>CM034000.1:25886931-25926174 GCA_019603395.1 Cyrtorhinus lividipennis | reverse complement strand
GTCGCTGTCGGTTTCTTGTTTCATTTGCATAACTTCGTCCATAAACCACGAATCTTCTTGAGAATCTGAAGAAACACCGCAAAGCGACTTCAATAACTCTAGAGAGACAAGCAGACGTAATAATAAAGGTAAGGAACTTCGTGACGAGACAACAACGTAACTCCAGTTCCTGAGATTGTAGTACCCGCTCTTTTTAAATAGCATTCGCCTTCAGGATGTTCCGTTACAGATTTAAAGAAAAGAGCGTACACGTACCTACTCAGCATTCTAGGCCAGACAATATGACATCCGGAATTCTTTCCTTTCAAGCGGATTGCGAGCGGTTTTTTCATTTCCGCGCTTCCTCAGAGAAATTGAAATGAATTCGCGGGCGTAAAAGAGAACCAATGCACCAAAACGAACAAAGAAAAGTCTTTGAGAGCGGAGAGACTTGGAAAAACAATATTACCAACCATAGCAGCAGCAATGTTGGCATGTTTTGTAGAGAATAGACAATAGTTGAGGGGGAATTATGGCCAAATTTCTCTGTAGGCTATGATTAAGAAAACGATAATGTCCTTTTTTTCTTGAAGTAAAGTATACCTAAGATTTGTGTATGGACAAAACAAAAGAGAATATAAATTATTTCAGGAAAACCCTAAAAAAAAATTATGGGTCTTATTGGCAGAAGACTACACGGCCGAGAAGGGATCCATAGAAGTGTCAGACAAGGGTTGTCACATATCAAGACTAACCGCAACCCCCCGTTATTTTCAACATTCCGGGTCGAGTGACAACCAACTCTGTCGCATGTCGGATTCATTAGGGAGCCAAAGCCGTACAAACAGTATTATTCGAATTGTGGTCGAGGGACATTCGCCGCCCCTCGCATCATCTACCTCGCGAAAATCATCCCGGAAAACCGCTTTTGTTCTAAATGAAAACAACGTGAGCTGAATTGAAGGGTCCTAACCGTTAGCGGAAATCCTTTTCTGGTTAGCGATTTTATGAAAAACTTTGCTAACGAGGAAAAGACCGCCGAGGAGCACAAGGGAAAATTATGGAGCAAATTTACAAGTTCGCTAGGGTTCCAATTACTGATTTTGTAGAAATCTACTAGCTAATGAAGCTACAGTGGGGACAATAGAACTTGGTTTCCCGTGTACTTGAGCGCAATTACATCCCTGTGGTTGATTTGGGAACTAAATTGAGTCTTATCTTTTGAATATCCGGTAACCAGGGCACACAGAGATAGCAGATAAAGCCAAAACAGACATTGGTCAAAAAATAACAAGGAATGCTCATTCACGTTTGCTCAAACCTTAGAATGAGCATTTCCTCAGGTTCAATCGCCGAAATTTCCGAGAGGAAATGAAAGGTTGGCAAAAAATCAAGTTGGTACCCTTGCTTCGGTTTTTGGGCTTTTTTAAGCGCTAACAACCGACAAACATGATCAAACCTGGCAATGGTCATATTTGCAGTTGCTCAACTTCAAACTTTGCTGCAAAATTTCCATTCAACGCCAGAGTTATTATCTTTATTTAGGTATTAAAATGTTTATATGTTCATGATTGGCCGACCGATCAAAATGATTGAATACTTCCACACTTTCCGCGCCGAATGTTTAACTTTGAAGTACGTAACTGACATTAAGCTTTCCAAGCAAGTCAGGGCATGTTCATCTGCACGCAATTAGTAGGCAATTAGGTTTCTATCATTTGCTCCTTCCTCAAAGGTAGCGAGCGAAGTGAGTGACTGTTGGCGACAGCACAATTATTGCAGCTGAAGGCCGAAGAGTGTGAGCGTTGATGACAAGATGGAGAAAAATTGCCGATTTAGGCCATCACGAAAACAGTCTGTGCTGAGATGGGCTTGTTTACTTTGACCAAACCCAGTTTTGCACTTTTCGTTGCTCATTTCGGGAAATGAGCATTCTTAGTTTTGAGCGCTAGCCGTTCCCGCCGTTTGCCATGTAGGTAATAATTCTCAACAATAAGCATTTGGGTTCGCGGAGTCTTCACGACAGCGATTTTGACTTATTTGTATACATTAGTTTTGTCTCCAGAGTTCTAACCTGAAATCCTCTGAACTTTCTGGGGAAGGAAGAGAGATCACATTATACTCATCAGAGTACAGCAATTACCACAGAATGGAGTACAGGAACTTATGTCAAAGTACAGCGAACTTTGTCCTTAACCTGAAGGAAAACAGACCGCCCAGAGGGCGCTGTTAGAGAAGGTTCGTTAATGAGGAACACTCTGCTGACGCCTTTTGTTCTGCGATGTTTGATCAACGAAGTGAAGGCCGCGGTTCCTGAACACTTCACATCAATAGCAACTCATAAACTCGCCAAAACACCAGTTTCTTAATTTTTTTTTTTTTTACTAGAGACTGTAATCAAATAGTTACCCATCATGAAATCAGTGTAAGTGTTGCAGTCAAGCTGCACTCCTCAGTCACCCTTCTGGTGGAATTCCCTTGCGGGGAATTCCCTTCCCTAGCGGTCATAACCCCTGGCTCTGTTGAGACGTTTGAGACTCAGGGGCGAAGTAGTCTAAAATCTCACCAACCCGCACAACACACCCGCCATAAGGGAACGTCCCTCCTCACAGGGGATTGCATCAATGGATGAAGACTGGATGTATGGACTCTACACACATTGAAAAGTACGATTAGAACACTTTTTGGAATGAAGAAAATTGTTCTTGGTCAATATCCAATTTTAGGTGTATTATTCGAATGATAAAGAATAATGAAACAAATAGGACGGCTGAACAGGGTCTTCATCCTGCTTCAGTGATGGGTTACTGATGTGTCTGCGTTTAATTAATGACAGACCTTCACAGCCACAGAACTTCATACTGTAGAAGGGGTGGTGCGCATTGCATTGATTGGCTCTCCGGAGATTACAAAGTTTGTATGAACGCCGAAAGTGGGTACTTTGGTGGAATCGTTTTTCCTTCATTTCCGATTTTCTATTTCGGTTTGTAGGATCTATGGGAACTAGGCACGTAGGTTATCACTTTTCTTTATTAATTAGAACGCTGAATGGATTGTAATTAATTCTAAGCGCTCACTGTTTTCACCATCCCCTTGCTTGAGGAAAAATAACCAGTGTGTAAGAATTCGTATTGTTTTTATATTGTAATGTCTTATAATGTCTTGAGCTTGAAGCTTGAGCTGGAAGACGTTAGAATTGCATACATTCGTTCTTTTAATTGATCTTATGGCTCTGCTGGTAGATTCTTATTGCCACATTCATCAATAGGTGTTTACATAATGAGTAAGGCAGCGTCTGAATGTAAAATATACCCTATGAACTCCAGATTAGAATGGATTTTATTTTCACAGGCCGGAGGCATAAATTCTTGGCCTCCACTCGTTCCCCATAATCCCTCTTCTGATGTGAAAAACTCGTTTCTGAGGCCATTCCACTTGTGGCTCATTCTTCTCAATTCCTGGAATTGGCCCGAATGAGCTGCCCTGACGGAGTAGCTGAATGGCGGGTTACGCCAAACCGAATGAAGAGGCAAGGGAGATGCTACCGAAACGTAATTGAAAGCCAAGCTCATCGAATGAGAAGCGAAAAACTCGGAACTACTTTTCTTTCCGCGTCCACGACAGTTTCCTCTGAATCTCTCATTCCACGCACGTTCCTCGTCGAGATTCACCGTGCATTTCTCGTGGGGGAAGTAGAAATGAGAGAAAATGAAAAGAAAGCTTATCAAGAAAACGGGAGGCATTACAATTGATTTTTCGAACGCGAAAGACAAAATATTGCGTCTTGAAGGCCTTTTCAGTACAACGATACTCTTTCTCAATATGTGACGACCGAACAGGTGTCCTGCAGAAAAGGACTCAATTGTAGAGCACCACAAAAACATGGCACCTACACGTTTCTTGTGAGCCGCTTGGTCACCCTCACATTTTGAAGATGTAACGTGCTTCCAATTTTCCATGATTCATTCACATCGGTTACAAGTATGAGCAACATTCAAAATGCAATTTTAAACGGGAAGTGTGTTAACATTGATTACATTCGATCTGGCACTTGTATGGTATGTAAAATAATGGCGATTAATTAACAATGAATTCGTAAAATGAGGGTTAAATTACAAATACCGTTATTTAGTAGAACTGAAAATCACCGACTGACAATCTGAGGTTTGAGTTGGCGTTGGGTATCGATTTCCATGTAATTTTAAACTCGAATTATTGACATGGCGATCAAATTTCCGCTCATTTGGTTTTTGATATTGAGACACATCGAAGATACGCTTCCACATGAAGGCCTACCCCGGAATAACAAACAACAAAGAAGGAATAACATTTTTTTTTTTCCTTTTTCAGTGAATGAATGAATAATGCTAACCTGAAACAACCTCCTTTAACTTTGATTTTATCTTCAACAGGTGCGTATGACGGCGAATATACGTCGTCACTGAGCGAAAAAGGTAAACTCAATCATTCGTTTCTATCTTATTGGTCGTTGCATGTTTGTAGGTAGTATTGAGATAACCTTATTGGCGCATCGGCACTCTGCCGAGCAGAATACATATGGCCGGATCGATAACAGAAAATAACGTTTTTATCTGCCGCACTTGTCTACAGTTTTCATCGCCGTTTTTTGACAACTTGAGAGCTTTTTAGCGGTAATGTCCGTCTAAAAATAGATACCGTTCGATACCCGTTTCTCCCTTCTGGAGGTATTTTTCGTGATGGAAATTTCCTACTTTCGGTTTTCATTGTACCCACAAAAAGAAATTCACCTTTTCCCAGGATTGCTTCTTCCAAGCCCGATGCGGGCCTTTCGCTGGTCGAAATAAGACTAATGGCAACCACGAATGGCGTCTTTTATTTCTTGTGAAAGGTCAATTCTCTCCATCTTCTGATCAATCCAAATCTTTCCCTATTATGCTGTAAAGCCTCTCAAATGCTCTTACAAGAAAATGGACTGGAGTGGCCTTTTGATTGAAAAGAATTCAAGGAAACAACAATAGGTTTCACTGTAAGGCAATTTGATCGAACGCTAGGCGTCGGTTTTGGTTTATTATTCCTCGAATAATCAACTTATGTTTTTAAGACCAGAGGTCAACCTCTCCATTTGGCCCGATTTTTTTTTTTTTTTTTTTTTTTTTTTTTTTTTTTTAATTGAGATTGTGGGGGGTGCTAGGCATATGAGGTATCATTTTCCACAGATTTTCGTACGCTGAATCATTTGAAATAGGTCCAGGGCCCATTGTCGCACTCTCGGTAAAAGATAAGGGTAAAATGGGAATCAGGAAAATCGTACGTTCTTAGAAAAAGAAACAAAACCCGTGGATGTGCTGGTGAATCACAAAATATTACGGGGGGCGTCGGCGTTGGATTGATCCAATATTTCTGCTGCATGTCAAATCAAAAAATTAGGAAAAAAAACAATGCGATCAACAATTGTAACCACGCTTCGGTGTCCGCTGTAACACCAACTCCGAATGGGAAGTTCCACAAGCACTTTCGACCAATAATTATCTTTGGTGGTTGGGCGCGATTGTGTTTAAACAAGGAGATCATTAGTGGTTTTAATTGGTTTTGGGTGCTCGGACTGGGCTGTCAAATCGATTTTCACAGGACAAAAGTAGATTTCTACAGGAAGGCCCTAAGAGAAAGCCACGCGGAGTTTTTTGCTCGGCTCACAAGGATTCTATTTCTCAGAAGCAAAGACTGCATGAGATATAACATTGACGATCCAAATGCCGAATGCGGGCCGAATGAGAATCTGAGAAAACTAGGAAAATACGTCAACTTTTAGTAAATGATTACGGACCTATTGAGCGGACGCTGGCAAAACGGTCCTATGTCAAGTAGTTTTCGTTATGGAACTGCCGGTCTTTTCCGTCCATGTTCTTAGCGGAAATTGCTGCATCCCAGCGAGAACCGCAATGAGACTCTGGAGTCAACTATCAGCATCCATCACTTCTTTTTTCTTTTTCTTTTCTGTCGCCCGCTAATTAGAATGCAAAAAGTGCCCGCAAAAAGCGTTTTCTCCGTGGAGCGTTTATAAACGACGGAAAACGGTCGTGGAGAACCTTGAAAAGGGTCTCGACAGAAGTAGGCGACTGTCGACAAAAGACAAGAACAAGGCCGCATCCCTTCTCTATACATACAGTGAAGATAGTGCAGAAAACCGCACCCCCGTCTGGGCTTGTGAAGGGACAGGTCCGAGACTCTTCGGCCAACGCCGGTGACAGTTGGAAACTTGAGAGCTCTCCCACGTTTCAAAATACACCGAGAAAGGGCGAAACAAAGGACGAATGTTTTGTTGCTCCACCCAACGTGAACTTTGCTCTTCCAAATTTATGCATGGAATCGAACTTGAAGCTCGGACTACCTTGTCGACGCGCGCTAAAATGGTCTTTGGCCAACCGCTTACCCCTTATTTTGACCCCCACCATGGTTCCGTGACGTACGCCCTCTTAATTTACAGATGTGACATCACCCAGTTGGAGACGAGAGAAATCAATGTTTTGAACATACATACTGACATAACTGGCTGAGGAAAACGTGGAAGTCACCAAACGTAACCATTTTGGCAAAGATGATGGTGTTTTGACCAGTCAGACCTGGCAGAAGTTCACATTTTCTTTTTTTACAATATCGTATGCCATCTACATCCTTGATTTTACTACTTTTCGAATCGATACTGCTACATAAAGTGATTTATCTGTTGTTTCCTGGTGCTTGCAGCCTTCGTTGTGATATGGCTGTAAGTCCCTGAGATACATCAGCGAATCATTTCTTAAGCGAATGAGCAAAGCTATCCCATCTGCGAGTCGGGTTAAAAAGAGAGTTTTGCTTACGAGAGCCCCCTCCCCACATGGCTGATGAGAGCTGATATAACGCCCCTCATGACGTCATGATAATCAGTCATGGATAATTTAGGTAATTGGTTGTACAAACATGGGTCCTGCTTTTACTCTTTGGAAAGCCTGCCACTAGCTGATCACAACTCTCATAATGTCCTAATGATTAGACTCTGCCAGAAATATTTTTCGGGGGTGGGCCAATTGGACTCCAAACTGCAAGTATTCGAGGTCCGTATTCGAGCCACATACATTTAAGGTTTGTTTCATGACAACGCGTGAGGCGTCCTGAAATATAAATAATGTTTAAATGGATCGGACGTTAGAGGATTCATCCCACGTCACCCTTATCTGGGTAAACTCCTACAATGTATGATGAGGTGCGTGTTAGTAAAAATGATGTATTAGGAACATCCCCGTCACGCCTCCTTTGTAAAATTGGCATGGTGTGAAACGTGCCCATTGAAGGAGAATACCATTGAATATCCCTTCGCAAACACAAGACCAACCCTGTTCTTAGGGGAGGTCGCGCCCATGTTTTAGTCTCTCCAGTTGGTGTAGGCCTGGGAATAAATTTCCAGAGAAGCCCAAGGTTATCATAAGGGAGTAAATACAACACTTCATCGGATTTTCCAGCTAAAACAATCCCGAGGTTGAAATATTGGTTGCTTTTAGCGTCCAAGTTTTTCGTGACAGGAAAAAAGGAGACAGCTTGAAGCTTCTTACCCATCACGGCTTTTATGTTTCAACGTGGACGTTCACCACTCAGTACCCCGAGGGATTACTTTATTTCAATCCTGCCCAAAGTCAAATTTATTTTCCACTATCGCCTCTGGCTGCTCTATCCAAGGACCAAAAGACTCCGAAACGTTCCAAACTTGTAAGTTGTGTCACGTCGAAAGAGAGAAAAGCGGTTAACTTCCAGCTTAATGGACTCCGGGGAATACCATTTATTGCCTGGGAACCTGACAACGAGAACGGAAGAGCTCGCCGTCGAAAGGAAAATGCGAGAGAAAGCCAAATGCCAAAATAAGTATATGACAAGAGAAGGGCGAAAAACCAAATTGAGAGAAGGAAAATAATTATGAATATTGACATTTTGCTTCGAGGAAATAGTATTTGGGTATACCCACACATTTGGTTCGTTCCAGTCACAAATATTCCCAAACGCAACACTCCTCATCTGAAACCACTTAAATTCGCAAGTCCCTTTTATTTGTTTTCAATTCATTCGCTCGACAAAATCCGACGTGATTCGGATGCGAAAGCCGCTTTATTAGCCAACTCAATGCAAGGCGGAATTACCTCCGGGAATTCTCAATCAGAGAGATAAGGACAGGATTAGTTGACATCATCCCCGTTCGCTTACTACTTAATCAACTCGTCGTTCTGACGGTTAATCTTGAGGGTTACCATTTATCAACAGACCTTATCCCGTCCTCGCACCCTGGATTCCTGCGACCTTTTAAATCCATTCTTCGACGAGGTGGAACACGTAAAGCTTTCTTTCCGCATCAGAATCCCCCCTCCCCACCCCTTCTCAACATGAATCTTTCGTTGAGCCAATTTTGAGAACCGTTTTCGGGGTGATTACGTTCTGAAAAAGAAACATTAGAAATAAATGGATGGGTTTTTCCTTTAATGAGCTCGAGGTTCAGGAGCGAGAGGTGGAGGGATGAAAACCCAAGGAAATTCAAGTTTAATGGGAACTACATCTTGCCTTATATCAGTTTCATAAAATACCACTGTCTAGTACCGAAAGGAGGTTGAAGATAAATTGCCTTTAATTGAACCGATCAAGAAAAAATTGAAAACGTTGCCAATAATTTATTCCGATCACACGGCCATGTGCTAAGGAACGGACTTTCAAATTAGTTTTCAGAGTTTTAGTTAATACCTAATGTCTTGTACCGAGAGATTAATTACCTTTGATTAAACCTATCAAGTAAAATTTGAAAACTTTGGCGGTAATGCATTTTATTAAAGACAAAATGGGTCGAAAAATCCTTCTCCACGGGAAATTCATTGTTGAGAACTATAATAGGTACGTTTCCTCAAGCACATGAACAGGTACGTCCAAAACGTAGGAAAACGAGTAATAATAAATTGAGTTAGTTTGCGAACGCGTGAATGATGGTTCTTGATTGGTTTCAACCTATTTTCGTGGGGGTTTTTTTTTTTTGGCGATATAAGCGTGAGGGGTATCATTTTCCACTAAAATTCGGATACTTAGTCCAATGAGACGAATCCCTGAACGATTTGCGCCCAGTGGAAGAGGTACTGGGTCAAAATGAGTATCTACCTACCTATTTCAAAAGTGTGTTCTCGATATTTTCGGGAACTTATCCGTGTATCATTTTCCAATAAATATCGGACGCTGAATCAATTGGAATAAGTCACGACACACCACTGTTATCCTCCGTTTTCTCCACGCTCCTAGTCCGAGGAATAGTCAACCCCTGTAAAAGAATTTGCAGCGTATTGATGATAAAATGAAGCAGAGTTAATTTTTCTGGGGCTTTTTTTTCTTTTTCAAATAAAACTGGTGATTTCGCCGGTTATCAACTGTTGAGGTTTGCGAGTCATTTATTCCAATACTTCTATCTGCATCAGCCTTCTCTTATTGAGAGAGGTCATATCAGTTACAACCGTATTTTTAACATTTGAACAGGCGTAACGGACATATCAGTACGGGTGTATGAATAACTCTTGAAATGACCAACTCGGGCTTTGACGTGAAAAACCCAGCTAATCTGAATTTAGCGGTTGATTTCTTGTATCACAACGGTATCACGACGCCAGAAACCCACACAGAAGAGACCTTCCACTTCGGCGTTTCGTTTCCTATACTCCAAACCCCCGAATATAAATCCCAAACCAATATATGCGTTCGTCCGAACGAAGGGTGTACTTTGATATATGATAAAAACGGATCATCCTGCACGGTTTATTTGAAGAGGATCCACAAAGCCGACGCTCATCCGAGAGCGAATCATCGATCGGCTTCGTTCGAAATACACTGTCGTCCATTCCCAACATGGTAAAAATCGTGGATCAAACGTGACGACGCTTGTTTTCAAAATATTTCACTGCTACGCTGAGCTCATTCCGGATTAGTTGACAGATAATCGGCTAATGTCCTAACTAGGACTATTATTATCATCCGCCTTCCTGCGTGTCCTGGTGTTTTGGACGATACTGCTTGCGATGGACGCCCGTAGAATGCCCAGGATTGCTCCGTCCGAATTGAGCAGACTCGATGTTATTAGCCAGAACAATCCAAGCCTCTACTGGTACTCGCAGCTTTGCTGTGTCCTGGAGGTTGTTGGTGTGGACGATCGGGCTTGGGTTGAGTAGGGGGCTGACATCCGTCAGTGGCATAACGGAGAAATGGAGTGACCTCTGGCTGTCGGTTGATGTTGAACATTGCCTGGATCGATACAACAACTACTTCCGCAAGATAAGTGAGTTTGGTGCTCGGGCTGGCTACCTACTTGTACAGTGGCCAATATGGCTGCAGAGCGAACTACCGCCCAGATCAGGATGGCCTGCAAGAATCAGCATCGCTTTTATGTCCCATTGGGATTCACTGCACGGCGTGCTGCATGATTTGCAACAGACAAGAGCTTCAGTCCGTGGAGCACCTCATGGTTTTGTGCCCTGTCTGCAGACCCTACCGGTACCAACAACTGGCATCTATATCACACGGTACTCTACACTCTGCAAGTGAAATACTCGAGGATCTGCTGAACTGCAACAGCATAGGCATGGCCATTGCTGTGCGTTTAGGCTTAGCGCCTTCTCTCCTCAATAAGTAGGCATTGATATTATTGATAAATTATTGTAAAAAAACTTCATGATTGTGCATAACTGCTGCTGTTGCCAATTTTTTCATGAGGAGTGTGAAAATGAATAATAGTGCCGTTACCAATCTGTTATTCCACAAATAACACTATTTTTCTACTTATACTCATCAGGATTGAATTGAAATGTACTTTTGCTACGCTGAAGTGCGTCTTAGTGGCCTGATAATCTGCTTCCAACTAGGAACGATTATCCAAAATATCCAGGTTTCTAATCATTCATCGGATTCAAATCCTGATACATATGTAGTGGAGTGTGGTTCCCTAGCCAGCAGGTCGTTTTCTCTGACAACGCAGGCTTTCTCCTTAATCAACTCCAGTTTTCCACCCTATCGAGGTGTGAAGGGAATACGCTAATTAAAACACTTAATTAACGAGAAGTTGAAGTGACAATGGAAGAAAAAGCGTTCCCCACTATCATCTTCATCTCACTTCCCCTAGTTCTAGTTACTTACAGTGCAGTAGACACTAAAGGTACTCATGAACGCGCCGTCACGTATTCAGAGTTAGATTCGTACAATGGTTGCCTCAACTACAATGGATACTGGAGAACTATAGCCTCATGTAAAATCCGTGGAACAATGTGAGCGAATGGAGTGATATCACGAGGACATCTGGGTTTTGTGTCAGAGCTAATGTGAATTGCCAACCATTGAGGGAGGTTCTTCCACGATAAACATTCGCATTGCATACATGACTTCGCCGCCATAACTCCACCATTTAGTTGTTGGATTGACAACCTATAACCTGATTGACAATGTTACGTCTGATGGTTTCTCCATAGTTGTTCTCCATAGTGGAATATAATACACAAGCATCCGAAAATTCGTTTTCAAAATATCCGTATTTGATGCAACGGCCTCCATTTGTAGTTATCGGCCCAAAACATATCTTAATCGATTCATCGTTCAAAATTGAGACGAAAATGATACCCCACACGCCCAATTCCTCAAGAATATCGAAAAACCTTCTCAAAATACCTATTTTCTCCCCAAGGCGGCCTAAATTTTGAATAAAAGGACTGAAAATGAATTGGGCACAACCAAGGTTACCTGTATTATTTTTCTAGTCGGTATGCTTGGTATTACGTATCTGTAGGCCATGATAGAGTCAAAGATTTATATGATATGAATAAGATATAAACATCCGTCACTGGCGATATGTAGACAAGTGTTGCGACATGAAACAGTGAGTTGAATGAAAGCTCTAAAATTAATTGATCAGTCACAGCAAGGTTCTTTTTTACATAATTACATTATTATTTTTTAGATGGCGCGGGATTCGATGACTACAGCGAAAACGATCTGGAGAATATTCTGGACGTGGCGGAAAAGTAAGTTTTCACAAAACCAGGCCTTTGGTTAACTTTTTGCTGGAAAAATAGAAGGAAAACATTTTGAGCCACTCCGTCCCATTGATGAGTTGGACTAAGGCCTTATAGGGTGACGGCAGGTTAGATGGCTGCAGAGATCTGCCATGAATCTTGCTCAGTGCGCTTTGCGATTTCATACTTCGTTCCAAATCAAATGTCTCACACTACGCTTGTCGCCCGTAGAGGTCACAAACGCCAATCCTATCCAAATCCTCGAAAATCCATTCAGTGAAACATTATCATGAACCAAACATTAAAACCCGACCTTCTCATACTCAGTGAAATGGGAGAGAGATCACAGGGAACCACACAACAGCTCTTTAGCGTATAATACCGAACACGGCTTAATTCATTGACGGGAACAAATGTATTTTACGATTTCGTCAAAGGGGGAAGTCAGTTGCAACCACAGCCTTAGCGTTGTGACTATATAAAATGATAAATTGGTAAATCTATACATCAGTGCACGCACCCCGAAAAATCGATATAGCGCTATGGCCATGCCCCCTTGATAAGAGATTTCCACAATTTTTAAGAGATTTCCGCAATTTTCTAGATATACGTGTCGTTCCATGAACTCTATCATCAAAAACAGAAAAGCAAAATAAAAAATAAATGTATAATAAAAATTAAATAAATAAATAATAATAAAATATTTAAAAAATTAATAATTAATAATAAACGGAACGGAGAAGAAACAAACTGAAGGAAGCAAGCAAAACAATCTCGAATCATCCTAGTTCGAGATATCGATTTTCGGGGGTGCGTGCATTGATGTATAGATCAGCCTGATGAAAGTAATTGTCACTCTTGATAGCATAGTAACAAGCAACACGAATCAGAAGTTTGTGTAGAAGTGGTAATCCCTAAAATCTCTGGCTGAAATAAGAATTATTGAGGGACAATATTCAACCAGACTGCGTGTGTTACAGTCAGAAAGCATCAAATTCATTTTTGCAGCCCCCCTATCCCGATAGTCCTTACGTACAAACAAATAGAATCAATGTGAAGTGGAACATACTCCATTTGATCTGAGGGTGAGGATGCCAATCATTTTCCAACGTCAACGAAAATGATTCTACGTAAAAATGCCAGTCTTCTATTTACATTCAGGTGGAATAAAATAGAATCATAACACCCGTCACAATGGGACCCATGTCAACCGAAGTAAATTGAGATAAACGTCAACTTCGTTTCAATGTTTTGAAGAAAAAAGGGGGTTGCCATTTTTCGTTGAAAAAAGAGCAGTATCCCTAACCAACACGGGTCTAGAAAAGAATATGTTCGGATTGGTGAGATTCTCATACCGCGAACATGAAAAGTCTTTTCAGAAAGAAGGGAAAGGATTTATTATTTTGACGTTACGGAGGTGAAGACAAGAGAAAATGCGGTACCGGGCTTCGGGATCAAGTCTCATCTTGCTCTCGGTCATCCCCACTCCATCCCTTGGAGGACCACATTACGTACAAACCCTAAACAGCTGTCGTCTTCCTGTTGGTCGCACAAGCTTTATCCTATTGTGAGGGAAAATTGGGTCCGTCGAGGGCTTTGAGGATTTCACGGGACTTTCTTCCAACCCGGTGGCAAAAATAGAGTGGGTGTTTGACCACGAGATGGTACATACATTCGTGATGGAAAATATGATATTCGAAAACGTTCCGAGCTGAGAAAATTCTTTTGTATTTGATTTGATTTGATATTATTCATTCATCTGCATTATTCATAGACTAAAAGAAAAGTGAAGGAAAAAGTGAAACAATACGCGAATTTCTCTTGAATGGACAGTAAAAGAATGAATGTTTGAATACCAGCAAAAGGAACGTTTGTCCGCCATATTTTGAGTGGTTCTGCTCATTCGGAAGAAAAACTTTGCAATGGTTGCCAGCTTAACGCTTCAGGACGATCTCATAGCGTCCTTAGGCCTTGTGTTAATGTTCTTTTTCGACAAATCTCGAGGAATATGTCCTACCAAACAGTTCAAGTCCAAGTACCATTCAAGGTTCTTTCACGCAACCACTTCAAGCTATTGCACGGTCTCTATTGTCTTTCACTGCGTCGCTGAAATCGTGGACAACACTTGAGTCAAACGCTTTTTATATATTTTTTTGTTTCATTTGTCATTCATTCTTTTATGTGATGTAAAAAAGATTTAGAAGAACCGTTTTTGTGGACATTTACGTAATGACACATGGGAGATAACTCTGGTTATGCAATCCCACAATAATATATCGTTTTACACCCAAAACCACCCTATGCTCCGCCCAAAATTGACTCTATCGGCCCAGAAAGCTCTCAGAGGGTTCACAAAAGTTGACGAAATGCGAATGAATGACTGGTTGTACAGAACGCAGGTTATCATTTCCATCGATCGCACTTATTCTTTAACTTCTTCGATGTTGACCAAAGCAAACAAAATCGCATAACCCTCTAGAAATTTGGATAAGAGCATGATGAAAGCCCAGTCAAGGGAGTTGTTCTGACATTATTCATTTTACCCTGCTGTATAAGTTCTTCCATTAGTTCCTCCATTCGTCGGCTGTAAAGTTGGCCTAAGGTCCAACCAGGGGTGGCACCAAGACAATACTGCTCTTGTTCAGGAAATAGAGGAATACTTGCTGAATATGAAATGAGAAAGATAGTTGAGAACACACACAAGACTCAACAACAGGTTCAAATTGGGAAAAGACAAGAAAAAGACTGTATAGCTACTAATAATCATTCTCTTGGGGTACTGTTGGCTATTTATTCCCCTGGCCACCCCTCTGAGAGGTATCCCTTCTACATGGCCTTTTGTTGCGGCGGGAGTGACACGTTCCTGTCCTGCCATAGGGGCGCCTCCTCTGAGTTAGTTTTCGATCTCAAGTAAGTGATCTTTCAATCATATTTGAATACTAAATTCACTTCAGGAGTACAAAAACATTCACTTCTCACCTGGAATGATCAAGGTTAACCACCCACAGTCAAGAGTTTTACCAGAAGATGGCTCAAATCACTCAATAAATGTTCCCACACGGTTTCCACGCTCGGATCCAGCCCATCCATCAGTGTGGTCGACCCAGGTAAATTCCGCGGCCGCCGCAACATCCTCTCTGCACAAACCGCTGGAATAATCTGAAATACGATGGACGGTGCCTCTAAAATGGGAAAACCGCAGTTTCCTATGCCGGACATAAGTTTCAGGGATCGCATTAGATGGGGTAGCATCGTTCTGACCGCCACATGAAATGTAGTATTTTTGGGGTATATCTACGTGTTAGTTGTGTTGACTAAATGAAGCGATGAATCTGGACGTTCATGCCATTAGCCACCACTTCGGTACGTTCATGAAACTACATACAAAGTTAATTCAACGACCTACAGCGAAACATATAGCAGTCATGTAGGGTGTCGCGGAAACCAGCAGAAAAATGTTAATCTCAATATTGCTTACTGTCATCGCGTTGTACAGTCAACACCCAAGTGCAAAGCCTACTTATAAAATAAATTATAATTTTAACTCCTCAGCAAATAGTTTTGCACGCAAGTAGTTACTTTACGTACTTAAATAGTTATTTTACGTTGAAAAATTTAGTTCTTTCTCCGTTAAGAAACTTTCTACCCTAACTGAAATATTCATGACGAGAATTGTTCCAGCAGTTGCGGTTATAAATTCTTAATATCAGTGAATATAAGGAAGACAATATTCAATTAATCTGATGAAATATTTAACCCTTACCGCCAAATTAATGATTTGGCTTCTCTCAGAGTTGCCATCTACAGTAATGGGGCGTACTTAGAAATAGTTTATGTAAATCTCAAGTTTTTCGCTGGAGTGATTTGAGAACTCAGTCAAAAACGTATTTTCTACTTTGAAACCTGAAAATAACCTTTACATCGGGCCACCATTCTAAGGATATCAATCAGAAACACAAAAAACAAACTATGCCTACAAAAAACAGATCAGTCCACAGAAAATTCCCAACTGTAGAATACCGTAGGCCACAGACACTTTGTCGGCAACACCTGCTAGTTATGTTGGACAGCCTCTGGGATCGCTGCAAACTGTGGGGGATGTTTTCAACATCAAGGTCTCTTTCTTAACCCTGAAGACACTGGAAATTTCATTTTTGTCTCATTGAAATAAAGAACTGATAGCGCCACCAGAATTATTGTTGAAAAGCAGTGGAACCATAGCACTACTTAATCGAATGAAGGGTTTAAATATGTTTTATTTTTAGTGCAAGGTGGGTTTGAAGTTTTCTTGAAATTCAGATTATTAGGGTCTGGACAAGACCACGATCTGATCCCTTCCTCACAATGTGCTCATAACTAGGTCACTTGGAGAGTGAGCATTTTCACGCTACTAGCAGTCAACACGTGTAAGGAAAGCAAGGTGAATGTACAATTTCCTAACGACCATTCAACAGCACGTGTGAATTCACTAAGCCACTACCACTATACTCTGCCTACTGGTTTGGAAAATCAAGCGCTTTGAGTCCTACAGCCCCTTTCGGTCAGAGAGCGACTCAAACGTATAACAGGACTGTGCTTCTGAATTGTCTATACACCATAACGGACTACGCCTCACTGGCCTCTTTGAAATCTTGAATCATTTCAGTCAACTTCCCGGAAATTATAATTTTGTTCAATTAAATCGATGACTACTATTTAGTTTAATTAAAATAGATATTGTAAGTATTTTCGACCTTTCGTTGATTCTACCAAGAAAGAAAATTGATGCTTGAATTGAAGTTAGGATTGAATTGGTAAAATACAGCGCGTAAAGACCAAAATTGGCATTTTAAATATGGGCTTTGGAGATTTTTAGGAATCAACAAAATTGAGATATCATTTTCAAATTCATTTCAACGCCGAATCGATTGAGACGGGTTTCGAATCGATTGTCGCTTACCGGAGAGTGGAAGCGGTATTCTGAAATATTTATCTGAATTCATCAACCACATTGATACTCATCTTTTGCATCAATTCACGACAAAAACATAAAATCAGCTACCTTATAACGTAGACGATGTCTCTCACATTTCGCTATATTAATTGTAACGGTCCTTCACCACACATCAACTCCAATCCCATACAGAAATCCTCAATCCTACAACAATATAATGACGAATCTCCCCAAGAATGTTTTCAGAGTAATTTAACACACAATATTAAAGTGGAAAGTAATCAAAAGCCTGGGTAAGCTTTCTGCATATTGTCTTTCGCATTATATTTCATTAACGCGTATTATTGAACATTTTATCCAATACAAACTATATGGATGATATTGCATCTGATTCTTGACTTGTCATTCTTGTTTAGAGTAGGTACAACTTTACAATAAACACTTTTATTGTAGTTAGAAGAAATTGGACCGATGAGTTCTGCACACTCGTTTGATTTTTCATTATGATACTTCGCTGAGCACGCAAAATACTTCTTGGTTCTCACGAGGAGCAATTCACAGAATATTCAATACTTACATAGCTTTTGAAATTTATTATCATTATCGTTTCTACGAGTGGCGCATGTGTTATTGACCATACATCATTTATTCGTTATTTACTATATCGGCCTGATATTTTTTTAAAGTGGTAACTGCATGAAGTCGTTGACAGCATTTCGAACAGGCCATGTATATACTCAACAATGCATTCTGTCAAAACGTTACGGTTGAGAACATTGGATTTCCATAGTTGGCTGGAAGACAATTATGAAAAGAAATCCATCCGAGGGAGCTAAAACGTCTCAAGATCAAGAGGGCGGAATTTTGCCACTCTCGTAGGCTTATTGCTTCTGGCGGGGCAAAAACGGATGATGAGGCCGAAATGAGCTTTTCCTTGAGTAGAACAAATAGCCGCCAGCAGAGGAGGACGTGGCTCATATTTCTCCTTTCTTTTGTGGCCATACTTTTCTCCTCACGTGCAGTCTAGCTTAGCTTTATCGAGGACGTCAATAGCAGATACGAATGAAAACAGTTTGGAAAAAGCTATTCAGCATTTCCAACCGAAATCCCCAAGAAATGAGATTCAGAATAAATTAAGGTCATATCTCTTCCATCTGGGCTGATGAATTGAGCGTATGGTATTCGTACGATTTTCCCCTTCTTCTTCAAAGTGATACGTATCAATCGAAGCGTATTTCTCACAAGCAAGAAAGTGGAAATAAAAAGGAATGCATCGAATACAATATCTTTGTCCGACTTTAGGATGACATAAAAGACCAAACATACTAGCTGTTAGCGTTCAAGCTTATTTTATTTTGTAAAATGAACAAACGAGTAGTTTGAAACTGACTTTACAACTTCTTAAGGCGACGGCAACCCCGAAAGCAGTCAAAAGTCCACAATATTTGTTCAATTTTTCGAATGCGACTCTTTGGGACAAAATGCACAATTCTTGGTACGTGAAAAACGCTGCGAATTCTTTCACAGGGGTTGGTCATTCCCCGGATCAGGAGCATGGAGACTAATTTCTTCAACATGGAGAAAATTGGGGAAATTGGGTGTGGCGGGTCCCGGACCCACTCCAATCGATTCAGGCTCCAAAATTTAGTAGAAAATGATACCCGGATACAGGTACCAGAAATCTCGATAACACATATTCAAAATAGGTTGATAAATGCCCATTTTGACCCATAACTCCTTCCGGTGGGTGCCAATCGTTCTGAGACCCACTTCATCGGATTCAGCGTTCAAAATTTATGAGTTAATATATGAGTGGATCAAAGTTATACAGTTCTCAACCCATGTATTCACCCTTGTTTCAATCTATTTCAACCCCCACTCTACCCAGCATACTTTATTTTATACGGGCAAAATGAGCTTTTTTCCTTGCCTTAATCAATTTCTGAACAACATCATTATATTGTACTTTCCAGTTTTTCCCTTCCGTAGTCGCTTGTTATTTTTTACGATTCTTAATAATTATTATCGAGTTGCTTCACTATGATTTTTTTACTGCCTTCGTGCTTGAGTTTTACGAGTACTGTTAATCCACCTTCCTTGCCTGATATATACTTTTGCTTGTACTTTGCCTATTTCTACTTGAGTCCCCTCTGATGTATTTTTTCGGAAAAGCTTCTTTTATTAAACTTTTTCCTCTCTTCTTCTTACATCACTCTAACAACGTGCATCATTGGAAAGTTTTCCCACATTTGAGATTCCTTACTGTTCTGAGTTCGAATTTTCAGTAAATCTTGAATTTTAGGACAACACGACAGGTAGATGAGTGCTCCTCGTGGAAATTAGGGTACAAAAGAAGACTTTCACAGTCCCTGTGGGACGTCTCATTGGGCGGTTTGAGGCTATCAAGGCCTACAACCTCGGTTGCACACTAAAACACGGGATATTAGAGCCCAGTAGGCTCCTTATGTTTTGGAATTACTTAGCCAGTTTCTTGAGCAATAATAAAGGGAGGAGGAAAGTGGACACAGTAAATAAAAAAGCAATAATTCCGTTTCCTACAGACAAATTGACAATTTGACATGACACTATCAGAATTCAGAAGGAAGAATTTCTGCATTTGACAACACATATAGGGCCCTCAGCTCTGCACGTGTATGTAACCCCCAACAAAAATACCAAATCCAATTTTCCCCCATGGCTTTCCAACGTTGCCAACAATGGCAAAGCCAGCAGGGTGAATTTCTAAAGGCATAGTTGCATTTGGCAAGGCAACAATTGCAACTAAACCCTGGCCCATTCCTGCATCGTTCAGTAAATCCTGAAGTTTGATATAAAACAACAGGTAGATAAGTGCTTTTCATGGACATTAGGATACAAAAGCAGACTATTGCAGTCCCTGAGTGGAACCACATTGAACAGCTTATCAAGGCCTACAACCTCAACTGCACTTAAAAACACAGGATATTTGAGCATGGTAGGCTCCTTAGGTCCTAAAATTATTTGGCCAGTTTCTTGAGCAACGCGCAGGGGAACTTAACACAGTATGAAGAAATTAATTTTGTGTGAAAAAAGTCCTTCACCTACAGATAAGCAGTCACAAACAACACACATGCGCCCTCAGCTCTGTGCTTGTGGGTATCCACCTACAAAAATACCAAAGCCCATTTGTTCCCTTCCCATGGCTTTCCAAAGTTGCCAACTATGGCAAAGCCAGCAGGGTAAATCTCTACATTTCTACAGGCCTAGTTGCTTTGGCAAGGCAACTGCAACTACAGGCTGGCCAATTCCTGGATCATTCATGTAATCCTGAAATTTGGGATAAAAAATGTGTTTTTCTTGGACATTAGGATACTAAAGCAGACTATTGCAATCCCTGAGTGGAACCACATTGAACAGTTTGAGCTTACCAAGGCCTACAACCTCAACTAC
The DNA here is from genome assembly GCA_019603395.1 of Cyrtorhinus lividipennis. Lineage (NCBI taxonomy): Eukaryota > Metazoa > Arthropoda > Insecta > Hemiptera > Miridae > Cyrtorhinus > Cyrtorhinus lividipennis. The sequence continues at coordinate 25,905,804 of CM034000.1, read as the reverse complement.
ACCTAAAAAACAGGATATTTGAGCATGGTAGGCTCCTTAGATCTTAGAACTAGTTGGCTAGTTTCTTGAGCAACAAGCAGGGTGAGGTTAACAGGGTATGAAGAAACTAATTTGGTGTGACAAAAAGTCTTTCACCTACAGATATGCAGTCACAAACAATACGCATGCGCCCTCAACTCCAGGCGCGTGCTGTACCCACCAGCCAATACCAATGCCCGTTCGTCCCCTTCCCACGACTTTCCAACGTTGCCGACTAACGCAAAGCAGGCGGGGTTATTCTCACTATTTGTACAGGCGCGGTTGCGTTCGTCGAGGCGGCAACTGCGACCACAGGCCGGCAGATTGCTGCGTCAACTCGGCCTGCCGGTGCAACCTATGGGGAGCCAACTGCCGGTGCCAACGAAGAGGAATCTTCCAAAAATGGGGCAAGTAATGCTCAAGCCAACACTTCGAGACAACAAAAGCAAAATTGTTTTGAGTTTTCATCCACCATTTTTCCCCGGAACAAATATTTTTGTAATGAAATTAATAAGACAAGAAGAGTGAGCGTATATTTTGAGACCTGAATTTTTTTATTTAGTTCTTTGATCTAATTTAAAGCTTGTTTATTTTAGTTTAGCTTGTTGGCAATTATCAAGTATTCCCTCGTAAGCGTATCTAGTCACTGGAAGTAGAGAACAACGCCCGGACTCTCGATGACCGATTTTGGATCTCCCCGATTCTCTGAAACTCACCAGGATTTTGAGTGTAGAGTAGGTAATCTGAAGGAGTCGTGGCTATGAAATGTAAGAAAGTAATGTTTTTTTTCTGGAATTTTTTTTTTTTTTTAACAAATACATATTTTACTGTAGCCGTTTGTTACAACACACAAGAAATTAATTTCTTCTCAAGACCTAAAAAAAAAATTAAATAATTAATCTATTTTCGTGTTAAGCCTTCAATTGTTCGAAGCAATCGATACTACCATCGAAATTTTTGATTAGTCGACACACCAACGCTTACACATTTTAATCGTACTTGTTTGAAATGACTCAAATGCTCAATATAAACGTTAACCACAAATAGTACCCGTGGTCTTGAACTAACGCACAAATTTACTGTTCAAAGACCCACGACATTTTTAGAAACGACATGACCACGTTCCAATATATTTTTTAAATCATTATTAGACGCTAATATTTGGGTACCATCGTGTGGAAAGCCCCCTGCACACTTTTCCTTCTAATTGTATAACCTAAACCAAACCCTATAACTCGGCGAGAAAGTGGTGAAAAAATTGTGGTTTGAATATTACACATGAAGCGATCCACATGAACCTCTATTTCTCGATCGGAATGGCGACTGGACACGTCCACGACACACGTGAATGAATTCACCACTCTATACGAATTCAACCTTTCATTTAATCCCAAAAAAGTCACATCCTCGAGCCAGCCAATTCCAGTTCATAGCCACGACTCCAAAGTACGAACGCATCATTTCCACCTTGACTGTCTCCGCTCAGTGAAAATGACGACACTGTGAAGCATCTCTTGGCTTACGGACAACCACTTTTACCCGAGCATTTCGTTCTTTATTATTTCACCTTCGACAATAAAGTATACCGATTACATTTTTGTATTGTGGCAATTTTAGAAAGTATAAATATTTTTACATAGAATTTTCATTTTCAAGTTCTCCAACTAAAAATCAGGTCTTCCTATACGGTTTGTTTAACTCTTATTATTATTTATTTATTTTTTCAAAAAAATTATAATTTTTATGCAGTTTCTACATACGTTGTATACATAGCATTGTTGTATTTTCATTTCATTTCTCCGGATCGCTCACTAGAAAGAGCGACTGGAGCTTTTCGTTGTACCGCCATTGCATGGTTTATTTCTCGTCTGAATGGAATTAACCCTCTCTCTCTATTTTATTCCTCTTTCACAGTCGCTAACGTACCTCTACCTACCTTAAAATATGTAAATATAGCCAACGGTTTATTGGTGTACCGACAATACGAATTAAAAAAATATACCATTTCCCTTGATATTTGGGGAGAAAAATCATTGGAAGAGTTAAAAATATTTTAAAGAAGCTGAATGAAGTTGTGCTATCTCCTTCAAGTACTTATTAATCCTTAATCTTCTTAACGTTATGAGAAATTCATGTTAAACCCCATCTAACACCCAAACTTATTTCTCTTGGTACCTTATTGAATTTAAATGTAAGACTGCTGCTGAAATGTATGTTAAAGTATGCATTTTAGTGAACGAGAGTAGGTACTACCCAATATTGTACCTATGCCCCACACAGCTTATTACTATGTATCTATTAGACCTAGTTGTGATTCGAGTTTTTTTTCCTTTTGTTTCTCCAGGTGAATAAAATGATGCCGATTTGTACTCATCCCCCTGCAAGTTGAATAAGTTATTTTTTGTTTCCTTGTGTTGGCCTATTAAGCAGAAAATATAAATATATATATTGTTATAAAGTAACAAATATATATTTGAGTGTGAGCATGATATTTTGAATTTTGAGCCCTCGACCTTTTAAGGCCAGAGAAGTGATGGCGTGAGGATTGACAGGGAGGTTCAATAATGATGGTATTATACTTGTACTTATGTGGTATTCCATTCGATTACGTGAGTGCTAAGACAAGGCGAAAAAGTTGAGAACGGCATAGTAAAATGTAGGAGAGACAACAAAGAAAAGTGTTCATGAAAATCCCGAACTATCTTGTGGACCTCCATTCTATGGACATTAGCTTCGTGGATTTGAACGCGGTCGATGAAAATCGTTCTTATGAGGCTTAGCACCTTTGTAGCGGTAAATAACAATTTAGGTGAAGGGATAGGAACGGCAAATCAATTGAATTATCTTCACTGGACGACGCTTCGCCCACTTTCCGTCTCGGAGGGTTCAGAATGACTTGTAATCAGCATTATACCCGTAGTTACTGTGGTTAGTACGTTGGGCTGCTCTTCGTAAACCTCTAGCTTCCGCTTATTGAAAAGAGATCGTCCACCGAGGGTGAGCTTAGAGAGAAAATTCCCTACTAAATGGGCAGCAGGATAAAAGGTATGGGTCGTCGGAGGGAAAAGTTTTTCAGCTCTTCGAACTCATGGTAATCCAGCAACCACCGCGTTCTCATCGGCCGTAGAATGTAGAGCTTACGACCCTGATACATGTTGAGCCTACAATGAAGTCTGGTCGGGTAGCTACAGGATGAACGTCGAAACCGAGACAAGGCATGAAATTGGAAGATTTAATGGCTCCGCAGGTTCGTTGAAATGAAAATCCTCGTTACAAGGCAGCTTTGCATCCATTTCAAGCATGTTACTACGACCAGTAAAAGCTGGTGATGACAGAAGTTTTATTTTTAAGTGTTTATAGTGATAAAAAGTGGTCTCAATCAGCTAGAAACTACGACTGAATTACCCCGTAAATATTGGAGTTAATTGATTACACAACCTATGCGCAATATGGGATCACTATTCATTGCTTTTACCCCATGACATCGGATTATATGTGTATTATTCACCTTATAAGTACCATCTCGAATTATATTCACGTTGGAATTCAATATTCATGTGAAATTTGTCACAAATTTCTTAAACAGCGTCTTCAGCGAATCATCTCAGCAGTCACGAAACTGATTCGCTCTCCCAGCAACGAGAACGTCACTCCGAATCTAATGCTTGAGGTCAGACTCAACGTCGTGATTAATATCCCGACGACCTCCCTCGTGACTAATCTAGGAATCATCTGCAATTAATAACGTGACGCTCAAGTGGGGGCCTCGTCAACGACGTTGCTGTTTCCCCGCAACTTGGTGGTTGGTCGTGACGAATCGCGGTTTGGCCAAGCTGAAGCTCCAGAATCAAAGCAATGTCATCAGTGCTGCGGCCGTGAGTAGTCTTAAGGTAGGTACATGGAGCGAAATTTGTGCTCCAAAGGATTCCAAGCGGCGACAAGGCAGAAAATTGAATATTGAGGAAATAATTTTGCTTTTTAATTACAGCTCTTGGCCGAATTCCGAGACAACGAGCGGTTATCGAAAAACGCTGCGAATTCTTTCACAGGGGTTGGTTATTCCTCGGACCTGGCGCATGGAAACTCATTTGAATAGATTCAGCACCATAACCTCTTCCGGGGGGCGCCAATCGTTCCAGGACCCGACTCATTGGATTCAGCGTCCACAATTTGGTGGAAAAAGTGGGGTATCTTTTTGCCTAGGTCCTCTATCCTAATGCCTAGGTACCAGAAACCTAGAAAACACACATTCAAAATGGGTAGATAGATACCCATTTTGACCCTTAACCTCTTGCGGTGGGTCCCAATCGTTCCGGGACCCATCTCATTGGAATCAGTGTCCAATATTTAGTGGAAAATGATACCTATCGCATAAAACCTAAAACTAAATAAACATTTTGACCCCAACCCTCCCCCGAAATTTGATCCGATCGGGCTGAAACGTTTCGAGGACCAACTAGAGCGGGGAACAGACTCTACCCAAACTCATATTTTTAGAAAATTTTCCACTACCAAACTCGGCGTGGACGGCTGACGGACATTTGACTTTTTTAATCTAGACCACCTTGAAACGCCCAGAAGATTTTTTTGGTCCGAATCGGAGAGATTGACCTTTTGCATGAAAACATGGGTTGATTGTTCAAGGAATAACAAACGAAAATAATTAAGTATATAATAAAATAGAAATAAAAAAATAAGAAATGTAAACAACAAAAAAATTATAAATTAATTAAAAAAAAACAAAAACAGAATAGGTTATCTTATTGATATTAGCCAATCGCATACAGGATACATTGACATGAGCTCGTCCTGGATTGGCCTCACTTCACGACAAGTAAGCAACTAATGCATAGAAAATGACGGTTGATCGTGAAGATCTTCGCACTCTCCTCCTTCAAATCCTGGGGCCGATCATCGCCTGAAGGTGGCGATAACGAGCCCAGGTTAAGTATCCTCTGTCCTCACTGACGGAGGCAGTACATGGGTGAAAATAGGGCTCCAAGGATTGGGAGGCCTCAGAATGTGGATTATCACTTTCTACTAAGTATCGGATATTGGATTGATTGATACGCTGATTTCGGCGTATGGATGTTTTGTATTTAAAGAAATTGGTCGTTCACCCGTTATCGCTTTCGCCGGAGATTACGAAAGAGACACGCAAAAAATGATAAACCATACGCATAGTTGCAAAATGATTATCAAACGGAATAAATGAAATAATAAACCAAAATAAAGTGAACGTGCAAAGCAGCATCGTTTTCCCAAATTTTGCTCCATTTATTAGGTGAGAATTTCCCGACGTCGGTAGGCACCTTACCCGGTTCAAAGGCAGCCCTTATTGATTGTTAGCTTTGAAACCGCGACCTTTGACTGGTGAGCAGGTCAAAGCTCAAAGGTTGGCGCCTCTCTACTCGCGTAATGAGGTTTTCTACCGACGCGTGGTGCCGAATCTCGATTTGAAAAGAACCACGTCGGGGGTTGCTCGATAACATAATCCTAAACCCTCTTTTTTATGCTCGCGAGTCTGCTTACCCTTTCAATCTTCACCTCAAAGCATCAGGGTGATGATTATAGAAGAACGAGTACAGCTAAACATCTTTCCCGCTGTAAACGTTAAGGAATCAATGCCTACCTACTTGTCAATGGAATCTTGTTCATGCACGAAATTCAAAGTCGTCATCAGAAAAGCTCAAGAACATGTTTTCAATGTACTTGGGTATCCATTTCTACCTATAACCGGCCTCCTTTTTCATTCATTGGGTTGAAAAACGTCAAGAGCTAAGGCCAAAACGGAGGCACAAACCAAAATTTCTAAATTTTTTTTTTTTTTTTTTAATTTCCACTGCTAAGAATGGCATGGAAGGGGGAGAGACATGTTGGGTTTTTGGTTGGTTAGCTTTTCCTTGAATGATCAACCTATGCTTTCATGCAAAAAGCTAATCTCTACCATTCGGCCCAAAAATTTTTTCGGGGCGTTTCAAGGTGTCTAGATCAATATTAGCGAATGACCATCCACCGTCCACGGTGGACAGTTTTTCTAACAAATTTCTAACTTTGTAAGCCATTTTGGGCACGATTTGGTCCTCAAAACTTTTCAGCCCGATCGAACCAAATTTCGGGGGAAGGGTTAAAATGTGTATTTCAAAAAATGGATTTTGAGATTTTCAGATCGCCGAAAATCGGCGTTTGAAGCCAATGAGACTGGTCTAGGAATGGTTGGCGCCCACCATAAGAGGATATGGGTCAAAATGGGTTTCTATTCACCCATTTCGAATGCGTGTTTTCGAGATTTATGATACCCAGGCGTGCGAGGTATTATTTCCACTAATTTTTGGACGCTTGAACCGATTAAAATGAGTCTCCATGCTGCTGGTCCGAGGAATAACCAACCCCTGTGAATCAATTCTCGGCGTCTCTCTAAACAACTTTCAGCACAAAGCGTCAAATTTTAAGACCGATCAGGGAGACCATCTGTATGAAATCACAGGTTTTATATTCATGGACTATTCTGGAACATGGAACGATTCTATGTTGAATGACAGTTATTGCAGTTGCTAATTAACACCTGATTCTCATTTATGGTGTCGCTGACCAAATCAAACAGAAATACTCAGTAAACTCTGAGTTCTTACTCGATTGGGCATTTCGTGCTCGGTTCGAGCTTTGAACGGTAAGTGAGGGGGGAGGGGGGAGGGACTCGGTAGCAATTAAACGCATTTGGCAAATTCGATGAACTAGCACTCGCATCTTTCCATTCCCGAATGAGGTTTCTCTTACAACTTCCTATCACCAGAACGTTCCTAAACATTAGTCAGTCCAACTGCACAAGCGGGGTCGTCGGCAGTGGTCAACAGGTCGGATCAATTAGAGTCAATTCCCGAGTTGGGTGTCGACTTTCTGCGAAACTGAGACGTCCCCCGATATTCCTCTGAGCTTGCCAGTCAACCTACCTGCAGTCCATCGAACGGTATTTTATTGAAATTTAGTCTCATTAGAATTGTTCGACTGAGTCATAATCAGCAGTAACCATCTCAATAAATTGTAGTTGGACCAAGAAACCCCAGTGTCAGTAAGATTAAGCCAATCATATTAACTTATAAATTTCATATTGTAGTTCTTATTGGCTCGTTTTGGTGCCGGGTGCAGATTTTGGCGTGATTTCACCTTCCTAGAAAGCCTCGTTACCCTATTAAGTCTTATTGAAGGGTGGATCTGATGAATTTGGTGTGCTACAACTCGTATTATCTACTAATTAGCACTAGTGCTCTCTTTGGTCGCTGTTAGAGTTTGGAAATGATTCCCGATTTTCAAGTCCAATCGGATGGTGGAGAACAGTCCTCACTGCATAAGTGGCAGTCTACGTGGGTAAAAAACTCGGCGTCCTTTGGATCCACAAGGATGGGGGAAAAACCTTTGCGCGTTGTTCCTGAGCAGGCCTGAATTCAGAGAATTTTCTTAATAACAGTAGAGTCAGCTTCAAAAGTAATCCCCTGGCAGGCATCGGTCTCTTCTCAATCTCTGGATAGCCTTATGAACATGGTTTGGCTGAAATCCAGGCATTCTCATCGAAAGACACTCTTATTTTCTCTGGTTTTTCACGTGATTGACTCTGTATCTATTAAAGTAGCCTTCATACATTCATTAGGGAGAGGGTCAGAATGTCATCGTCAAGCCAACTAATGATGACATCCTCAACAATGTCGTCTCTGACCATGGTCCTCACGTCGTATGTTCTCGCATACTGTACCAGATAGATTGATCCTCTCTTTAAAGTACTCAATTACAGCCTAACGGGACTAACTCTACTCATTCACTGCGTTCCCCCTTTACCTCCATTTTTAAATTTTTTGTGATCGGGGCATCATCATCCATTCCCATCCCTGATCAATCCTGCGTTTAAATATCTTCTGGGCGACTTTTGGTTGGTTATTCCTTGAATAATCAACCTATGTTTTTGATAATTTGCATGTCTCTCTTTAGGCTCAAGATGGTCCATAGACTCTTCAGCTCGATCGCTGCACACCAAAAAGGTAAACATATTTATTTTCAGAACGATTCTCCGAGATTTTTGGTGAGATAGAAATGTGGGGCATCGTTTGCCACTACATTTTGGGAGCTGAGTCGATTGAATTGGGTACTTAACTGATTGCCTTTCACCACAGAGATTGTCTGTAGGTCAAAATGGTCCTACTTTGTGAAGAAAAAGAATTCATTTTCTTTGTAATTTTATCTTTTTTGGAAACATCCAAGCCTAGAAAGACGTTACCTATTAGCAAAGTGAGAGTAGGATAGGATGGAAAATGAGATTAGTTATTTGGTAAATCTACACTTGGCTATGCATTAAGTAGACCAGATTAGCAGGCGGATTGGACTAATGTAGGTGATTCCTCAGCTACTAAACGTATCTTCGAGAAAATACAAGCCAACTCGAACGTGTGTCGTTAGTGTTTTCGCTCATTTTGTTTTCCCCGACCCTTTTCCAACAAAAGCTCCGAGCGAAGTTGAAATTAAATTCCAGAACCTTTTCTCGCTCCATGTCGCCCGGAAAGTGGATTTAATTAGGGAAACGACCGCATCGAAATTTCCCTCTCGACGAAACTCAGCGATCCTTCCGGTATCAAACAAGACTCTCGTGAAAGTTAAAGCCTCAACACATTGATGAAGACAGGAATGTCCAAGTCCTTTCATTAGGACTCTAAAATTCGACGGGACATGTGATGGAAACTCTTCCACTCCATTAGCGACCAGCCCCTTGGCTAATGAGTTGTTCCAAGAGGAAACAACGTGTTGTAAAAACTTTTTTCGTCCTGCTAAGAAGGGAATTATAAGTTGACTCAACAATATGTGACGCAACCCATTGAGCCGAAATTCGAGGAAAATTCTCGCTTTTTTACGGACATTTATTAAAAAGAGAGGCTGAAACCCAGGTAAGTTATAATGATTTCAACAAAAACAGTTGGTTGAACCTACACCGTTGCGAAGCGAGATTTCGAGAAAGTTTTTATTGAACGTATTCCGAGAATGAATGTTGGTAATATAATGATATGGAGTCGCTTCCAGAACCGCATCATTTTGGCCCCGATCATTAATTATACTTGGGTTTGTTCAAATGAGTGTTCTGATTCTCGACAATTGAACAATAATATCCAATCCAACTGCAACGAGAGGCATTTCTTTCAATAAGTTCGGGTTAGAGAATCGATTCTCAAGTTACGTACGTTCTTCTATGGTAGATGGTAATATTGTCGGTGCTCCTGGTAAAGCTCGGCACTGTTAGTCGGTGAGGTTGGAACTTATTTGAATATCAGTTCGACTGATATTCAAGAGCCACAAATGCTGATGACTTCCATAAATGAAAACAACGATCGTTTACATCGAAAATTATGCCCATTGACTGAATAGTATCCGTTATTCCGGGAACCTCTCGTCAAATTCCGAACAAGACGACGGACTGGGGAATATTAACGACGCCTCTCCGATGCAAATTGAGTTTGACTGTTTGAAGGCTGAAGGCTTCGCGTTTGAAGTCGGTCATTACCTACTAACTGGATTCAAGCACAGTCGAGAAGTTCAACTATTGGCGAATAATTGAGTTCCGGTTCACCACGAAAGCACAAGCTTGTAATTTGGAGTTGTAATTTTTGGGGTTGTTTACTTCCATTCTCCAAGTACAAGTAGAAAGTTAGCAACAATCATTCGAGTGAGTAAGAGAAGTGTTCGGGTTGTTTAGGTCACACACACGAGTAGTTTTCTAATCAGGAAGTTCTCGGTGTGAAATGAATTACAGAGGAGTGCCTTAACCTTCACAATGAGGTTATATGCCGGTCTCCTAAGTGAGATTCCCCTTAAGGGGGCGTCAGACACTTTTGTGATACCGCTTCTGGACCCTCCACACATTAGGGTTGTGCAGCTATGCCTATGTGACTCCTTTTCGTGAACTTGCCTGCTTTCAACTCCGTTTAGTTTGACCTCCCCACCCTACGCTGAGCCAGCCTTCTTTTCATCCCTTTTTCACCATCTGCGAGCGGTTGGGTTGGGTGATTTATACCTGTTCCAAAACTGTGTTTAGGCCTTCAGACAAGGTTCCGTCCTGACGAACGAAGCCGTATAATGGCTCTAGTTGGTCCCTGAGACGTTTCAACCCGATCGGACCAAATTTGGGAGGGGTAGGGGTCAAAATGTGTATTTTGAACAATGGATTTTTTTAGATTTTTTGCGATCTAGGTATGTGGGGTATCATTTTCCACTAAATTCTGGATTCTGAATCCAATTAAATGAATCCCGGAACGGGTCGCGCCCTCTGGATGAGGTTATGGGTCTAAATGGGTACCTATCTACCCATTTCGAATGATCCAAGATCGCCCAAAATCTTAAAAATCCATTTTTTCAAACACATTATGACCCCTAACCTGCCCAAATTAGGTCCAATCGGGTTAAAAAGATTTGAGGACCAACTAGAGCCGGAAATGGGTCCCTGACCAAAATTTCAGATTTTTAGAAAAATGTTTACTACCTAAAACGGCACGGACGGTGGACGGCTACGGCGGACGGACATTTGACTTCTGGTTGGTTATTCCTTGGTTTCATGAAAAAGGTCAACATTTCCAATTCGGCTCAAAAATTTATTTATTATTTATAAATTACCCTATAGATGTTCCTACGAAGATCAGAAAGAAATTGAAAAACAAATAGCTGAATTGTTAAATCATGGAATGATTGAAGAGTCCTGCTCACCATTTGCCTCACCAGTCACGTTAGCGTATAAAAAAACCGGTGAATGGAATGCGAAAGAAAGGACCTGTTTATGTGTAAACTTCAGGGAACCAAATAAATTACTAATTCCGGAAAGTCAACCTTTCCCTCTTATCGAAGATATCATTGTGAAGACGCGCGACTGTAAATGGTTCTCGGCTCTAGACATTTGGCTTTCTGGTCCATACCAATTCGTACCAAAGACCGATACAAAACTGGTTTCATAACGCAGCACGGTCACTGGCAATGGTCTTGCATGCCATTTGGCTTAAAGAATTCGCCGGCCATTTTTCAGCGTGTGCTCTCGGGAATTATACGACGTAATAATCTGGACGTTTTTTGTTGTAATTTCATAGATGATATTTTAGTCTTCTCGAAAACCTTCAATGATCACTTGATACACCTCGAAAAACTTTTGAAAGCCATATCAAACGAAGGATTCAAATTAAAAGGTTACCGTTGGACTAAAACATAGAGAATGAAGTTGAACGAAACAAAGTCAGTTCACGTCAACTTCACCATTCGGCAAGTGCCAACAACGGAAGTTGAGGTAAACTCAACCGTAGTACCCTACGCTGACTCTGTCACGTACTTGGGTATGACTCTGGATTCAAAACTCAACTGGAGGAAGCACATAGAAAAGACGAAAGAAGAACTGAAGATCAAGTTCAGACGCATGTACTGGCTTATGGGAAGGCATTCCCATCTCTCCCTTCACAACAAGCTGCTCATCTATAAGCAGATTTTTCGCCCCATCTGGAGTTACGGTATACAACTCTGGGGCTGTGCCAAAAAAATCCAACATTAAGATAATCCAAACCTTGCAAAAAAAAAAAAAAAAAATTCGACGTTATCCATCGGGATCTGAGGATTGAAACTGTCAATGAAACTATAGTCAAATTCTCAAGGAAGCACGAGCAACGCCTTCATAAACATGAGAACCCGGAGATGCTCAACGTTCTTGACAACGCTGGCGAGCTTCGGCGACTCAAGCGCAATAAACCTCTGGACCTGACTGTGCTGTGCCAGAATGAATGTGATTGTGTATAGTGTCCCGTGCATAATGTTTATTAACATTCAAGATTAAGATTTGCTGAAATCTTATCTTACCCATGTGATATCCTGCGAACAAATATTGCTAGATGATGTATTTAAATTCAATTGCAATAAATAATTCACAAAAAAAAAAAAAAAAAAAAAAATCCCCTACACACATCTGTACCAACACACGAACCTCCAGTGTTTCGATCCATACAAACCTCCTGTAGGTTCCAGACGATTCAGAACCCGTCTGAAGAGGTTATGTGTCCTGGTTATAGTGCAAAACGATACCCCACACACCTAGATTGCAAAAAATCTCAAAAATCCATTTTTCGATATTCACATTTTGACCCCTACCCCATCCAAATTTGGTCCGATCGGGTTGAAAAGTTTCGAGGACCAAGTAGAGCCATGAACGGACACCTGACCAAAATTTCAGATTTTTAGAATAATTTCTACTACCAAAGTCGGCGTAGACGGAGTACGGACATTTGCTAATTTTGATCTAGACACCTTGAAACGTCCAGAAAAAAATTTTAAGCCGAATCGGAGAGGTTGACCTTTTGCATGAAAACATAGGTTGATTATTCAAGGAATAACCAACCAAAAGTTGAAAATAATAGTACATGAATAAAAAAACTTTTATAAAAGCAACGTTTTTCATATGCACTAAAAAGTAGAAAATAATTTTCCTATGAGCCTGGCAGAATTTCTGAATAAATTGGTCACAGTATGGTAACAGACTTTATAACAATTTCCAATTCTTATAAAACGAAAAACGTTGGGCGCATGTACTCAAACATCAAGATCTTTCTAATACGCTCACATTTCTATAAAATGAAATTTCTTTATATTAATTCAGTTGACATAATATTCAGTTAATACAGTTTCACGGAATTGAATTGTGAACATTAGAAATCATTTGATATAATCATATGCAATAATACTAATCATCATTAACGAATTCCAAATTGTTCATATAAATGAACATTAAAATCATGATTTCTACAATAATTCTTCAAATACATATTTGTTACATAATTTTGCAGAAATAAAATTTTACTTTAAATGAATTAAATATATTCATAAGTTACTATGAAAATGTTTCATTTACAATCACAATTAGTGATTTATAAATAATATAATCATATGTTCAATTATATTAATAATTATCATAGATAATTTGTAAAATTAATATATTGTCAGAAAAAAACAGTAGTTTAGTATTACCTCATATAAATCTCATATTTATATGATTCTAAAATGAACATTCATAATAATAATACAAAATGCGCCCAACGTTTTTCGTTTTATAAGAATTGGAAATTGTTATAAAGTCTGTTACCATAATGTGACCAATTTATTCAGAAATTCTGCCAGGCTCATAGGATAATTATTTTCTACTTTTAGTGCATATGAAAAACGTTGTTTTTATAAAAGTTTTTTTATTCATTTACTTTTTCACATGGGTTGGTTATTCCTCGGTTCAAGCGCATGGAGACTCATTTCTTCAACATCGGGAAAATGGAAACAGTGGATGTGGTGGGTCCCGAACAAATTCCAATCGATTCAGCGTCCATAATTTAGTAAAAAATGATAACCCACACGCCTGGGTACCAGAAATCCCGAAAAAACATATTCCAAATGGGTTATAGATACCCAATTTGACCCATAAGTTCTTCCAGTGGGTGCCAATCGTTCTGGGACACATTTCGTTGGATTCACAGTCCAAAATTTAGTGGAAAACGATACCCCGCTTGCCCAATCTCCAAAAATCCAATTTTCAAAAACACATTTGATCCCCCCCTCCCCCACCTACACCCAAATTTGGTCCGATTGGAAAGTTGATGAGATACCTTTTCACACTGAGCAAGTGTCTGTAACCATATGAAAACCAAGAAGGGGTCATTTCTCTAAACCCAGAAAAAATGTTTACTATTCATCTTGAAGAGGTCAGGTAATTTCAACAGAAAAGAATGAGTTTCTCTCAGGTAACCAGGAAAGGAAAACCCTTTTTCACTCTCTCTCACTCTCAGCTTCGGCCCTCTCTCTCTCGTCAGTCCCTTCAAGGGGGTCTGTCGACGCAACTCGATCTAGCGGCAGACGGCCGAACTGTCGCTGTTGACCACCCTACCCCGCCAGACCCAGGCCGCACGGCCTGATTTTCCAAAAGTATTTCCCGATTTTTTGAAGCTCCTGTTTGAAAATTCAGACTTTTTTCTTTCGCAATATCCTTTTAAGACTTGTTGTTGTTCTCTTTGAGAAAATTCAACTGCCAACTTCTCATAACTTCAAAGTTACGAAATTTAAAATTTAAAATTTTGAAAATATTTCATTTGTTTATAGGCTAGAGAAATTTCACAAGTCTTACGAGCATATTGCAAAAAGAAAAAGTTTAAATTTCCATACGGGAGCTTCAATAAATTGGGAACACTTTGCAAGGGACTGTCTGACGCCCCCTTAAATTCATTTGTGCTGCCTTTCGTAGCCCGTAGCGTTACAATTCGCCTTTCATCGAGCGCTATCGAAGGTATACAAGCGTAGGATGAGGGATCTGACTATCTTCGTCTTATAGTTCAGTCCCGGCCTAGAAAGCCCGTTAATAGCTGTCAGGGTTGGCAATGGATCTGCGACGGCTCGATCGGAAACTGGTTGGTGGTACAGCGACGATGTACTAGGGCTAAAACCATCAGATCGCGAACGGAAAATAAGGAATACCGATTTTTAATGGAAAATGAAACAATCGGTAACATGGCGGATTACACATTAACCAAAAACGATGAGTACTAGAGAAACGAAGACGACGCGAGATAACACGGCTGAGAACTGAGCATAGAGAAGAGATGCGGTGTGAAGAAGGGATTAGTTTTCCACCAATGTATCGTTTACCGCTGAATTGTTTACGTTAAATCCATTTTAATGGATCCCGTACCGATTGGTGCCCTGTGGAGGTAGGTATGGGTCAAGATGGGTGCCTACCTACACATCTTGAAAATGGGTTTTCGGGATTTGCTCATCTATCATTTGCTCAATCCTATCGATTCTGTGTCCAACATTCGGTGGAAAATGATACCCCACATCGTCGCTTTACCGCCTACTAGACTAGTTTCCGATCGAGAATCGTCGTTGCAGGCCCATTGCCTAACCTGGCAGCTATTGAAGGTAATCGTTTAAATATTTGACCACTCGGGACAGCTCAAATTGCTCCCTGCACCAACTACCTACCTAGCAGGAGGAGAATCAACTACTGAACCAGTCATATCCTTACTTTGTTGAGATATTATCTACCTGTCTTGATAGAAGAGAAACCTCAAGAGAATATAGAAGAAATATTACTCTCACATAAACAACAAGCAATGCTATTTTATAATGTCATATCAAAATAATGAAGTTCACCTCGCAGTTGTCAACACTGCGAGGCCTCCTTGTTTACTTTCTTCACTGACGCTTGGCGTGTGTCTGGTTGTGGTCGTGAGCTTGTTGAGATCCAAGAATATAATTCGTTCAAGTGACTAAGTGTTGTTCAATTATTAAATCCAGTATAATTCATATTCATAGATCAATAGGTAAACAAGAAGTGGTTCATTTCATGAGTATGAAATTCAGTGAAGAACACCGATAATTTGGCGGTAATATTCCTGGTAATATTCCGGTAATATTTCCTTTTGTTGTTTAAAAAAAAAACTTTAGGGGTTCCTCGGCCGGTACCCCTGTAATATCGTCATCTTGACCCGTCCGACGACTACGTCGTTCTTGGTAGTAGAAAAATGTCCGTTTTCAATTAACTATGGTACGTTAACCAACGGCTAAATGCATATTGCTGCATAACCCAGCCTCGCTATCTATCATGGATCTGTGTTACTGTTGTTCTTGCTGAATCTGTTATGTCTTCAAACACGAGCCCCGTTGAACAGGACCAATGAGAGCGGTTCAGTAGCAACCATCAAGTGGAAGCGTAATCCTACGAGTACATCCCAGGACACTTTCACATCTTGTAACGTCCTAGGCTCTAATTATTGGATGATTTCGGTTGTTGATTATATTCCTTGAATAACCAACCTATGCTTTCATTCAAAAAGTCAACCACAAATCAAAATAAGCAAGTGACTGTCCTCGCTGTTTTTGGTGGCCGAGATTTTTGGCCCTCTAGGCGTGTGGGGTATCATTTTCGACTAAATTTTAGACTGTGAATCCAATAGGACGATTTGACTTGTCCCAGAACGACTGGCGCTAACCGGAAGAGGTTATGAGTCAAAATGAGTACCCACTTACCCATTTCAAAAGTGGGTTTTCGAGGTTTCTTCACACCTAGGTGTGAAGTATTGTGTTCTAATAAAATGCGGGATGCTGAATCGATTGGGATGAGTCCGGGACACTCCACACTACCTGTTTTCCCCCATTTTCTCCATGCTCCTGGTCCGAGGAATAATCGGGTACATGTCTATTCCGCCGATGTAATCGGATTATCTTCGAGCTGGCATACTGCACCTAATGAGGTCCACTCAAACTCTAAGTCCAGTGTTCATGTCAGTTCCACTGACCTGTTGGACTATCACCCACAACAAACAACTAACTCGACTTTTGTTGAAGATTATGCCAAGTCAAGAGATCAGGACTGGATAGTTCCCAGCCAACACTGCGTCCGGTGTCATCGTACGATGGAAATCTCTGAGATGTTGAGATCAACGAATGGCAAGAAAAATTGTTCATTCATTGAACGGCCAATTTCTCATCACGGATATGACGAAAACAGATACTTAATACGTCAGCCGCGTTGTTCACAGAGTGAGATCCAAGTGTCGGCCAAAACTGGCCCGAAATGCGTTGGAAGTCCATCAGTGTGAATTTACCAACCCCTGTGAAAGAATTTGCAGTGTTTTAATTATAATAGTTTTCCAATATATGCTGTAGTCCACGTAGTCTATCTCATTTTGAACACCACTCTGTGATAAGAATAAAGTATAATATACGATTTTTAGAATTCCGGTCGTGTGGGAACTCCGTCTGCATCTCAAGTAGATGAATAAGTTTGAGCTGAGTGGGAATTTCCCGACTCCATTAAAACTGAGACGTATAAGAGTGAAGGAAAATCAAGTGCGACACGAGAAAACCGCCTTCCTTGATAATAACTCCGAAGTTTTGAACCTTCCCTGTGGCGCCTTTTTACACTCCCACGCATCCATTTAATGAAGTGGAAATGTGAAACAATCGAGTAACAAGGGTTGAGCTCGGTTTTAACAAGTCTGTTGTTCACGTAATACTTCACACGGTGAGTCCCGTCAATCCAAAGCAGAATACGCGCAATCGATCTCAGCTCTTTTTCTAACGAGGACAATACGTTAATGTAAGTACTTACAATGGGACATGAAGACGTGCCTTTCTCTCCATTCATTACAGAATAAATGAACTGCTTCCAGTCATTAAGTTGGTGTTTGGTTTACTTCAACGAGCCTATTTTGACTCTTGTGAGACGCTCTGAGATGTAAAAATTCGGCCTCTCCGATGGTGAATCACTACTTGCAAGGACAAAGGTGAATCAGTTATTCTCCCGGAGTCTCATTCCGTGAATTGACTGGTGCCATCGGAATAATGATGAACTTTCGAATTCTTGCCTATAGTGAACTTTCATCGTTCCTAATTTTTCAAGACACAGCAAATATTCAACGGGACGTGTATTGCAAGGGATTCGATAGTTATTTGCTGGGATCTGCTGGATTTGATATGGGAAACACTGAAAGGAACAGGAGGGACTATCTTGTGTGCTTACTTTCTTCTTAGCATAGGAAATGATAACTCAAATAAATCATACGTTGCAATCCATTAGGGAGTGAATAAAAACCAGAACAATATGGAGCCAAGCGGGTTTTCACTGAGTTCGAAGAACAACCTTTGAGCTAGAATTTTCGAGTTTACAAACTATGTTGTTCTCGTGTTCTTCAATTTACGTTGTTTTTTTTTGTTTTTGGAATTGAGTGAATTTTTTTTTTTTTTTTTTTTTTTTTTTTTTTTTTTTTCACAAACCTTACAGCAGGAGAAATACCATTGTTCGTTTGAAAAAACTGTGTGTGTTATTAAATTTTTCCTGGATTCTGTAAGTTGTCCTTTCTACGGATAAATTCTTACTCTCGCTTATGAATGGACTAGGTTCAAAACTGATACCCAGCACCAGCCCTGTTCAAAGCTCGAACGGCCTGCATTATGGCTATAAGAAGCTATCAAATAATTATTGCGATGAGTTCAACTAAAACTGGAATCACCGTTACACCTGAATCTATCGGCCATGTCTTCAGTCAGATAAAAGGGAAGAGCAAAAACCGTTTCTTCAACTTGCTACAGTAAAATATTACTGGCTACCTGCATTTTGTGTTTAGGGTTTTCATATACAAATACGATTTTTGTGTCTTTCGCAACCCGAAGTTTAGTCGTCAGAGGCTTTACAGCTATCTTAATGTGAGAACGGTACCAATGAGACATTCAGGATTTTTAAGGTTTAGCTCGCTGAGTTTCAGCAGGAGGAAAATCTGCAGTACGCTGATGAAATTATTATTGTTCATAGCAGACGTGGGCATTGTACTGTAGGTTGAAAATAAATCTCACTGCAGCGTTGAGAGCTCTCTAGAGGCCACAACGATCACGCCGGTTGTAAGGAAGACCAGAATGGCTTCCTACTTCAACCGTTATTTTTCTCCTTTCTGATAGAACGGGTACTTTGTGTAGAACATCTTCTCACCCCTCAACCCCTGTCTGCTGACGCAGTGTCAGGTTTGCGTAATATTCTACGTTACCCGAATTTAAATTGGGCACCTAGCTTAGTCCCTGCTAATGAAGAAGCGTGCTTTTTAAATTTAAAGCTTTCATGTTTTAATGTCAAATCCTTTACTTCGGTGGCGCCAAAACAGTATTCAGTGTTCAGTTAATATTGGGCTATGCTCGGCTTACACCATCTAGCTTAAGCATCTGGCAGTGTATGGCCAGTCCGATCGGAAGGTGTGTCAGACTGGGGAATCCTAGCCTTGAGGTGACTGGCGTTAGCTCCTGAACGACATACATTCTACAGTGTAT
>CM034000.1:25768382-25886831 GCA_019603395.1 Cyrtorhinus lividipennis | reverse complement strand
GTCAACAAATTTCGTCGTCAAATTGGTGCTCCCAATTGTTTTACATAACCAGTGTTGTGAGTAAGAATAGATTCTAAAAACCCACCTGGAACATTCAACAGGTGAATGGTTCTTTTTGGTTGAAAACCCTCGGATTTTAGCTGTTGAACGGCTGCTAAATATTGAATAGCTAAATTTTTCATATCCTGCGCTCCTCGGCCGTAAATTTTACCGTCCGCTGTTTTATGGCCCGAAAATGGGGGATGGGTCCATTTCTCCTGAAAATATAAAGTTAACAAGCAGGTGTGTAGTGGACAGTTTTTCAAGGTTTTTTTTCTTTATTGGAAAGCCCATTTTGCCTTATTATTATTTTGAGGAATTTTTTTCTGTTCGCTTACTCGTCTTATGGATAACCTCAATAATTTACTCAATTTGCTGGGCCCTTCGACATTTACGAGAATTTAGAAAATGGAAGCACGTTGACCTTACTTGCTGAAGGTATTAAGGTCCTCTTAAGTTTCGAGTAGTACTTACAGATGACCGAAAAATAACCAAGGAAATTTAGGTGTCGCTAACAAACTTCAAAAGAAGATTATTAACGACAACCTCCCTCCTTTTGCAGTTCTAAATTATAAAAATAAAATTATTTCTCACCGGGTAGACGGGGACTACGTCCATGTGAGCGTTGAGAGCGATAGATGGCAGTTCAGGGCTCGTTCCCTTCCAGGTCATAACAACAATAGGTTTACTTTCAGTGCCATGAACAGCGATCGGCAAACCGATCAAGGACGCTTGTTTCCTCCAAAATTCCACGCATGGTGCTGTAATGTGAATGTGTCAAGAAAAATATGTATTAAAACGGGCTCTTGAACACTTGAAAATACCGGGGATATTCCTTTTTTATCTGGAGGGTAGGAACGGGGCTAACAGGCAATAGAATGTTCCTAGGAGATAAGGCCGAACTAACTTTCTGGCCTTATCTCAACTGCGCATGCGCGTGTACTAAATTCGGCCGAATTGGCTAAGTTCGGTTTGTGTGGGCGTTATCGGCCTCAAAGGTAATTCAAAGATTAATGAACATGATGCCATATAATAATTAGAATTTTATATAAAATAAAAATTCTTTATTTGAAATTTGGGGGTCCGCGGACCAGGTAGGTTATTGTTTTTGGGTGGACCATCGACATCATAGTTCCTGTCCGTTCTTTAGAAAATATTATGGCTTTCAGCGCACAGAATAACCTGCTCTGAAGTTAAATTTGGTCATCAGTTTGATCAATATAAAGCAAATGTAACGACATCAATCCAATTTTGGCTCACGTTTGTGACGTGCGCACAGCCGCATATTGATAAAACCATCTAAATAATTAGTAGTTTAGCTAGAAGAAAAGGCATATTTTACTCACCGTAATGTGGATCGGGATGGACCGATGGAATCCTGAGATATTCTCTAAACGTGGCTACCGCTGGGTGTTCTGACATGGTTCAACTGAAAACTAGCGGACCTGCTAACGAATGAACCTCGAACTCAACCGGTTCGGCGCCCCCTTCCAGACTGTAAAACTAAGGAATGGTAATCGAAGTTATCACATCATGATAACTTGTCACTCATTATCCCATGCTGTTTAATCATAAACAGCCGCTTGCACACGCTACTGCGTAGAACATTATAAGAAGGTCGGCTAGGTTTGGAGAACATTAAACATTAACGATAAAACTGACGCTAAGGTTTTCCCCGCCATTTAATAAATTCTGAGAACATTCTTCTCCTGAATTCAGACTATTTCTAATTTAGTTTGCCTATTTAGAAAAGAAGCTTCAAACCGGACAGAACTCGTTTTAATCTTCTGTAGAAAGTAAGACGTTGGTTTCAGAGAACAGCATAATCGAATTAATTTCTGGTTATAGATAGATTCCCTTAGATATTTAGAAATGAGAGTTTGCAACCGCATTGTCAACACAACATATCGTACTTAATCCCCTCAAAAAATAGTTTGAACGTTCAAAATTAAGCGAAAAATTATATCCCGCGGGCTTAACATAACCAAAATCTTGTAACCAAATTTAAATATGCCAATTTTCACCTTTACTCTGCACCCGCTCAAAGGTGTCGTGAATTAAAGCCGGAAAGGGGTCACTGACTAAAAGTTCAGATTTTAGACAAAAAACTCACAACCTGTAAGACATTTTTTGTATTGGAACACGAAATTTGTTGGCCTCATTCGGTCAATAAAGTTGAGTT
This sequence comes from Cyrtorhinus lividipennis, assembly GCA_019603395.1. Lineage (NCBI taxonomy): Eukaryota > Metazoa > Arthropoda > Insecta > Hemiptera > Miridae > Cyrtorhinus > Cyrtorhinus lividipennis. Next base: position 25,884,610 of record CM034000.1, on the reverse strand, counting down.
CCCTCCTAGAAGCAAAGTTTGGTCCAACAACCATCTAAATTTTTCCAACCCACCCTCCCGCTAATTTTCACCTTTTTCCTCTTGGTAATTTTGGACGGTTGTTATCCCTTTTCCCTCGTTGTTTTTAATTTCGAGGAAAACAAATCGGAAAAAATTACACAAACTTCCACTCATTCTCGTTTCCTTCCTAGTTTCATGGAATTGCCATCGCTCGAAATAGAGTTGGTCATAACTATCAGTACCAAAACTCTTTGCCGGGCAATATCATTTCGCTCACAAATAAAAACTTAAACTCTAAAGGGAAATTTTCAGTTGTTCAAAAAGATCCATTAGGGCTCGAAGCGAAAACGTGCTCGCCCTTCACGGTGATGGTTCTCCTAAGGAAACTGAGGAAGGGAAAACGCTTGAAAACTCATATTAAAAGTCGAGAGAAGAGAGGAAGCCTCCTCTCCCGCGAGAAAGTTCACTCCTAATTACTAATGGAGTGTTTCGGACGGGCACTTTATAAACCTCTCAAATTGGACCATTCCTTCCATCCTTATGCTCACCCATAAAAAGTGAATACCCATAGAAACCTCATAATTTGGAATTCCTTTTCTATGAGGGGACTCGCGTGCGATCACAGTGAATCTGTGTAATTTCTGTTCTTCTTACTAGCGATTCTTTTGAGACACTGAGAAATAACTAGGAGAATCTCGACCGAAACTGTAAGAGTAGTCATACGAGCAGTTATACTTTTTCAGTTCCAGAATAATATTTCAATTTTGGATTTAATGTTTTCCAATAAAGCCTACACTTACCTTTTCTGGGGGGGGGGGGGGGTTTATATCAGAGAAGGTGTGACAGCCAAAACCCCCATTTGAGTCAGCATTAAAAATGATTAAAAATTCATGTGCCACATTGTAATAGCAAAGAAGAGAGTCTACCGCGTGAGAAGAAAAGTCCGAATAATGCAAGTTGTATTTCACCAAATTATCTCGTCAGGCAAGATCTTGGAATGTTGTTTGTTTGTATTTGTTCAATTCAACAGCCTGTCCTTCAGAGTAAACCCTTCATTTAATGCTAGTCATCATCATGATAATAAAATGAAACCCCATGCGACCTTAATGGTTAGGGATAAAACAGTATTTTTATAGATTACTTACGTAAGGAAGGATTGTGCTCGTGGTTTACAACGATTTACAATTTGTAAATTTTCCGCTCAAATTCGCGATCTGAAATCTTAGTAGAGGGCTTGATAGTGGGGCTTGAGTAGGTGGAAAGATGGAGGTGGTGACTGTATTCAGGATACGCCATCAAAATTTAGCGTTACCACACAACGTCACGGTCGAAGACCTGACCTACCGTCAACCCTACAGAATTCTCGCACGGATGTCGTACCAGTCTATAAAGTGAGGATGTAGTGGAATAAAACCTACAGTTACCGCCCAGATATGAAAAAAGTTGCTCACCACACACGTGGGCGAGCTCATATCGGACTCTTTTCAAGGACTAAAGCTACGAACCTTTCTCGGCATTCAAATCAGAAGACGGGAAAAATATTCGGGGAGGGAACTCAGGATATGAAGGGTCAAACAGTGCAATACCTCGTCGCCGTTTAGAAACTTCAACTGGAAAAATTCCACCCGACTCTAACCTTCCACATTTGTTTCGTTCCAAGCGCATTATTCATTACTTTCTTCAGCCCAGCGGTACATGACATAGATAACGTTCTTGTGTAGAGTATTCGCCCGTTATTGGGCACATACCTTTTGAGAGCGTTGCGATTTTTCAATATACATCAGCATATTTATAGATATATTTCTTCTTAAAGATCGGTCTTAACTCAAAGAACACTCACTTCATTGTTTTGCAATCTTTAGGTGATGATGACCAAAGATATACTCGGATTTCTCTCAAGCTCGATTAATTCTCAACGAAATTATTTAATGTATAATAATTTCCACTTGACTTTTAGTATCAGCTTGGAAAGTAGCAAGGAAAGTGGAGAGAGTAACAAGACAAATTCCAATCGATTCAGCGTCTTAAATTTAGTGGAAAATGGTACCCCACACGCCTAGGGACCAGAAATCTCGAAAACCCACTTTCGAAATACATAGGTAGATAGATACTCATTTTGACCGATCATCACCTCTTCCAGCAAATTTTGTTTTGCAGGTGAAATTTCACCCATGGAAATACACGCTGGTGTACCCCAATAAGGTTTATTAGGCCCACTCTTATACCTTCTATACATAAGCAACGGCTCCCCTTTCGGAATGAAGTATCATGGGATCGAGGAAGCTTTGAATTTACTGTATGTGAAGATCCTACTTTGGCACCTGTAGCGCTCAAAACCGCACAAACTCGTTTAGGATGTATGCCATGTTCTGCGCATTTTCAGAATAAACAAGCTTTCCCAAACTCAGCGTATTTCAAAGAAATTCAGTCGTTTAGGATTTCCCTTCGTATTCACGGTCGGCGGTTATTCATGCCATCATTCAACTGCCTGTATTGCTTCCTCGACGGTTCAATCCAACTGCCAATAGATTTGATTTTTATCGCTTTTCAACATTAATTGTGCACAGCCGAAACGTGCTTAACATCAACGATAGACGTAAAGAGAGTTCAGCCAGTGACTGGATGTGGCTGTGAGATCAATTTCATTCCTTTCTCAGAACCTGCATGAAGGCCTGTAAATCATTACTCTGATTGCACACGGCCAGTTACATATTTTTGATGAATATTCACACCAATAATACGGTATTTATCCCGTTGACAAGAACCCCATTTTTCTCCTCGAACATTCACTTTTTACTTTTCAAGGTAGATTCCAAATTCAAAATATCCGTTTGCTGTCCGAGCGTCATATTAAGTCTTTGAAATGATTTGAAAAATGATGAAAGTTTTCCCACAGACTGGATTCAAATTGTTGGGCTTTCTAAAAAAATGGCTCATCGAGAATATTGAGGACTTGAGGCGTGTGCTGGAGGATCATGTATTAAATTTCGGAGCCTAATCAATTCAAGTGGGCTTGAAGAATATTTCAAATCCACTGTTACCCCCTTTCCTAATTAGGTACCTTAAAGATGAGCTTCACCACTCGAGGAATAGAGTGCCGCGTATTGTAGTAATTCATTTTTAATGCAACCGATTCTATAGAAAGTAATACATTATTTTCATGCGATTGTGTGGCTTCTTCATGTAGAAAATATACATCGTCAGTTTGTGTATTTGTGCGCACGTATTCTCCCTGCTCCATTTTCAGTTGATTCTGAAGTAAAGTATACTGAACCAATGGGCCATGAATAATTGCGAAGAACAAAATTTAGCTTGTTGGCATATCAAGCTTGTATCAATATCTCAACCGAAAAGAGGAAACATTCGAAAAAAAAACCCTCATTCAATTTTTATTACATCCCAATGTACCGATATTAATTTAACTGTGCTCGAAGCAAGAAACTCGAGAGCCTGAACTCAAATTAATTCCAATTCTGCCAGTTGAGTAGGTAACCGAATTTCGAGTGAGGAGGCTGCAAATGTAAGAGGAAGGTTCATTAAAAATAATGTTCACTCATGAATGTGTCTCTTGGGGGCATTTCATGTTGAACCGGAGGAATATAAAAGGAAAAGTTGGTGAATAATTGATACACGTTAAGTGCATTAATTTTCTGTTAGGAGCTCTTGGGTTAGTTCCCGCTCTCTCCACAAGCCCTTTTCTTGTTCATTTCGGCTAAAAGGTGAGCGTCAGGCTCTTGGGGCTTTGAGAAAGTAAATAGACCCGGCCCTTGCATTGTGGAGTTGAAAACACTTCCCCTCGCTCGAATGTGATGAAAAGGGGAATTCCATTGTGGGAATTTTCGATCTCACTTTTCCTTGTAGCTCAAGTTGCTTGTGAAAAGCACACAACTTATGGACTGTTTAATGGACAAGAAACGGCTGTTTGTTGCTCTCTAAACAAGCGATTTGGATTATGGAGTTGGATGATTAGCTTTCACAATTCAAGCCACCAAACAGGCTCTTCTCTAGGCTGTTGTTCATACAATATTCATTCGAAAAGGTTAATCCAGAGCTCATTGTAATCATAATCCAACATTATATTTTGTCAAACTAAAAGTGATTATCCAGTAAAGTCAAGCTACATACCTTTGATGTACCAAAATCTCATAATTATATGAAAAATATGCCTCTTGAGTTACCCTATGGTTCCATCAGTCAGGTATGAGTCATCAATCATCACATTTACTCTCTGTTGGGTGGCGGGCAATATAAAATGTGGTTATGGGGAAAGGTGGTTGGGTCGTGAGGGAAATGGTATCTTTGAGGCGTCCAAAACCCGTTCCAATCGATTTACAGTCCAAACTTCAATGGAGAATGTGGTACTTCAGACATTAAGGTCCCCAAAATGTTTGAAGAATGTGTTTTTAAAATACGCCTCTTCACCAGTTGTCTTCGTTTGATGTTATTGAGTTGACACTCAAAAGTGACACTCAATGTAACGTTTTTATGTAAATCGGAGATCAGAGCTTCTGGCTTGAAATCACGAGGTTAATATTTAGGGATTAATAGACCAAAATGAGGTAATAGTGGTATATTTGAGTATGTAATAATCCAACTGAATAAGGCATTGAATACAATTGTAGAAAATACCGTAGAAACATTGTTATGTAGTAATTTTATTTCCTTGAACAAACATCTGATACGATTAGGAACCCAGTATGATGATAGCGCAGAAATTTTATATGACGGTTTTATGATGCAATCTGGCCGTGAGAGATCATGATGGAACGACAATGAACAATCTATAACGTACAATGGAAACTTCCACCTCGTGTCCAGGTAACTGGTTGAGGTCTATCTCATGGTATACACAGTTAAATAACGGCGAAAGGAAATTAGAAAAGAAGGGGGGGTTCTGATAGTCCTTGTGAGCAATCAGTGAAATCGCCTGGCACGATAGTCACTCACGTACGACGCTCATTAGCAGTGCAACCTCAACGAGTCAAATCCGTTTTGATCAAATTCTCACGACATAGCGTTGTAGGATAACAGTGAGCGATTCAAGTTTCAAAAGGCGCCATGACTGAACATCCATCAATATCGGTTCTGAAGGAATACCTTAGAATCCCTTCGGTACACCCCAACATTGACTATGGTAAGTATTTACTATACTCAATTTGCCTCTCTCAATGTAATATTACGAGTTCAATAACAAACCAGGTTGTGGTATAGATTCGCATCAATTTCGATCTAGGTATTTCATTGTTAATAATTAATACGGTTTTGTGCTTGAAAATGAGTGTATTGAGGCTGAAAAGAGAAAAATACGTGGTTGTAAACATACCATCCTATCTTACATCCAACAGAGCCGTGCGTGAGTTTTCTAAAAAAGCACGCCGCTATGTTGGGTCTTCCTGTGGATATTTACGGCCTACCGAGGAAGCCTGTGGTCATAATAACGTGGAAAGGAAAGAAACCCGCGCTCCCTGCCATCTTTTTGAACTCCCACATGGACGTCGTTCCAGTCGTGAAGGTTCGTACGTAGAAACCGAACCCAAACCGTACATTTTCTCGTCAGAACGAAAGTCGAACGGTCGTAAATTTGCATTTCCAGGAAAAATGGACTCACGATCCATTTGCTGCCGAAACAGTGGATGGCAAAATATACGCTCGAGGATCCCAAGACATGAAAAGTATTGGAATACAATATTTGGAAGCGGTCAAAATCCTGAAGAAAAAAGGGTTTCAACCTACTCGTAACATCATCTTATCCTTCGTGCCAGGTATGAAAACGACAACATTTCCACGGTTGTTTCTTTTCATCAGACATTTTCGTCTTACATCAGCAAACAACTCACCTTTTAAACTGTTATGATTTCTAATTGCATCGTATTTTATCAGAGGAGGAATTGGGAGGAGCTGAAGGGATGCGAGAATTCGCCTTAACTGAAGAATTTAAGAAGCTGAATATTGGGTTTTCCTTGGATGAAGGTGTGCCGAGCAGTTCCGATCGTTTCATTATTTACAATGACGAACGAGCCAAATGGGGTAAGTGGCGACCTTGGCTATTTCGACGTCGTGGTGCAGAATTAGGCTTTGGATATGCCACAAGTATTGATAATAATTACGATGCCTCATTAGACAAATATACCCTACTTTCGTCGTATCAGTTATTCAGTAATTCTTGTTGACCAGCGGAAATGATGTTTTTAAGCTCGAACGTAAGTCGTTCCTTTGTTGATTTTGAATCGTTGGGAACATTATAATGGAATCATGTGTGATGCCTCGTATCGGACAAACACCTTCTCGTCATGATTGGGAATAAGGTTTCAGTACCTACACTGCCATATCCTACAGGCTCTTAGAAGATGTATTCCTTCCGTCAAGCTTTCCTTCATTCAAATTCATTTACAGGGGTTGGTTATTCCTCAGACCAGGAGTATGGATTCCAATCAACTCAGCGTCCAAAATTTAGTACTAGAAATCTCGAAAACGCACATTCGAAATGGGAAGATAGAGACCCATAACCTCTTCTGGTGGGCGCCAAAAGTTCCGGGATCCGTTTCATTGGATACAACGTCCTAAATTTAGTCGAAAATGTTACCCCTTGATCGCCGAAAACCTGAAAAATACATTTTTCGAACTAAACATTTTATACGGTGGACGGGCATTTGTTTATTTAGACGGAGAGGTTGACTTTTGTATGAAAAAAAAGGTTGATCATTCAAGGAATAAACTGATTATCTAGAATCTGGTTTCTGGCCTCCGACAAAATTGGAATTACCCAATAAATTTGCACATCTGCCCATACAAACTGTCAATATACCTGGTTGGGGGCAAAATTGCACTTCCCACACAGAGCTTTCGGTACATTTGAAATCGTCTTCAAGGTCTAAAATTTTGTTCAACCTACGAGTAGATAGGCAATTTATTTTATTGATGATACTTTGTACGGAAATAACTGTAACTATTTTATAGGAGGCGGTGCAAGTTGGAGCTCCAAACGGCAATGTTAACGCGATGATGTTGTTTGTTTATCCCTTTCTTCACCAAGATTTTATTTGACACCTTGGCTTGGTCTTTATAAGTTTTTCATCATCTCAGCTCTGTTGTCTCAAACCAAACCAAAAGTCCTGATGAAATAATCGAAGCCTTTCTTCAGACCTCAATGTTCTGACATTGCGTAGCTTTTATATTTCCAAGAGCACATTTATGTATTTCATCATTTATTTTGTTGAATGCCAGTTGCTCAATTGTCAAAATTTTAATTACGGACCTTATTCCCAATTTCGACAAAGAGATTAATAAACGTAAATGGCAGAAGTATATGTTTTGTATAACGGACACTTGACTCTTATCTGATCTTAATGACGTGTTTGTTCGCTCTGTGCACACAGCCATAAAAATTCACCTTCGCGGCAACGCTGGACACGGGTCGCTTCTTCATCCAAACACAGCTGCAGAAAAAATGTCCATCATTCTTCCAGAAATTTACAAACGAAGAGCTGAAGAGGCCAAGAAAATTGAAGGACATCCAGAACTAATGACAGCTATGGGGAATGTGACCTCAATCAACATGACCATTGTGGAAGTATGATAGTAAAAGTTGGACGGTTTCTTTATCAGCTAAGGCCGGTACAAGCTACGATATTAAATCGAAGAGCAGACTGGCTTTATCGCATTATATAATTTCAATATCTGCACTGTTAAAGGCATTGATTGCTTCAGGGAGGAGTCCAAAACAACGTCGTGCCTGATTACATGTCCATGGAATTCGACGTAAGACTAGCTGTCAATGAAAACCCGGATAAACTAATGGAATGGCTCCAGGTACACACTTTAAACAGTTAACAATATTAAGATTAACATCAATTTTGTGTAAAGCACTCGTTTCATATATAAGAGGCGCTCTGGATGATATCATTCAATAAAGACTTCACTGTCAGCAAATATCCTTCGAATCTTTTCCAGGCCGTCTGCGAAAAAGGTGGATCCGGAGTGACGTTGGAGTTACTTAGGAAAAGCCCCCAAATCCCTCCAACCCCTGTGGATGACAGCAATCCTTTTTGGCGCCCCTATTCAAATACCCTGGAAAAACTGTGAGTGATCGAAAAAAAAAAGTTTCGAGGCCTTTAACGGATCAGTACCTGATACCAAGTTTTATACTTTTCAGGGGGTATAAATACGACATTGCGGCTTTCTGTGGAGGGACGGACTCGAGATTCTTGCGAGAGGTGGGTGTACAAAATTTGAAAAATTGTTGTTTATTCCCTGATTTCGGTTTACTATTTATTCTCTGTGGCCTAGTCATTTTCGGTCTTAATAATCGTATCTTCAAGGTCAATTGGCCCATTTCGATCAACCCAGCGGATTTCCAATGATATAAACATCAATCCGTCCGTTTAAAAATTATAGCCCAGTTGGTGCGTAAAATACTTTTCAAAATATAATATGATACGCAAGTAAATTATCTAGTTCAAACGAACAATTTGAAAAAAATCTTCATTTTTCCAACTTTTATTTATACGTAATAAATTATATTAGTAATACCTATTACATATTTTAAAAAGTTGAGCAAATTGGGGTTAAAGGCATTTTAAAAGTTGTTCAACTCCAAAAAAACTAATCAAAAACACCCTTTTATTTCTGCAAGTGATCTTGAACATGATTTTATATCAACAAAGGAATGGGTATCGATGTTTTCTCAGACATCGACATCAACTTGTCGTTGTTTTTTTCGTACATCAAATATGGTTTGTTGTTGGCCCTTCATAGCAAAACTAAACTATAGCTTAGCTATATCATTTTAATTACATACCATCAACAAGGCTTTCGTTTGTATATTACAGCAAGGAATTCTGGCATATGGGATGACGGCGATAAGGAACACTCCCGTGTTGTTGCACGACCACGACGAATACATACCTGTTGATCAATTTTTGAAAGGAATAGATCTGTACGTTGAGTTGATTCCTGCTCTTACAGAAGTACCTTGATGAGCAAATCTTACTATCTTCTTTCAATAATTTTAATGCTGACCTGGAGGTCACAAGGTTCACACAGTTACCATGAGGTGTGCGCAGTATTGAGCGCTGCCATCTAGTATTGATCGATGCATGATTTGACTGAAACATTGCAGTTACCATGCTCATGAGTATTCATGTTTGACTACTCTATGCATCATGGGCTGTGCGAAGATAACCCTGAATTTTGTCCAAAATATTTACGGTCCTGCTAACTAGCCAATGAGCCGGTAATCAGGGCCGAATTGTGATAATGGACTTGCTTCGGAAGTTATGCCTATCTGCCTGTAAAAGTCATACAGCAGATTCGATATTTTCACTACATAGTTTATGAATCTCCAAGAGAGAAATAAAAAAATATAAAATAGTGTAAATGGTACCAAGTATACATTCGTGACCAAAAATAATTCTATAACTGAATTTCCCGACATGAGCCATCATTCAGTCATTTGTCTATTTTTTTTTTTTTTAATTTTAATTATGAAATTGATGGAGATATGAGTTAAATATCCGCTTCTTGAACTCTCCTCTGGTTATATTATATCAAGAGCGTAAAATATTCTCATGCATCTTACGCAATCGTATCGGACCCTCTGAGAGAGGGGGGGGGGGGGGGAAGTAGGTCTGCCTGGACCTGCTCTACCATCATACAAAGTGTGCTTCAGCCTTTTGGCTCTTTCATTTTATGATAACTTCTCTTTTAACTGTATTCTCTTTCATCTTCTTTTATCAGACCAGTTCTTGCTCAATACGTTCGTATCGTACATCGAATGAACCCAAATAAACTCTAATTTCTGGTTGAGAGAAGTGTTTTGTGTGTTCATTTCTTGCCTACAATTACCTTTTAAGGGTTAATGAGTAATTAATTTCGAATATACAGAGATCTTGAAACTAACAGATTTGGTTCAGGCCCGATGCCTCCTCAGAATGGTTTATTGAGTAATCTTGTAATCCAAAAGTTGGAGCACTTGTGATGAGAGAAAGCTCCAAGTAACACCATATTCTCTGGATGTTATTTGTCGTAGAACCAGCGTTCTAAGGCAAGAATAGAAACGTCGAGGGATAAAATGTGTGATCTCTTAACATAGCTTACCTACTTCAGGTTTGAAAAAATATTGACAGATTAGCTCCTGTGGTGGTCCGTAAAGAGAGTCGTCATTTCTTTTTTCGCAGTGGAAGGCGGGAACCGAGGGATTTGGGATAACATGCTGAGTGTTTCGTGTATTCGCTTTGCATCAAAGGGAAAAATCATTACTCATTCAACCCGAAACCCGAGGGAAGTGGTTGTCAGTTACATCAGACGCTTATCTCAGTCACCCGATCTACCGCTAGGGGTTCCTATAGGATGTCAACGCGGGAAAGTTGTGCTGGGAGTTTTCGGCAGTGACGAGGGGGATTGGGGTTGAATGAACGGTTCTCATACCCAAGACCTCGTCCTCTGACGGTATCGCGACCTCGACCCGTCTTGAAGGAGATTCAGAGCGAGAGCGGCTTTTCCTTTGCGATAGCGTAATTCAGAGCTCGATGAACCTTGACGTGAAAATGCACCTTCAAATAAAATGTTTAAAAAAGCTAGAAATCTGGCTAAAAAAAGGTTGGAGAATGTACAAATAGTGCGTGTGCACTCACCTACTTGCCTACCTTCTTCACATGACTAGGCGAGCAGTCTCATTTTTTTTTTTCTATGGTTGAGTTTTAGTATGCCTGAGTAAAATAATTTTTAAATTATAATAATGTACAATTTAATAAAAAAGTTCTAGGCCCTCGAGATTCATGTTATGCCACGTGCCACCATTTGCTGTTTTCTGGTAAAGCTGCGGCTTGCAAGGAACCTCATACGCCATCTCCCTTTAAAGGCTAGCCAACTGACCTTTCCAACACGGACAGTTCAGATCCCAGCTCAGGTCTCTATCTGACCTTCAATTCTAACAAACCAGACTCAGAAGACACTGACGGGTGATCATTTATGTTTCCACCTAGTTTTCCAAAAATTTGGTTGATGTCTTTGCTAAATTGCTGCGGCTTAGGAAGTGATCAGGAAATGTAGTCAGACAGACTCCACTGAATTAGCTCAGATGGCTCTGAAACCCAAAATGCAATAGGAAATTATGGCTGTGAAGTACAAATATGTTTAAACAAAGGCTGCAAAATATTCAAGAGGCAGTGATACATGACAAATGTTATAGATGCCAAGGACAAGAACAACAACTACGAACGGGATGTACAAGAGGATATATATACACTTCGCCATGAAAGGTATTTCGTGAGACAGGGGTAATGGTTTGTCCTGGATGAAATCATGAAGATGCACAAATTAATGAACATCACCTAAATGAACATCATCATAATGATCACCTAAGTGATGGGGTTTTGTACAAAATACTTCCTCCCCTTCCTACAAGGCTCTGCTGCCAATTAAGTTCCTTGCTATGTTGCTAAAGCGGCGTTCACTGTGCTAAGAGTTATGCTGAAGGGAAACATGCAACGTAGCGGTGACGTATATGCGCCGGCCTTAAAAGGTAGATTGCTCTTCTCAGAAATGTGAAGCACCTCTCTAAATACCCTCATTCCCTCATTGCTTTCAGCGATAGGGTTTGCATGCCGAACTGAATGAGGAACCGTGTCATCGGGAGCAAGATGCGCCTTAAACAGCTGATATCTATTCATGAAAGCGCCTCGGTGGCTGGAAATCGTCGGACACGTTTCTGCCTCGTCGTCACTCGTCGGTGAGTTGGAGAACCAATATCTCTAACCCCCTTGGGAGCAGCGTATTTGCATGCGTATTGAGCGCGTTTCCGTAGGCGAGCAGTGTCGCACGCCCTTTAGTTCGACAGTTGTGTAATTCCAGTGGATAATGAAGGGCTGGACGACCAAGACAAAGGCACAGTCCAGTTTGCCGGGAAAAGCGGCGAACAACGACCACCGTTGCAAACCCATTACCGCCCGACGAGTCGAAGAATCGTAGCGCAGTTAGGAAAGTTATACTTTTGCTCGAGACACGAGACGAAAATCTCCCTTGTAGCCCCTTCAGAAGGCGTTCGAGTCGGAGAAATTAAGCCCACCTGTGCAGAAGTTCTCTAATTACCAACAGTTGGAGAACAATATGACGTGTCTACTCTACCCCTCAGACTTTCCGAGCATGTGCCACCAATGGAAAGGCGCCTAGGGAGTCTGATCTTGAATCGCGAAGAAAATGAGCGGACAGCTGCAAATATTTTCCCTTCTGAAATTCGCGCGGGGGTAATGTAGTCGATAAAAAGAAGATGTCTACAGAAGTTTATGACACTCTTGGCCGTTGTTCGGTTTTGATTTGTTTATAACCAGATGTTGATTTTGATCAAAAATTGCAAGTATATTTTCATGGCAGATTATCTCCAGTAGTTTTTTATTTATTGAAATTCGAATTTATATTTTCAACTTTAAATTATTTATTATTAAAATTTGTACTAAATCGACGGAAAATGCCGACTTTTGTCCATAGCCGAGAACGATTGTTCCTCAGCAAACACCCGGAGACGCTGTCCTTAGTAAGGAAGAGAAGCGATGGGCGGTTAAAGGCATATAATTCTGCCACAGACGTGCGGTCATGGACGAATGATTTAAACAGACAAAGAGAATATTTCCTTGATTCTATAAACCAAGCAGTAAGTGAGAGCCCGAAGGGAATTATTCAGAGAATAGTCTAACAGCAACGGGTAGTTGGAGTCCATTGAGCCCATCACCCCCAATGTTGTAGCCTAGTCTCGTGCCCTGATTTAGCAATTCTGATATTTTCAGGACACAACATACGGAAATTACGTGCCGTTTTTGGCGTTATTAGACATCCTTGGATTAAAGGTGAGTCTTTCTCACACGTTTTAGGCTAATCAACCGCTTGGTGGATTAATTTTTAAAATTTCACTATAATTTATTAAACAAGGCACGCTTTGCCATTCCATTACTAAATGAAAAAGTTTCCGAGGAAAAAAAAAAAAAAAATGTTTCCGAGCGGAACCGAAAATTATAATATCCGCTAAATAAATCTACACTTTAGTCGCATTTGGCAACAATATTCGACGTAAAATATTGGCCAAATAGTACATTCCTTGAAGGACAACAAATATTTCGTAAAAAAATCAGGCCATTGCTGACATTGCGATATAATTTGTATAATTTATTCTGTTCATGTTCATTGTGATGTAATAACCTCTATAAACTATATTACTGATAACTTCAGAGGGTTGAAAAAGGCTGCCCAGATCGGACAATTTCGAGGGACCAAAAGTCAATAACTAAATTATTACGAGTGGACTCTATTCTGATTTCAGGATAACGCCAAACTGCTAAATGACACAGTAGAAAAACTGACGATCATAAATGAAGTCCTCCAGTCACGAGCAGAAAGCGATGTGTTATCCAAATCTGAAGAAGAGCTTAAGGCTAACGCTTTGCGTTATGGCGCTTCTCCAGTAACTCGAATTTCTACTCAAACACGATTTAGAAAGGAATCAAATACTATAGAAAGGAAACTTTCAATTATAATGTTTGACTACAGGAAGAGGTTGACGATGAAACAATAAGAAATCTGAGAAATTTGGTTCGTGATTTAATCGATCAATATAAATATTTACTGGTGTCAAGAACGAAAACGATGAGCTGAGGAAAACGATGAGCGAGCAGTCGCAGTTATTGGAAAGCCAAGTGGATGATTTGACTTACCAGAGGAACGTCTTGCAGGTTGTAATAGCCAAAGCGAAACATTTTACAATTTGACTCGGAATTTCAATCAAATTTTGCAATTGTCAGGCCAAAGTGCAAGCTCTGAACGGCATCGAAGACAAAGTTGAGAAAATGAAAAAGGAATTGGATGGCGCACGGAACACAATACGACGTTTGAGGAAGCAGTTGGATGGTATGCCGGATGTGAGTCTACTTATTCGTGATTACCCTTGTCTAGGATGTGTGAGAACAATTGTGAGGGGTTGTCCATATTGAACTGCCGACCCTGAGTAACAAAAATGATTGGGGAAGTTTGGCTGGTTTTCCAATAAGACCCAATTCGACTGTCTTTGTATGACATTTTTGATAAATCTACAATCTTGCTGAAGCACCATATCTCATTAGGCAGAGCAACTACGGATTCTCAGGAAGAAAGCTGATGATTTTGAAAAGTTGAAAGACGAAAACCTGAAAATAAGAACAAAACTCTTCAAGCTCCGAAAAGCTGAAGTCGAAATGACTACATTGCAGAAAGACAACGACTACCTTAAAGCAGTTGTTGGTGACCAAGAGGACGAAATACAAATTTTGTTGGAGAAACTGGAAGAATCAACGGGTGGGAAAGCAGAGGTACAGTGTATGTCTCTGATCTAAAAATGTATACATAATTGATCTCAATAATGGCTTAAAGTTTATTTTGCAGACAAAAACTGTCCCAGAAGTGGTGAAACACAGTCAATTACAACGTAAGCACATCAATTTTGTTGAAGTTACAAAAAAACATAAAAAATAGTATACTTTGGCCAATATAACTCCTTGCAGGACAATCGATTATTGCCAAGCTCAGTTGGTATATTATAGTTTTTATTTTGCAGTCAAGAGGTCGGCATCCCGAGGAGTAAGTTGTTCCCTAGGGTGATAAAGTTTCACTCCCGACTCATCCAGTTTTGTGACAAAGAAAAGACAATTTTGTTTTCCTGACAGGAGTCACCATACCAACGCCAACAAAGTGTACCCAGAACACAAAGGACCTACCAGGATGAAGGACCAACTCTCAGGAAAGAAAAAACCCCAATAGAGGCATCCCCAGAGAGAAATGGCTTGCAGGTTCCCGTGCCCTTGCCAGAACAATATGCATCTGTACCACAAAGGCATCAGCCCAGCCGTGTGTCTTTTCCTGCGCAAGAGACTGGACGTGTAGAATCATCCAGAAAAATGTCACCTACAGTGTTGCAGCCTCAACGAGCCAAAGAGGGGCAAGATGTTCAATCATCAATGCAGGATGAATCCCCTCCAGAGCACCTGCCCATCCAATCGACCCAAAGCCAGCCACCACCAGCACAAACCCAAATATCCTTGGAAAGACCACCACCACTGCCAGCTCAACCACCTGCACAGGCTCTGCCATCACCATCACCCATACAGGCTGCATTACCACCATCTCAAACGCCCACACAATTTCCACCAATGCCTCCACAACCAAATGAAGATGCATCCTTGCTGACACTTCAACCAGCCACATCATCACAGCCTTCACCACCGATCCAAACACCTTCACAAGCTGCACCACCACTGCAACCCCAACCACTAGTACAATCACAGTCACCTCAACCAGTCACACAAGGTGCACCAACAAGGGCATCACCACCAACACAAACGTCTGCGGAAGCTGCACCATTACCACCACCACAGCCACTTACTCAACCTCTGTCATCGCTGCCACAACTACGAGATGAGCTGGTGCTTAGTCATCCAGCCAGTCTGTTGCCTGAGTCCACACTTCAAGTGAGTATGAATAATTAATATTCAGAATTCGATGAGACTTAGAAAGCATAACAATTACTGCCATCTTGTTAAACTTGAAAAGTCTGCTTTTGGTTTGGCCATTCCATTCATTTTGGGTAAGCTCCTCTCTTTTTCAGACATCAGATCAATCACAGGAGCTACTGAATGCACAACAGAAATGTGCTTACTTTGAAGATGTATTACAAAAAATTCAAGATGAACTGGAAAAAAAGATGGCTGAGATGGACAAAACCAATAAGAAAGTAGAAGAGTGGGAAAATCGAGCATTGGGATGTGAAGAACGAGAAAAGAAATTGCAAGACGAACTAGAACAATCCAGAAAAGCATTAACCGAAGGTACAGGTGACGTCGAAAGGTTAAAAGCTGAACTACAGATAACAAAAGACGAGAGCAATAAGAACCTCAAGGATTTGGACGTATTGAAGAGAAGGGCTGCAGAGGCAGCTGAAGAAATAGAAAAGTTAAAAGAATTTGCCCATGAACGAGATCAAATCAGAAAGAGAGTTGGGGAGTTGGAGAAAGCTTTACTTGACAAACAGGAAGAGCTTGACAGTTTTAAGGCGAGTAAGGGTGATCACGCAGAGCTGATCATTGAGGTTGACAACTTGAAACTTGCTTTAGCTGAGTGTCATGATGAATTGAACAGGGAACATGCAGCAGCCCAAAAGGGCCTCGTTGCCGCGTCATCCTTGGAGGTTTTGCAAAAAGAGCTAGATCAATTGAAAGGAGATACAAAAGATAAGGACAACGAAGTTTCAAAGACTAAAGCTGAGTTAGAAAGGATCATGACAGAACTGGCAAGTTTGAGATCTAATTGGGACAGTTCCCAGGCTGAGCTGCAAAAGGCTTTGGCAAATTTGAATGTTGCCAACACTCTTATAACCAGTCTACAGGATAAAATCAAAGCACTTGAAAACGAGCAGGATGGAGCAACAAACCATTTGAAAAAGATACAGGACGAACTGGATCTGTCTAGAGAAGCTTTGACCAGTGCAGAGGACAAAGTGACCAAAGTTCAGTTAGATGATCATGAGCTGAAACGTCGAGCTAATGATTTGGAAGCTGAAAACAAAGAGCTTAGGGTGCATTTGGCTGAATTGGGAAAAGAGGTAGAGCGTCTGAAGATTCAAATCAATGCATGCCAAGAAGAAACAGGGGCTAAAAGTAAGGAAGAAGCAGTTTTGAGAATGATGTTTGCTGAACAAAAAGAGAACTGGAGAAAACCATGAAAGACTTGGAAAGTAGTAAAGAACAATTAGCACATATAACTAAAGTGAATCAGACGTTCAAAGATCAACTGGGTGGTTCTGAAAAAAATATTGAAGTTTTAAGAGCAACATTAGCTGATGTCCAAAACAACCTTGGTCATAAAGATGTGGAATTGAAGAAATTGAAAGGCCAACTTGATGTTACAGAGAAGAGAACAACTGAATTGGATAAAGCCAAGGAGCAGGATTCTGTTCAAATTGCCCAGTTGGTAGGTGAACTTGAACAGAAAGATAAAGCTATGGACAATATGAAAGCAAAACTTGCAGCATTAGAAAGTGAACTCAACGAGGCAAAAAAAGGCAATGATGCTCTCCAGATTAAAATAGCGGGTGAAAAACAAAAAGTTGAAGACATTGGTGATGCCAGCAGGAAAACTTTGGCAGAAAAAAAAGATAGGATATTGCAACTTGAGGGACAATTAAAAGATGCTCTTGGGAAACTTGATCATTTGGGTGATCAGATCAAGAAATGTCAGAATGATTATGAACAAGCTCTACAAGATATAGAAGTACAAAAAGAAAAACAAAAAGTACTAGCAGATATGTTACAAATTGCACAACAAGATGCTGCACAAGCGAATGAAAAACAGAAGACATTTGAGGGGGATTTAAGCAATGCCAGGAACCAACTGAATGAGGTTACAAAGAAACTGCACAACTCGGAGAAACAAAATGAAAATGATCATGAAAAATTGAAGGCAGCGAATGAAAGAATTGATGTTCTTGCTAAACAAGCGGAGGACCTGAAAACTGCCCTGAGTAAGACAAATGAGGAAATCGGTGGAGCAAACAGGGACAAAGACAATTTGATGAGCCAACTAGCAAAAGAATTGAGTGCCAGTAAGTCAGTTGAGAACGAATTGAAAAAGTCACATAGTAAAGTTAGGGAGTTGACCAGCAACATGGATAAGCTTAGAGAAGACCAGACAAAGCTGCTTGATGAATTAGCAAAAACAAAAAAGAAACTTGGTGAGAATGAAAGTGAAATCGCGGGCCTGAAGGTTATTAAAGATCAAATGGGAGCAGAGTTAACTGAGAAGAATGACAAGTTGCAAAAACAGGCAGACATGCTCAAACAACAAGAAGCTTCAGTCAACGAGTCAAAAGAAAAACTGGCCAAAATTGATGCAGAGAAGGATCAATTAGTTGCAGCTAAGAATAAATTAATGAGAGATTTGGAAAGAAGTGAAATTAAGCTGAAGGAAGAAGAAGCCAAGATAACAACCATTGATGTTAAAAGCAAAATGATTGCAGATGTTGATAAAAAATTCGATAAAGCCACTGCAGATTTGACAAGATTAGAACAAAAATTTGATGGATCAAAGGCAAAACACGATGATCGTGCAACAGAGCATTCTAAACTGAAGACAGATCTAGATGAGTGTAGAAAGAGTTTGGCAGACTCGACAAAGAAATTTCAAGGCTTGAAAACTGAACACGATCGTTTGATGAGTGATCACACAAAGTTGACAAAAGAGAAGAAGTCCATGGAAATAAAAATGCAGAAAGAAGTGGATAATCTGAATGAGAAATTGAATGTGTCACAGCGGGAGTTAGAAAGAGAGAAATCTGGAGGAGCTCTACTGGTTTCTGAAAGTAAAAACTTCAAAGATCAAATAGAAAAATTGAATGGGGAACTAGTGAAAATGAAAAAATCTAATAGAGATTTGGTCCAAGGTGTGGGTGCAAGTAAAGCACTGCATGGGGAGAAGGAAGTTTTGAAGATGGAACTCCAAGCTGAGAAAGAGAAGGTTGCTGAATTGAAGAAAGAACTGCCCAAAAAAGTGGCCGAACTTGAAAACTTAGCCAGAAGCAACAGCAATATGGAGCGATCATTGAGAGCTGCTGAACTGGCAGCAGACAAATCCAAAGACAACATAAATCAACTAAAACATGAACGTGACACATTGAGAGATGAAATTGAGAGACTGAACAAGGAAATGAAGATTTGGAAAGACAGTGCAAGAATGCTTGAAGTTAGTAGTGCGGGTTTGGAGAATAAAATGCAAAGCCAAGCCGATACTTCCACAAGGAAGCTCAATGCGCTACTGGCCGAATTAGACGAGAAAGAGAATAAAATCAAAGAATGCGAAAGAATGAATAAAATGCTGGAAGGCTTATTGAAAAATTCTGAGACAGAAACGACTGTCTCGAAGAAGGAGTTAGCAGCAGAGAAAAGGAAGGTCCGTGAATTAATGAATGATCTGAATAATGAGCAAGTGAAAGCAACAAGTGAAGCTCAAGAAGACTTGCAGAGAAATCTGAAGGCAAGCCACATGGCTAACGTTGCACTTGAAAATGAAGTAGTTGCATGTCGAAAGAACGAAAATCTCTTGAGTGAAGAAATAGAGTTGTTGAAGAAGGAGTTAGCTGACAAGACCTGTGAGGCTGAATGCCTGGCAAGAGAGTTAGCTAATTTGATGAAACAATCAGCCAAAATGGGACGGGAGTTGGAAAGAACTAAACAATTATTTGATGAATGTAGCCAAGAGAAGAGCAATGTACTAAATAAGGCAATTTACTACGAAGATCAGGTTTCGTGTCTTGAGAAGAAGCTGAGGACATGTATCGAGACTCAGGAAGATTTGGAGTCGGATTTGAGGATATGCAAAAGCAACAACAAAGAATATGAAAGAGAAATTGCTTGCATGCGTGATAACTTGCACGTTAAAGATAAGTTATTGGTAAATTCGAATAAGAAAATAGGCGACTTGAATGATAAAATACACGAACTGGAGCTAATGACTGAGCACTATTCATCAAGTTTGACATTATTGAGAGAAGAGAATGATAGTGCGAGGGAACGTATAGAAAAAATGAGCAGCGAGTTGGAGGAGCTGCAAAGACAAAAAATATACTTCGAAACTGACGCTAGGCTGAAAGATGAAACTATTCATCATCTCAGATCTGAGGTTGGAGATCTTGAAAGGCATTTATCCGATCTTGAAAAGGAGAATAAACACCTGAAGGATCAGAGTCACTCGAGCGAAAATACTATGGCCGCTGACAGAGCGTTGATTCATAAACTGCAGCTAGAAATTGATAGTTTAATGGTGGCCAAACAGGAAGTCGTCGATCGGTTGGAAGAGGTTCTTGGAGCTTTAGATGAAGTTTGTATTGAGAAGACGCAGTTAAATCAAGCATTGATCGACTGCGAGAACGTAATTTGTGAACTGAACGCCAAACTAAGGTGCGAAAAGGATTTGTTTTTGGAGAAACTGGGAGAGATTCGGGACCTCCAAGAAAAACTAAAAGCAACGAGGAATCAGCTTGACCGTGCGACTGATGCCAAAGAAGAACTGGAGGCTGAAAAAGATCTCTTGAGAGGGGAAGTACTGGAGCTCCAATCCGACCTAGCAGAGCTGAGAGGTAAATTACATACTATTTTTGAACACGAATATTATTTTTGCAGTTAGGCAGACTGGTATCAAGTGAGCGGCTTGCTGTTTGGAGTAAAGTAGGAGTATAGTATTAGTGTTGTGCGTAGGTATTAATTCATTTTGCTGGAGCTTACGGGCATTGCGTCTTGATCCAGGATCCTGTTATCATTCTGATCAAAAGCATTCATTGGAAGATAATGAGCGTAATGAGTGTAAATAAATGATAAGCCCCACTACAACTAAATTGTAGGTTGATGCCAGGTGGTCATGTCATTCAAAATGGTGATTGCAGTTATGATAACAACATGTTTGTCCCTAATATGCTTGAATCTTTCAGCTCAATCACCAATCGACACGCCGTTCAACCGTATCATTGGGAAGATTTTGAGGACAGGCGATTTATCGGTAAATTACCTAAGACTTGCCTCATTGTACCCGACAAAGCTAATGATAATCGTACTAACCTGTTAGGGATGGGTAACATTTGCAGCAACTCACTCTCCAAGAGTTGGCCGAACTCCACAACGCATCCAGCAAAGCAACTGCCATACTTATCGAAAAAGAAAATGCCAAGTTAACGGACAAAGCACCCATAGTTAAATGTGGGCCTTCAGTCGTATCCATGTCCGATCAGAAGAAGGCCATTTTGAAAAAGACAGCGATACTTCAAAACGAAGTCACGAGGAGGCAACTTGAAGCTAGAAAGAGAAGTAAGTTTTAGATCGATGTTCCTTTGTGATGCGTCTCCAAGGCAGGGAAAATGTGACGAGGCTTAATTAAATAGTAAGGAGCTCACTCACTTTCGCCCTTCCCCATCATCGCGCAACCTCCATATTGAACAGTGTCAATTACCAAGGAGCAAAACGTGATAGCTGGAGAGACCTGGAGTGAAACCTGTTGCTCGACCTTTGAAGGTAGTCACGTCTTCACGTGAATTTGCTTCCTGTAGTAGGAACTAGGTTCACGGTTTTCATAAAATAACCGGTTGAGTCGCAAAAATAAATGAATACTGTTTCAACAGGCGTTCGCCATACTGCCAGCTCCTTTGTTCAGTAAACCGAAAAATGAAAGATTTGAACCTTCGAAAGAATTAGGGGTCTTTTAGAGGTTCAACGTTTTTCAATCGACTAAAATTCGTCAGTAATACAAATAAAGGTTGGTCCAATGGAAGAAAAGGTATATAACGTTCGCAATGAGGCGCTCAATGAGGACCTTTGTAGGTTCTTTAAACTTATAGCAGGGCGAAAATGTGAGCTACAGCGCCCAATTCTGAAATCTTCCAATCTTTTCAAGGTTTTCAATACCTATTAGTTCAATGTCCAACCTCTCAAGTTTTCGTTTCATCTCTTCTAGCATGCGCGTTGACGCAAGCCATTCAACAGTATCAAAGGGAATTGACGACCTTGAAAATTTGGGATGTCAATCTTCAAGAAGCGAGAGCTGAAACAACGCCAGAAGGAAAAGCGAGGCAAGCTATGCTGAAAGCTCAAGCAGAAAAAAGAGCAAACCAAATTAATCATTGCATGTGAGTCTGAATGACACATATACTATTTCATGTTTATCGAATGTTGCCAAATGAGAATCTGTGGATGCCTTCACTAAATCTGGAGTTAGGTCATCAAAGTAGTGTTTCCGGGCATACTGAGCCTGACTTGTTTTTTACTAGATGCATGGCTGAATGTGAAAAGCAAAGGGCCCTAGAATTGGAGGAACAACTTCAAAAAGCTATGGATAGTGTCAAAAACGTACAAAAGACAGTTTTGACCCCAACAAGCAAAGGCTCTAATGAATTGGCGATGCAAAACACAATTATTGAGGTGAGTTTGATGAAGCGAAATTAATGTTGGTGTTAGGATTTTCTTTTCAACTTTAATTCTTCCCATTTTTTTCCAGTCATTAAAGGAGGAGTTGAAAAAATCTGTTATGGCTGAAAGACTTTTGGCCAAATTGCTTTTGAATGAAAAGGACAAAGTTAGTTCTCTGGAATCCCACCTGCGGAAGGTGGACGGCCAAGAGAAAGAACAGGGGCCAAAAGACGTCGAAGGAAAGTCATCAGGGCAGCAGGCGGCTTTAATAAGGAACGCTGATGATCTTATATGGTAAGCTTTCAATCAATAGCAGATGACTATGTATCTTTTTTATTATTTTATAGCCTCTTCTGGCTCTACTGGGTTTCTAGGGCTCCACGTGAAATTCTACATTTTCATCACGTTAAACGTTAGAAGAGGTTTCCAGACCTTTTCTCTTACATCATTTTCTTTCTGATGCCA
This sequence comes from Cyrtorhinus lividipennis, assembly GCA_019603395.1. NCBI lineage: Eukaryota > Metazoa > Arthropoda > Insecta > Hemiptera > Miridae > Cyrtorhinus > Cyrtorhinus lividipennis. Next base: position 25,862,186 of record CM034000.1, on the reverse strand, counting down.
GTTCCTTGACTAATAGAATTGTCTTGTCTTTCATGTTCTAACATTGTGAAATTTTTTGGAATGTGGCCAGGGAATTTTCCTTCACTCTAGTCTCATGAATCTATATCAATAATTGTATACAAATCTGCCCTCTACATGTTAGAATTACCATTAGGGTGGTGATGGTTCTTGTCATCTCTACTTCAAACAAGTAAGAATATCTTGATAATTGCAGCCATGGTGAAATGAGGATGGCCGAAGCTGGTGCGTGAAACTTCCAGCTTCTAAGGATAGTCCTTCTGTGAGTGAAAATTATAGTCGTCAGATTTCAGAGTCATTCGCAATATCGTTTCCTTTCTCCGATACATTCTGCTAAATATTCGTGAGTATTCATCCCATCCTGCGCTCAAAAAGATTCACGCTTCCCGATCGTCTCAATATCGCCTTATTACATCGAGAAAATTAAATTTTAATGAATGCCATCTTACGCATAAATTTCGCTTTTAAGAAGCAAGTGGCTGGCGGATGTGAAAGATGAGGTAGCGAGATCAAAGCGTCGCTGTTGGCCCTGTGGAGAAGGTTCCCGTTTGTGGGCCCTTTTATTAAATTCCAATACAGTTTGAAAGGAGATGACTTGTAAAAGCTTCTTCCCGTGAGACCGAAATAGGGCGAAGAAGATGAGTGAATGAATTCGGAAGTGTATTTTCGACTGAAACCGTACTGTAAAGGATTGGAGACCCCCGATTCCACTCGTCGATCGCTGATTTTTTCAGTTTTCAAAAATTAGGTTTCTTTTGATAGATTACAGATACGTTCAGAAATTCATTTTTCCAACAGTTAGACCTAATATGAAAAATTTACAAAGAAGCACCAAATCGGTGTATCACTCCTCCCTCATTCCTAAATAAGCTCAGAGTATTAATGACAATCATCTGCTTGCTTCTTACTCCAACTTCATTAACCGCAGTGGTATTTTGTCCCAAGTCTGAACTTGTTTGTTCGTCGATATTGCTGGTAGATAGGACACGGTATGAAGCTGACGAAACTCCTCTATATGCAGATCGAGCAAACAAAGCAATTTGTCTTCACGAAAGGTCAAGCCTCCCCGACTGGCCCTGCGATTTGTTCAGGCGCCTACCTTGCAGCCCTGATCCTGGTGACTTGATTTACGGCCCTAGAAACGCGAGCCTTTCCGAGGGTCAGGTGGAGCTGGCATTAAAGAGGTCAACGTATGCGCATACTGTTCAACGGGAGGAAACCCTCATTTGTCCTCCTCTACCAGCTCATCACCGTCGTGTTTTCACGCTCTTCATCTTCTCCGAGTCTTGTGATGATGGATTGCTAATGGAAATGTGGGCTTCAACGCGTGTTATTAGTTTTATTAAGTTTCCAAGCTTTGCAAACGGTCGCTCTAAAGGCATTTGCCGAACAGAAAATTCGTGTTTTTGTCGACGATACAATGTTCAACCTGCTGCAGAAGCTCATAGCTTCCAACACATCTTGGAGACGTGACGCTCAACCTGTCTAGGGAATTGTATAAGACGCTTTACTGCAGGCGCTACGGTCTCGCAGTCATAGCGGTAGTTACGACAGGGGCTTAGACCCTCCCTTAGACGAGATTTATGCCATTAAGATGACTAAGGTGAGTCTGAAGTGAGCTATGTGAATAAATGAGAAGACAACAGCAAATTATTGCACAATGGTCGAGCAGCATTCTTTGAGCATTTTGAGGTAAAAAATTGAAAAAGAGAGGTTGTAAAAAATGTGTTTCTTCAGGAAACGGGCATTATAAGAATTGGTACTTTTCTTGATCGGTGTCGAGGACCCATCGCAATCGAAATCGAAATGGAAAATGAAACTCCACACGCGTGGAAAATCTCGAATATCAATGTTTAAAGTACCTGTTTCTAGCTCTACCCTGAATTCGTTCGGGCTGACATTGAGTTAGAAGTTCAGTATCTGAAGGGAGTCTGCGAGGAATTTCGAATACTTTCCTCATGACGTGGATTAAAATGAACAATTTGAGGTCATGGTACAATCTGGGTAGATAGTTACCAAGAAGGACCATCGGGGAGGGAAAAAAGATAATAAATTATTTAGGTACATAACTCTTGATGGGACTGAAAATCAAGTGGTGGCAAACCATTGCCTCTAACGGAACAATCTGTCGTAAAAATTACCCGCATTTAAAAAAATGGTCACTTACATAATCCCCAACACCAAAGCCATTATTTGAAAATTGGAAAATTTTGAAAATTTTCTACTACCAAAATCGGCGTGGGCGGCTGACAGACATTTGCTAATTTTGAACCTTGAAACGTCCAGAAAAATATTTTGGGCCGAATCGGAGAGATTGTCTTTTTGCATGAAAAAATAGGTTGATTATTCAAGGAATAACCAATCAAAAATTATGTAAGCCGTTTACTACAGACGTTTCCGAGGGTGCGTGTTAAACACACGGTCCACTATGTTCAATACTCCAATTCCGCTGCCCGGCCAACACAGGAACAATATTCCGTCACTTTATCAACTTGTCCTCCTTACTTCCTCTAATCTCATTACCGACCGAGTAGACCGTTAGGGACCTTTTAGAGCCCACAGTTTAGTGCTTGTCGGAGGTAAGGCTGGAGAGGTAATAAAGGATAGAAAACAACTTAGGTCAACAACATGGCTTCGGGAAACCCTCGGCACCGGGTAGCTGGGAGTATATTAATTATAATGTAATTAGTATTGTATTCATAATGTTTACGTCATATATCAGGCAATTTTAATCCCATATTGATTCATTTCACCGAAGCAACTTGGCTGGGGTTGTAAATTTGGGCTGATTATTATAATTCTATTTATTCAATTATTTATTTCCAAAAACATTTACACAACGGAATACAAGGTCAAATCCAGCATAGGCCATTTAATGGCAACAAGTGTATTCTTAATTACAGTCCAAATAACGATACTCGAGGAAACATTGCATGACAAGTATCATAGTGAGAGAAGCCGGGCCGTTAGTAGCATATATTATACTCGTTTACTTCCAGGGTAATATATCGGAGAAAAACAGTCATCATTTACCAATCTATTCAAATGTTGTAGATTTCAATAGCAAACCGCTGTTAGTAGCCCTTCAACTGGTTTTCGTGGTGTAGCGGTTATCACATCTGCCTAACACGCAGAAGGTCCCCAGTTCGATCCTGGGCGAAAACAAATTTTTTGCCTTCCTTTTGGGGTACGGCAACTGCCCTCAGGTTGGGATTCGAAAATGTCTTTAGATAAATATATAACCCCAGAAAATTATGATTTTGAACGCTCTAAAATTTTCTAACGATTATGCACAGTGCTCAGCAGTCTGCTTCTTTGCTGACGGTCTCCATAATTTTCCAAGTAACATTACATAAGTTAACTGTTGCAGATGATGCATTCCAGCTGTTACTACCTTTTAATTACAAAAAGTGTTTATTAGTTTTCGTTAATCATTTATTACCTGCCCCTAGGAGATGGCCTTTTTGCACTGGTTACAACTGCATAAATAAACTTACCATTGCCTCGTAGTCCTGTTGAATTGTGTGATGGAGGGGTAAGGTAGGGAAATCGGCGGTCGACGAAGAGTTTCATTGGCCAGCGACATATTGATTTATGATTCTTATTGGAATAAATATTACACATCCTTGTTATACGTAAACCTACCTATTAAAAAAATAAAATAAAATATCGAGCAACATTTTCTGAATATACAGCTCATCAACACTCTCCAAGATCATTCTAGGGGAGAGAGCTGAATGAGCAAGGGTGAGAGATAAAAAATAACCAACCAAAAACGGAGGTATATACTGTGAGAGTCTATTTCCACGAAAATAATGAGAATAATAGCAGAATCGATTTCGACGATTAGGTCATTAGGTAACTAACATGACCTGATGATGACTAAACCGTCAAAATCGATTACATATTGACTACATTGTTCTAATTATTTTCGTGGAAATAGACTCTCTCGGTATATACCTCCGTTTTTATTGAAATGGGTTTCCACAATCTCGTCGCCAGTGGTTTTCTTCGTATGGGTGTGGAAATTGGATTTCAAACAATCGTTTTACTAAAATCCAATTCATCCCCATGCATTTTTTTTCTTGGATTCCCTTTTCCAAAACCAAAGGGAAAAAACCAGAAGAAATGCTTGACATGACCGGTCATATCATCGTAAAACTGTCGCAGCTTTATGTCAGTACAAGGCTCTAAATGGGTGTGTTATTCAGAAAACGGGAACAAATTCTACTTCAATGGCAGGTTTTTAAAAGGTTGGATCGATTCTTCTTTCGAGATAAGATAATTTTCATGTTTATAGGGAATGAGTAAAAAAAATTGGTTCCTCATTATTTTGAACAAAAATGCTGGATTAGCCATTGGATTAACCGCAAAACTGATGTTGTAATGTTTGATCTTTGGTCTTGAAATTCAATATGATAATACAAAGTAAGGACATCTCGGTAGACCAGAATTCAGCTCTACTATCGGATAAAACCCACTTGGAAATATTTTAGGGATAAATAACATGAAATCGCTGCAAATTCATTCACAGGGGTTGGTTATTCCTCGACCAGGCGCATGAAGACTCATTTCAATCGATTCAGCGTCCAAAATTTAGTGGAAAATGATAACCAACACTTCCAAGTACCAGAAATATTGGAAACCTACTTTTGAAATAGTTCGGTAGATACCCATTATGACTCATAACCTCTTGCAGTGGAAACCAATCGTCCCGGGACCCACCTCTTTGAATTCAGCCTCCAAAATTTAGTGGAAAATGATACCACACGTGCCTTGATCGCCCAAAATCTCGAAAATTCATTTTTCGAGAAAATCATTGTGACCCTTACCCCCTCAAACCGGACCCATTCCAATCGATTCAGGGTCCAAAAGTTAGTGGAAAATCATACCCCACACGCCTAGGTACCAGAAATCTCGAAAACATATTTAAATGGGTAATCCAGAATTTAGTGGAAAATGATACCCCACACACCTAGATCGCCAAAAAGCTCAAAAATCCATTTTTCTAAATACACATTTTGACCCCTACCCCACCCAAATTTGGTCCGATCGGGTTGAAAAGTTTCGAGGGCCAACAAGAACTGGAAACGGGTTTCTGACCAAAAATTAAGATTTTAGAAAATTTTCTATTACCAAAGTCGGTGTGGACGGCGGACGGGTATTTGCTAATTTTGATCTAGTCACCTTGAAATTTCCAGAAAAAATGTTTGGGCTGAATCGGAGAGATTGACATTTTGCATGGAAACAGGTTGATGATTCAAGGAATAACCGACCAAAATGAGTAGATAGGTAGTCCGAACGTTGCCCTTTCTTCAAAAAAGATCGTAGGGATCCTGCCTCTTTTCTCCATGCTCACCAGATGTTAAACCCACAGCGTACGACAAGGCTCTACGAGTAAAGGTACAATCGCTCGAGTGGGAAGGGAGCATATCCCATTTCGTCGTGGTCGACCTGATGGTCGTATCATTCACACAGACACCGGTCCCTTTTGCTCGTAGTTGGGCTACCAGAATGGCCAATATAGGTCGCATTAACTACCGCCGCCCTTTTTTCTTCAGACCCTAGGTCGAGTGATGTAAAAATAATGAAAACCCCCTCATAAAAAAGAACCAACCCGACAAACGCGAGAGGCTTTTTACAGAGGGGAAACTCCCTGGCAAAAAATGGGAGCGTCCTGCAGTGCTCTCTTTTTGCCCCTTCCTTCACACTTTTTTCTCTCTCGCACCCAGGGCCGTGAGTTAAAAACATTTTTGACCACCTGCTTTCATTGCAGTCGACATTTTACGTTTGTCGTAAATTCTATAATCCTGACGACGAGCAGAGGTTTTTTCCGTAAGGCTCTTTAGTCATCCGGAAGTGTCTGAGTTCTTGCACGTGAAAAAAGGGACTTCTCGCCCTCGCTGGAAGCTACTGGGGAGGATGCAACAAATGTGTCACATTAATGTATCTAACCTAAACGGTAAATTTTTATTTGGGAGAAGGAACGTCCCCGATCTCGACATCATCGTCCGTGACCTCAAGGATGGTTCAAAACATTGTTCCGACGCATGTTTCGGCAGACTGTGACAAAAACGATGCATTCAAATTCTCAAATTATACTCCAATGTGTATGGTTTTATATACTCTTTCTTGCCGAACATGAAATGAAACCTTTTTTCGTGTTCCAATCCTGAAGGAAATAATAAAGAAACAAATCTATCCAAACCATCCAAATAAAGTGATTAAAGGAGGCCTTGATAGTGGAACCAATAGAAAATTTGGCGCCTCAATTATGACGGCATGCGCTGCTTTTTGACAGAATTTCATCCAAGTTGAGTAAAAAAATCTGCAAAATCTTACACACGGGTTGGTTATTCCTCGAATGGGGGAAACAGTGGGTGTGGCGGGTCCCAGACCCATTCCAATCGATTCAGGGTCCACAATTTCGTGGAAAATGATACCCCACACGCCTAGGCACCAGAAATCCTGACACATACAAAATGGGTGAATACATACCCATTTTGACCCATAACTTCTTCCGGTGGTTGCCAATCGTTCTGGGATACACATCATTGAATTCAGCGTCCAATATTTAGTGGAAAACTATACCCCACACGCCTAGGGAGCAGTAATCCCGAAAACACATATTCAAAATGGGTAATAAATACCTAATTTGACCCATAACTTCTTCCAGTGGGTGTCAATTGTTCTGGGACCCATTTTATTGGATTCAGTGTCCAAAATTTAGTGGAAAATGACACCCCACTCGCCTAAATCACCCAAAATCTCGAAAATCCATTTTTCAAAAAACCCCTACCCCCTCCAAATTTGGTCCGATCTGGCTGAAAAGTTTCGAGGACCCATCTCGGCTGGGAACAGACCCCTGACCCAAATTTCAGATTTTTAGAAAATTTTCTACTACCAAAAACGGCGTGGACAATGGACGGCGGACAGCGGACGGCGTACGGCGGACGGACACTGACCTTTTTTGATCAGGACATCATGAAACGTCCAGAAAAAAATTTTGAGCCGAATCGGAGAGGTTGACCATTGTCATGAAAACATAGGTTGATTATTCAAGGAATAACCAACCAAAATGAAGTAAAGAGGCATTCCAGCCTGACACGATCTCCGCTATGGAAGACGTGGTCAGTCGTCCAAAGGAAAGATTGGACCTCGTTCTGACTATTTCGCTCATGTCTCCTCATTGGCTAGTGCAAACATTCAGCTTCTTAGACGGCCAAATCACCAGGTCACCCATCCAAGTGGTTACTACACCCGGCACTGCGCAATATCGGAAATCGAAAAGTGTCCGGTTGATTCATTGTTCGTCCCAGTTATGTTGGCATCCAGTCTTCAGAGCTTTCAGAGCCTAAGATTTGGTGTGATGGTCCCTTGGTTTTTATTGAACTTCCGTGAATTGAGTTAAATCAACCTAGCGATTAAACTCGGTTGCATAGTAGCGCTAAATATTCTCGTGCTAACAGAAAAATTGATGAGGTGACGCGTTCCTAGAGGATTTGCATCTATACTTGAGTAGGTGCACAGTGACGATGCCCATTTCTCTTAAACTACATTAGAATGGAAATTGTAAAATTAAATGTTACTGAGTATTTACTCATTTATTTCAAGTTGTTCATCTACCCAGCTGATTAGTCCCCCTTGATATGGTTTTCACAATTTCATCAGAATCCCCACCTTCGAAGATTCCGTTCGTCATTTTCCTACGCGCCAGCTAACGTGTGAGAAAATTACGCCTCTCAAGAAATATATAAGAAGCTTTTTATTTTGATGCTTGAAAACGCGCCACTAGACACATTTTAATCTTGGAAAGAGTCTTTTTAAGCGATGAGGGATCTTCCGTGGGGGAACATATCTCACAAAAACGATTTCACCGCATCACTATTTCCAAATTTGAAGATAGTATAAAGATTGTTTGATTGTTAATCGGTTCCAAGTCCTTAGTTGTTGAATTGTGTTACCAACCATCGTACTACTTTAAAACAAAAATAAAACCATACTTGTGGCTATGAAGATAATGTATAGCTATGGGAAAAGTTTCAGCTTTATCGCAGCGGAATATGGCGAGAGGAAACGTAAGTTCCGTTTATTATTTATTATTCATTTCTTGCTGAAATGTGATTCATGACCCGCATTATGTTGATTTCTTCAAATAGATGATTTCACATCCCTCCACCTCGTCTTAGACCATTTTCCTCTGACCTCCCTCTGCCATTATTCCTCTTATCGTAGGCATGCGGCCACCCTGACCGCGAAACTGCTCAACGCCGCAAGATTAGCCTAACAAGGGGTGTACTCATTCTACTTTAGGCGGTGATTCAATGTTTGAGGTGATGTGGTAGGTAGGAACACACCTAAAATTGGTTACATTAGTGCATGGAGAAACGTTATTTAATGAATTTGAATGGGGTTGTTCTAATTTGATTGCAAGATGAATGACTTACCCTTTTTTTTTGTGGAATTCGCTTGGGAATTTCAACTTTATAATTGGTGACCAACGTCAAGTGGATTTTGATTTAAAACTGAACTGATACACCAATCAAAGAAAAATACCAACTGCACGCTCAATCCTCAATATTTAGTAAAAACACGATTTTCTGCATTCGAACTCCATTCCTCAAGTATATCTCTTGGTTTACAACCGAAAAAACGTGCAAGATTTTCAGGGTTGCCAACTTATAAACCAAAATCAGTCTTATTAAAATCAGGCTTATTAAATGATTACCCTTTCTTTTCTGTGCATCTATTCGCTTAACGTTGATCAAATGAAATGAAAATGAAATAAAGCAAACGAGGTCCGGGTAGTCGACGAATTCGGTAATTACAACAAAGAATCACGCTCAACAGTTAGAAAATTTATTTCAAATGTAACAAAAAAATTTGTTTTCACACCATCACGTAAAAAGAAACCAGCTACACGAAACCGTACCTTTTCGGATGAATACACCCGTATCAACGACAATTATTAATACAATACTGCTTTATCCATAGAAATCTGACGTATGTACATGCAGGAATGACTTAATCATTCATAGTTTTCCCTCTGCTCTATATATATTTTTCTTTTCGTATCAGCATAGACTAGAATGGCTACTTTTTTGTGTTTTTGAGGTTGTGGTACTAAGTACCTACTCGATTCCAGAGGTGAAATGATAGGTTCATAATTTTGATCAATTCCTAGTTCTCGTGATAGAAACGGTGGGGCTTAGGGAAAAAATAAAATAAAATAAAATTACTTGCTCACACTTACTACGCGGTCGAAAACATTGCGGTTTTATCCATGGGAGGGCTGATTGTTGATAGGGGACTATTCCAAATCGATCATTCGGACTAATTCGATTGTTCTGGATCACTGAAGAACATACGTTGAGCAGAAACATCGTGGAAGGAAAAGAAATTCGATTCATAACATTTAAAACCTATTCTTATAAACTAGGAAGATGTCCTTCACCTAGCTCGGTGCTCTGGGTTTTGGGAATCCGTAGACTTTGAATAAGAGGTGCCTATTCCGCTCGTTTCCGAAAGGGGATGAGACTTCAATATTTATTTTGATTTTTTTTGAGGATGAATTCATTTTAGTTTTTCCCAATAATGAGAAAAGAGAGAGGGTACAATATCAAACCATCGAATCTCACAGGGGGTTGCACTCTATCACTCTCCTATTTCCTTAAAATACAATTTGCGGCCCGTACAGGAATAGAATCGATCACTGCAGACGGGGCCTTCCTCCACCTGTTAACTCACCAATCACATGTGAACGCTAGGTTCTTCGTAAACATACGTGAAGTGTTGAACAGTCTCTACGAGAAACGAAACCGTAGAGTCGGTGATATGTCCGCACTTGACAGTCGTATTGTAAACGCTTTCCGCGCTGACAAGAGCTCCTCGGGCGGGGACATCCCTAGCCACATCCCTGAAACAATGGAAAACCGTGAAAAAACCTTGAAATGGCGAAGTTTACACAATACGAAAGAAGATTCAGGATGGAACTCATGTTGGCTACCGAGACTTTCGGTATCCTAGGTCAAAATATTGATCGAATTTCAGTAAATGCAGCCTTGCTGAATCGCGTAAAGGCGGATAAGCTTATTGAAATTGCTTTTGAAAATTGATTTGGGTGAGTCCTGCGAGAGTAACCGGTTTACCGGCTCTAGCGAGGGGTCCTTCGCCAGAAACCATTAGAGAAGCCCGTAGATGGGTTATTAATTACCAATTACCTATCAACGCGAGAGATGAACCGCAACAATGGGTATGGGCTGCTCAGCCTGAGAGAAACGCGATGACCCCAATCCCCTTATAGTCCTTCGCTCGAAGTGGGAGTCAAAATATTCGAAGAGGAACTTTGAGCTCCCATTTACTGCGATAGGCCTCTCATCAAAAGTTGTGTAACGATGAAAATTGAATTTCTCTCGGGGCGGAGCTGGATGGTTCAGGGTGGAGATGGGATGGCCTTAAAAGCCACAAAAACTATCATTTCCACCTCTCCTGGCTTTTTTAGCTCAGCATAGGATGCAAACAAATGAGAATCGCAAACTTCTTCAGCGCTTAGGATACACTTATACAATCGTAGGTAGTCACTGTCTGAGCAGCACCCTCTCTGACCTACCACCAAACATTTAAGGGATGGAAAACAAGTCTCTCTGAGCTTTTCTCACTCATGAAAACAGAATCATTAGAGGGATTAAATTACCAGGGTTAATTCGAAAATAAGTGTCAAAATTTATATTTACAGGAAAGTCGACTAGTTACATTTTAGTGTGCCTACTGAACCTAACCGTCTGATACTATTTCTACTTCAATATTGATAGAGGAGAGAAATACAAACAGCGGACAAGTAGTTTGGCCATTTTCTCCAACGGAAGGCCAACTATGAATATTCAGTGTTTTCTACAAGCTAAAATGGACCTGGATGCGGTGGATAAAACCCGACTGAGAGTTCGAACAGAGTTGGTGGCCGAACTGTAGCTTTAAATGTACGTAAGGAATTCGCTAAAGAGAGCTCCAAAAGCAAGCAGTTCGTAAAACCTCGGTTTTTGAAAGGGAAATATCTCCTTGTTTTCTTTCCGAACAGTATAAAGATGTTTCCGAGAGCGAGAGAAAACTTTCTCCGCGAGTTCCAAAATCCACGAACCAAATACCCTTCAACGTTTAAGACCTCTGGTTTTGTGAGCTCTTCCCCAGTTACTGCCCTTCTTTCCAAGTTGGAGAATCACGAGGTGAGAAAGTTCCAGGGAAGGGATCAACAATGAAACTGTGTACGGATGTTCCGTTCGCCGAATATTCCGTCGGTGGTACATTTCCCTCGAATAACGGGCGAAGACACAAGTAGTCAAACCTACCCCCTCTACGTTTAGAAGAACATAAACAATCAAATGAAGTAATGAATTGATATTAGATTTCCAAATATCATGCATTTTGAATTCGACGCTGGGGGATGTTGATTGCGTAGCAATTTTCTGAGACCCTGACGAAGAAAATTAATCTCCAGATAGCTTGATGAGAGGAGAGCATTGTAATTAATTTAGATTACATTCCCGATCAACAACATCATCAAGCGTACTCCGCTTACTAGTACGGAACTAGTCGAATTCGGGCGCTCGAGGAAACGCCCTAGGAAGACCCTTGTGTTCAAAGTGATCAACATACTGCAACCCCGGTGGTCAGAGCGCCTCGTGACCCTCGACCCAGGGCCTTAGTCATTCGCATAGTTGGGAGAAGTGGGATCGGCCCACAACTTCTCGAAACCCCGAATGAGAAACTCGTCTGACTTATTGTTCCAACGTAAACTGCTTACGAAACTTCATCCCGACTCGGTCTGTCTATTCACGTTGATAAAATACCATATTACGCCCTCGCCTTGACGACGAGCGAGCGCGCAGGGTGGTCGAAAGTTAACAATGCGTCCGAAAATTGGCAACATCTTGTAAACGACATTCTTGCGTGCCTCGGAACTGAACGCGGCCATTAAGAGGATTTACGCTTCGTTCGCACTTCCCCTTTGCCTGCCGCTTACCCTCGTTCAACGGTTTCAACTCAAGAATAATTCACAGCTACTTTCCTATGCTAAGTTAATGAACCGAGCTGAAGAACCCTCAACAATTTCAGCAAAATGAGGAGAGTCTTTGACCCCAGAATGGAAGATGTCAGCCAACGAAACGTGTCAGCTCTTCCAAGACATCGAAGGAGGAGATAGCTACCCTTCCACCAATGCATCCTTACCCCGACATGTCACGAAGCCACCGTCACCAGTATTTTTCCGGAAATGATCGCGCATGGGTTATTGGATGTGAATGATTTTCATTCATCTCTTCCAATACCTTGGAGGGTGAGTAATTGTTGTCTCTCTAAATGACATGGTGCAGAAGGGTGAGCAGATTCAAAATCATTTTGAGGGCACCACCATGTCAAGTAAATAAAATGGTTACACATGGTTTGAATTTGCTTGTGAATGCTTTCTACAAGAGCCCACAACACCTACATGATTGAACTAGTTTAGCCCCATCCACTATCACTTCAAGGGAGGAACTTCATAGTTTAGTAGTAGTTCATTAGGCACATATCACAATCGTCCTCTGCCCATAGGGCGTAGACCCCTGAATGCAGATCGTCGGCAAATGAGTTTGAGTGTAGCCTTCAGCAATCTTATATCCTTCTTTTATACTTCATCGAGGAAACAGAAGGGCAGGGGATTACCGCGACCTCTAGTGGCTATAGCGCATGATCAGTCGACTCTGCCACAACACAGGCGCAGCATATGGCTGTCTGGTGTGGGCCCATATTGTACACGAGGTCCTAGATTTTCTGGGCAAAGTATAGTGCGCCCTTGTGCATGGCATCGAGGACAGCAATGATTGCCTGAGACCGGCTGTTTCTGCCAGTGCAAAGCTGTCAGAGGGTTTCCACATGACCTGTTGTCTCAAGCGGCATTTGGAACCTATCCAAGGTTCAACCAGGAACCAATGCCACGTTCGTTTGCAAGAAACTCTGCAACTTTGTTCTGTGAATGCCCTGATGAACCGGTACCCAGAACAAATCAACTTTACTCGTATATGGTGTGCCATGTTTGTCTGTCAGAGCTATGACCGCCTCCAAAGAAGTGCTGCGTCAATAGTCACTAGTGCCCCATTGTTGACAACGTTAGGCATCAGCGCAAACAACATTCCACCCCTGTTTGTCATAAGTAGAGCGCTCCAGTTACTTGTCGCCATTTTAATTATAAGCTTCAATTTTAACCCTGTTTTGCTGATGAAAGATTCAAAAATGTAAAAACCACTAGAATTATACTCACGTGTGTTAGACGATGTCCTCATCCGAGTTAACTTCCTGTCAAATAACCGCTTGAGGCGGCTGCGTTGGTGTCTTGTGGTGTTTCCTTGGTGGTCTTGGGCACGAAGAGCCGGACGACGGGCTGGAACCTGAACTCCAGTTACCGCTGGAGTCGTGAACACCTAATACACCCGCGTGTAAGACTCCCGTGTGCCCTAACGTCGCGTACCTGAAAAATGAAAAGGAAACAAAAAAAGGTGTACGGGCGAGAATTTATACTTTTTCACTCCATTCGAATAACGTGTAGGTACGAGTTCTGACACGAAAAGAATGCATTTCCATGTTTACTACACTAAATAATGTCTCTCTGCGTATTATTACTATTGTGTTACACCCAATTTGTGGCGTCAGATTTAATTTGGCATGTTCCATTTGCTCTCCATCCAAGATCAATCCTCCTCCTCGTTCCGATCTCGTTCGTGTCATTCGTGTGGTCCCACGTGCTGCCTCTTGACAGCCCCCTTCATTAAAACGAAGCGGTGCCACCAAGTGTATAATGAACAGCCACTGTTGCGTAGAGCCTAATGAGATTCGACCTCACGAGCCTAACTCTCCCCAAAATATAGAAAAAAAACTCATTTTCAAAATACCTGCCCATCACATCCATACCCTGCTTGAACTGGAGAGTAAAATAAGTGGCTGACATAAATTGATGAACCAGAAACTTCTTCTAAATTCTTCAAAGATTGTTTGTTCGTTATTCAATCTCAGTCATACCTACCTGTTCATAGAAATCGTCTAGAATTTGACTCGAAACTCCTAATAATGAAAACATTAGAAGAAGTAATTGTAATTTAAAGAAGTTTCTTCTGAAAACAATTTAGAAGGAGGGAGAGGTCGATATCCACGACTTTCCAGCTCTCTGGTCATCACAATGGCCCACAGAGAAGAAGTATATGGTTTTTAATCCGGGTGTACAATCATTACTTCCACCGTACAACTTGAAAATAAGTAAATACTTTGTCTTAACGAAAACAAAGGTGTTCCATTTTATCAATAATCTCTTATTCAAAGCCAAACGAAGTAGATTGCATAGTATTATGATTTTATATCGCGGTAGTTAGTCAATTATTCTAGATCAGGTTGCAGGATGCCAGCATCGAGCCGAACGTTGTCACTAGGTGTCAGAAACACCGATGCTAGCGCCTCGAGGCCACCACAAAACCTCTTGTGTGCCGTCTACGTGTAACGAACAGCAGCAACATGGAATCAATAGCCACACAAACAAAGGAGAACATGGAAAGCGCATTAAACCAGAGCAAGGGGTGGGGGATTGACTAATAATATCATTAGATCTAAAAGGGGAAGAGAGTGAAATTATACAGGTGTGAAGGAGTAATTGTATTATGATTTTCTATCTTCGCTCCAATGACCGAATGACCGTAATAATGCACGGAAAGTCATAATGTAGTACGAAATTAGCGGTGTAAAATACGTAACCTATTCTGTGCCGACTCCAAAAGTACGAGTATATAGGTGAACATCAAAATCGCAACTAATCGACCCGTCTCACTGAACTCATAAAAATACTGACAGTTCTCCCTAGAATGTTCTTTTATTCTAAAAAAAAAAAAAAAAATCTAAAATTTAGGTTAGTGACTCTTATTAGGCTTCAATTGGTCCTTGAAACTCCTCAGTCAGAACGGTGGCAGGGTATGAGCAGAAAAAGTATTTTGAAAATGGGTTTGGACAAGGGCATTCCTGGTTATGGACCGATCACTGCGAATGAAGGCGGAGTAAGGGTAAAAAAGATTTGGCATATACTTTATTGACTTTTTTCTAAGCAGGCCTGCGTATACTTTTTCTGCGGTATACTTGTCAACCGATGGAAAATTGTGGAATAATTAGTGGCTCTTTCTGACGTTTATCTGGTGAGTCCTTAGGTCATCAATAGATAGGAATAATAGATTCAATAAAAATGTCAACAATATAGCAGTAAGCAATTTTACAACTGAAATTATAAAAGTTTACGAAAACGCTACAAATTCTTACACACGGATTAGTTATTCCTCGGACCAGGTGCATGGAGATTCATTTCTTCAATAGGGAAAATAGGGAAAACAGTGGGTGTGGCGGGTCCCGAACCCAATCCAATTGATTCAGGGTCCAAAATTTAGTGGGAAACGATACCCTACACACCTAGGTACCAGTGATCTCGAAAACAGACATTCTAAATGGGTAGATAGGTACCTATTTGACCCATTATCTCATCCAGAGTGCGCCAATCGTTCTGGAATTCATTTTATTGGATTCAGCGTCTAAAATTCAGTGGAAAATGATACCTCACACGCCTAGGTGCCAGAAATCTCGAAAACACATATTAAAAATGGGTAATATATACCCATTTTGACCCATAACCTCTTCCAGTGGGTACCAATCGTTCTGGGACCCTTTTCATTGGATTTAGCGTCCAGAATTTAGTGGAAAATGGTACCTCACACACCTAGATTGCAAAAAATCACAAAAATCCATTTTTCGATTTTTCCACTCCTATCCCATCCAAATTTGGCCCGATCGAGTTGAAAATTTACGAGGATCAACTAGAGCCATGAACGAACCCTTGACCAAGATTTCAGATTTTTAGAAAAAATGTTTACTACCATAGTCGGCGTGAACGGCGGACGGACATTTGCTAATTTTGATCTAGACACCTTGAAACGTTCAGAAAAAATTTTTGAGGCAAATCAGAGAGATTGAATTTTTGCATGAAAACATAGTTGATTATTCAAGGAATAACAAACCAAAAACAGCATTTTTGAAAACGTTCATACCTTCTATTGTACTCGTAGGCGGGAGTCGTTCGCTGCGGGCGCAACGTGAGCGTACCCAGCGTTATGGGTACCGTTGTACCTACAAATAGATTAAGGCAGAGTATTAGCACTGATTAGTTCGCTAAATTGGTTCAATTATTTCCTTAAAAGTTAAATTAAACTGTAATATGCAACAAAGTGCTAAGTGCAAAGTGCTAGAAAACCCAACATTTTCATCCATCTAAAGAGTGCCAGAAATGAAATAGAACCATTCGATATTAAAATAGGACGTAGGATTAACGTTGGAACATTGAAGACAAATTAAGTAGAGAAAAGGCAAAAATATAAGCTTTGACGGAGCGGGCATAGTCGCTAAAATAGGAGAAAAATAAAATCCATCCAGTTGTCGTAACAACAAGAACATTATATTTGCACTCATACGATTTCTGAAAATATCTTCATACTTCAGTTCTACGTTTATTGCGTATAATAAAGTCCAATTTTCAAAGGTGACTAGCGTTTCATTTAATCTCCATGTGAGCGCTGAGACCCACTTCAAGACAGACTAGGCAGTTCCGATCTTGAATTACGAGCCCTCCTAACGTTATATTCCTAGTTTTTAGACATTTTTGTAGGATTTTTCCCAAGTTTTTAGTTTTTCATTTGATGGAATGTCTTTCCGTCGAATGCCACAGCACGAGTGAAGCTCTTAATTTCGGCACTAGCTGGGTTGCTGCTTTAAGTCTGGATGAGTGGAACGTGCGGTTTGTGGTTGGGTCGGATTCGAGAGTATTAGGGAACCATTCAATTCTGAACCGGGAATTAGCGACTACATTACTCCTCTCTCTCAGGTAGAACTAATGGCTACTTTCCGGGTTGAGGGAATATTAAATAGGAGAAATCCCTGGTTGTAGAAAAATCCGTTGACTATTAAAATAGAAAAAAAAATTATCATAAAAATCTAGTCAATCCAGAGTTTTGGTGATGAAATTGAAATGAAACTCATAAGAATCCTCTCCGCGGTTCGTTTTCCTTCGTCGTATGAAAGAGTCCGTCATGTTTTGCAGCTGCTGCTTTCATAATCAAGCTTCTCATTGAGGATTTCCTCTCGTATAAGCAAGGAAGGGGACCCGACGGCCTTTCCACTTCTCATTAACAAGCCTTTTGACGCATTTTTCCTTGTTCTATCGTAATATTAATGACACCCTTATAAACACTGTCGCCAGGCCCAACGAGTTCTTCATTTACTGTACTAGAACAGCTGGTAGGTGGCAACTTCCGACGAAATATTTACCTAACGTCTCTCGACAGAGCTTGTTAACGTGATGAACAATACAGTGCGAAGGAAGCGCAGAACTAGCTTTGAAGTGACAAAATGACGGAAACTAGGTTGAGTGGTTCTATGTACAAAGCTGAAAGTTGGAACAGCGACAAACAAGTTGAAGCCACAGCCGCTCTATTAGGATATCAGAGACAATACTTGGGAAGAACGGAAGACAGTTTCATAACACAACATGTTCCTACCGGTGTATTTCAATAGATACCGGGTACCCCGAAAAAAATCCGCCTTAATATCGTCAAATTTGAAGAAAACAAAATTCATTTTTCTACAACAATGTTTTTTGTGAGGATTTTGAAAAAGACAAAATTATGCCATCGAAACCATTTTTCTTATTTCAGCAGAAAAGTTCGATTCCCTATCAAAATTTGAGAAAAAAGTGGTCCATCAGCGGTGAAAACAATGCAATAACTAATTACTAGAGGATAACAAAACATTCATTTTTTCGGTGCCATCTTGCGGCTGCAAAAAGCAGTAGTACTGTCCAAGTACAATACATTCGAATTCAAGTTCGATCATAGTGCAAAATCAGCAGAAAACGCTGCGAATTCTTTCACAGGGGTTGGTTATTTCTCGGACCAGGCGCATGGAGACTAATTTTAATGAATTAACGTCCATAATCTCTTCCGGTGGACGCCATTCCTTCCAGGATCCGTCTCCTTGGATTCAGCATTCAAAATTTAGTGAAATATGATACCCCACACGCCTAGGTAACGGAAATCTCGAAAGCATGCATTCAAAATGGACAGGTAGATACCCACTTTGACCCATTACCTCTTACGGTGTGTGCTTATCAACCCGTTTAGAAAATTAGAAAATATAGAAAATTTGTATACTACTCTCACCAAAGTCGGCGGATGGATATTTGACTTTTTTGATCTAGGCACCTTGAAACGTCCAGAAAAAATTTTGGGCCGAATCAGAGAGACTGACTTTTTGCATGGAAACATAGGTTGATTATTCAAAAAATAACCAATCAAACCGGTATTTTCATGCTGAAATAAGATTCATAGCTTGCTGAGGGGGTTACAAGTGATTATTCAATAATTTCATCCTTACTAATAACTCTTGTTGATTGATTGTTTCTTTCTCATGCTATAAAATCGATGATTCTAAGAGATAAGGGAGAAAGGAGTCAAGGAAACCATAAGAGTTTGAGTTAACTACGTAAACTACTCGTATAATGAGCAATGGGTTTTTCAATGTACCTACCCCTCCCAATATTCATTTTGGTATCAACGTAAAGTAATTATGCTGTAGTAATTATGTCATCTTTAAAGAATACCAACTTGGAATTACTTGTAGCTTCTTTGCTCAATCCCTTCGTGAGAGAAGCCCCGTGGGAATTTTTCCGTAAACGCTGGGAGCGGGAAAGGGACTTTTCTCGATTACAAAAACATGATTTGATTTGTCGCGTCGCAGGCAGGAGACCCAGACAGATCGATGAGAATCTTCTCAGATTACGTGCTGTCAAGTGGTTGAGATAGAGGGCAAACCAAGTGTTCAGATGATCTAGAGAAGACATAAAGTACTCACTATTGGCAGCGGGTCCAGCCAGTTGTCTTTCCTGCTCTTTTTTACAGCTTTGGCACTGCGTTTCGGTCGTCGTGTTACATAAATCGGGCGGCTTAGTCAGGAGAGGGCCGTCCAAAGTTTCGTCGAACGACGGCACAAGGAGCTCCTTGTTGTGTTCGGAAGGTGTTCGGACTCCGTAATCCGAATGTCGGGAGGCCAAGAGCTTTCGCTCTGCTCCGGGAACAACAGCACGCACCATATGTTCTGCTGTTGGAAACCTACAACAGGAAAATTACGACTATAGACCGTCTTTTTATAACCCGTGGCACTCGTGAATTGAATTTGCGGACTTGAGCCCAAAAGAAGGACTATTCCCGTCACAACTTGTTTAAATCTCGCCATGTCGGAGAATAAAGTTAACTTATTGTATTGTAAAGCGTGAGATTGGAGGTGATTAAAGATAATAATGATAGGAGAATTAACAAGCTCATTTCAATAAATGGAGACTCACCGTCGAAGATAGGCAGTGATGCAAAGGACAGCGGCCACCTCGGACAGCACAAACGCTGCCCCAGCGCTGAAGAAAGACCACCCGTAGCGATACTGAAACCCTGGAGAGTTTGATCTCTTCGGACGTTCCAGAGCCACGTCAGACACCACTGAAGCGAACACAACGAGGCCACTAGCCAAAGACAAACCTAAAACAAACGAAACGAATTCCCAAAAGGTCAAATCTCTTCGTGGGTTTCCTGAGGAAAGAGAACATCGTCAAGTGGAAGGCAAAACAGTGAAAAAGGAACTTGGAGTCGGGGAAACGAACCGAGATTTTAATTATCACGAAACAAAGGGGAAAGCAAATTCGTAGACCCTTTTTTCGTCTCTAAAACTATGATCAGCGTTGGTAGAATGATCAAGCTTTACAAGGTCTTCATTCCGCCCTTTCCTCCATCAAGTCGCTAATTCCCACTGTCCTTAACCCCCATAATTAGCTGAACTTGTCAACTTTGTTCACTAACCCGCCGAGTTTCTCGCAAAGTGCTTTCGCCAAGGGAAACTTCCTCTGACATTTTTCCCTTCCGGCTGTTGACCTCGGAGACTCAATTAATATCTAACTTTCAAAGCCGCAAAACGCTAGCGCGGCTCCCCCCTAATTAAATCTCTGTTCTTGTTTGGAAGGCTCATTATTTATCCGGGCTTCTAACGGTGAAAGAGTTGTTTTTGGATGTCAACGCGACCCCAAAAAAACAACAAAGACGCGATCCGCAACAAGGGCATTTTCTGGCGAATGACTTTTTGCTAATTGCTTCGAAATTTACTGGCGTTGTTCGTTGAGATTCGTAACATGTTTGCCATCAGTTGATACGACACCAAGACTATTTATATCCGCACCAAAGCAAGGCAGCAGAGAAAGCCTCTAGATTAAGGGAAAAATGCATTGTACAACAATTCGACGGTGTAACGATCTATGTGTTTCATATAAACGATAAGTTTGACGGAAGGGAACCGTCCTTTCTGCTGTAGTATTAGCTGCTGTGGTGCAAGAACAACAGTACAACATGAACCATGTAACTCGTTGGATGAGCTGTGGGAGGACCTCAGATTGTTAGATTTTCCATTAAACGACTGAACTGGTCCAATTCGAGTTTAATTTATTGAAAACGTGAAACTGGGGTTTTTGTCAGGAGTACACGTGTTTTCATAACATCTTAATTTACTTACTTTTTCACAGGTTAGCGTCGGGGAAAATGGGTAACACTGAAAACAATCGATTCAGCATCTAACATTTAGTTGGAGTTCCGAGGACCAGCTATAGCCGGAAACGGGTCCCTAACCAAAAAGTTGGATTTTTAGATTGGGAGAATTAAGAGAAACGCTGAGCTTGGTAGCCTCTATATTGAACACTTTTGGAATTTTATGAAACAAGCTCACGTTAGATAGCTGAGGCCCCGTGAAGGAGATGCTCCAGGAATGGTATCTTCTCAGAGCTTTGTACAAGAGACCTAGGGGAAGAAGGTGGTAAAGATGACCTGCGCTGGTTGGAGACTGTTGAGGAGGACCTCAGGAATGGCGTACGAAGATGGAAGAGGCTCGTCCAAGACAGGAAGGAACGGCGGTCAATCGTTTGTACTGGATGGGCCGTAGCGCGGATGTTGGAATGAAATGAGTATAATATGAATGGGAGGGGGACGTAGGCCTCATCCACTGGCACAGCCAAGAATCTCTCCAGACTTGTGCTAGTATTCACAAGGATCCCAGCCAAGAGTCGGAAATGAAGGGGGAGGATAACAACACTAGAATGTTCACAGAAATTGCCGAATCTTCTTCAGACGCATGTTAGCAAGCAGATAATTTTTGGAGGCCAAGCAATGAATTTTCCGAGCAATGACCCCTCTCGTATTACTCCACCCTATAGCAACATACCTGCAGTTTACATACCAACGTACAAACAAGGGTAACTCACCGGTACAACGCCTCCGAGTAACGCAATAATGGCCTTCTGAAAGGCCTTTCACGAGAAAATGAACATCGGGCAAATAATTGAACAGAGGAACCGAAACAGTTGAAGGAATGAAAGGGAACCTTTGTAATCTAATAGACGTTCTCTTATAGCAGTGTAGAGGGCTTGGCAAATGTTTGCACGGGCTTTTCTTCGCGTAAAGGCTACTTCGATTTCCACATGAGAGTTTGTAGCTCCCGTAATGAAAGAATCGGTATTCGGTTCGTGTTGAACCTGCGTGGAACGTTGTAAAGCAGCTATCGTGAATTTGTATCGATAACTACGAAACTGACCACGCTTATAGGAGACAGTCTGATCGTCCAAACGCAGGTTTATGGTCTAAAGGCTATAGGTAAGTTCAAAACGGAACACACGCTACAAAATTATTTCACCACAAAAATAAAAATGCTGCAAATTCTTTTACACGGGTTGGTTATTCCTCGAACCAGGTGCATGGAGACTCACTTCTTCAACATGGGGAAAATAGAAACAGCGGGTCTGGCGGGTCCCGGAACAATTCCAATCGATTCAGCGTCCAAAAAATGTTACCTGGATGGCGTGGAAAATGATACCCCACACGCCTAGGTACTAGAAATCTCGATAACAAACATTCAAAGTGGGTAAATAGGTACCCATTTTGCCCCATAACCTCATCCTTAGGGCGTCAATCATTTCGGGATTCATTTAATTGGATTCACCGTCCATAATTTAGTGGAAAATGATACCCCATACGCCTAGGTACCAGAAATCTTGAAAACACATTCAAAATGGGTAGGTAGGTATCCATTTTGACCCATTACCTCATCCAGAGGGTGCCAATCGTTCTGTGATCCATTTTATTCAAGGAATAACCAAACAAAACCATTTTAGGAACACCAGTTTCCATTCATAACGGCAATTAGGGCGAAAACGTGTTAAATAAAAGTAGAACCTAAATAAAATCTATCCGAAAAAGTTGGGATTCTTTAGAGTGCTTCAAGGCTTTTTCTTGGGACACGCTGGACAACCATTCCAGATTTTTGGGTGATTTAAGGGTGAGCATTTTGAGGAAGAAGTTTTCAATTGACACGAATACGAGGGAACAAGCAAGAACAATAAACCAGTGAAGGGGAGGACCAAAAATTGATATTTTCAAAGAGGAAGCATTCGCTAATCCTGCAAAATCCGCTTGGCAAATCCCCTGAGGCCGTAATATAATTGAAAAATCATGCGGAAAATGTATCGGGAGCGCCTGATTCGGAAAACCTCGAATACAAACCAAGCGAGCAGCGGCTTACATCACCTTCATTACACGATCCGTTATCTACCCTTGTTCGAACAAAGGATAATAAACTAGAAACTTGAGCGTGCCAAGCAATGAAACGAAGGCGAGTTTCCACAAGTTCCATCGGAAAGTTTTCCCCGGGAAATGGCCTGCGATGATTTCCTCATTCGCTCGAGAGGAGCCTCCTTGTAAAAAAAGATGGCGGGGGGGTTAGGGTTGGTGGAACAAGGAGGGAGAGGGCCCTTCAAAGAAAACTGCTGAAGTTTTCGAAGTTATCTCCTGGAAAATCTTCCAGCTTGTTTATGGTAGCCGTTTTAAAATTTAGTACGAAACTGGTGTTATGGAGGCTCTTGGAAAAGAATTAACTCTCTCGTGTTTCATTTTCGTGGAATAGAGACAAAGACGCGGCCAGAAAGAAACAGTAATCCCAGCTCGAGCGGAAAAGCAGGACCCCAATTTCTCACAAACGCGTAAAATTATGTCGAGATAATCGCCAACCCGAGCGATGAATTTAGATTTCAATATGCCTTCCCAAAGCAACTGAGTATCAAATAATTAAGTTAAATCTACCGAGGTTTTCAAGAGATGAACGAATTTCGCTGAACTGAGAAATTCTTATTT
This sequence comes from Cyrtorhinus lividipennis, assembly GCA_019603395.1. Lineage (NCBI taxonomy): Eukaryota > Metazoa > Arthropoda > Insecta > Hemiptera > Miridae > Cyrtorhinus > Cyrtorhinus lividipennis. The sequence continues at coordinate 25,838,853 of CM034000.1, read as the reverse complement.
GGGACAAAACCCTCGAGAGAATCTTGGTCTGTGAAGATATTCGTACGTCCTACTCGGACTTTTAAGGATTTTCGTGGAAGTGTAATGCACAAATGCACATTGCAATCACTTTTCCGCAACCAGAAGCGTACGTTGAAAACGGATGGAGCACCTTGAGCGGATATTTCAACGAATCATCTCCATTTATTTATTTCGGTAGAAATGAAGAAGCTTAAAGTCACAGGGCTCGGAGATTTGGAAGAGGATTTTCGTTGAGGTTGATTCGTTTAGGGAGCATAAGAGGGAAAGGGAATGTGAAAACGGTTTAGCGGTTCCAGGTACAAGGGGAATATTTTAACGGCGTAAAGCTCGTTGGAGGATATATTTGAATCAGATTCTAACTGTAAAGACAGATTTGAGTAGAAGGCAAACTCGGATCGTCACACCAGTTTTGCATCGCTAAATGATCCATTTCTACTCAGAAACTTCATGGATTTTTCTATTGGAAAATATTTATTCTTGGATTTTTTCAATAGAAAAAGCACCTGCGGTCTAACTCTAGACAACAACAAAAATATGACCGAGAGACGACATTACTTCTCGAACCATGAGTAGATCAGTACCTTTCACGTTTTATAGTAAAATCGCTGCAAATTCCTCCACAGTTTATCCCTTAGAGAAAGAGTAGGGGTGAAACAGTGAGTGTTAAGTGTCCATGGCTCATTTCAAAAAGTGATAGATACCCATTCTGACCCATACCCATCTCAATGGATTCAGCGTCCGAAATTTAGTGGCCTCACATGCCTAGTTCCCAAACGTCCCGAAAATCGAGTTTCAAAAAACACATTTTCTCCCGTACCTTCCGAAAATTCGGTCCGATTGGGCTGAGTAGTCTTGAGGATCAACTAGAGTTAGGATGTCCCTAACCTAATTTTCAAATTTTCTGAACATTTTTCCCTGCCAAAAAAATCTGCAAATTCTTACACACGGGTTGGTTATTCCTCGAATGGGGGAAACAGTGGGTGTGGCGGGTCTCAGACCCATTCCAATCGATTCAGGGTCCAAAATTTAGTGGAATATGATACCCCGCACGCCTAGGCACCAGAAATCCTGACACATACAAAATGGGTGGATACATACCCATTTTGACCCATAACTTCTTCCGGTGGGTGCCAAACGTTCTGGGACACACATCATTGAATTCAGCGTCCAAAATTAAGTGGAAAATGATACTCCACACGCCTAGGTAGCAGAAATCCCAAAAACACATAATCAAATTGGGTAATAAATACCCAATTTGACCCGTAACTTCTTCCAGTGGGTGCCAATTGTTCTGGGACCCATTTAATTGGATTCAGCGTCCAAAATTTAGTGGAAAATGACACCCTACTCGCCTAGGTAGCGGAAATCCCGAAAACACATATTCAAAATGGGTAATAAATACCCAATTTGACCCATTACTTCTTCCAGTGGGTGCCAATTGTTCTGGGACCCATTTTATTGGATTCAGTGTCCAAAATTTCGTGGAAAATGACACCCCACTCGCCTAAATTGCCCAAAATCTCGAAAATCCATTTTTCAAAAAACACATTTTGACCCCTACCCCCTCCAAAATTGGTCCGATCGGGCTGAAAAGTTTCGAAGACCCATCTCGGCTGGGAACAGACCCCTGACCAAAATTTCAGATTTTTAGAAAATTTTCTACTACCAAAAACGGCGCGGAACATGGACGGCGTACGGCGTACAATGCACGGCGTACGGCGTACGGCGGACGGACATTGACCTTTTTTGATCAGGACATCATGAAACGTCCAGAAAAAAATTTCGAGCCGAATCGGAGAGGTTGACCATTATCATGAAAACATAGGTTGATTATTCGAGGAATAACCAACCAAAAAAGCGGACGACGTACATCGGACGGAACAGGTGGGTTTCTGATAGAATCATCATGAAACACAAACATTCAAATTTTGGGGGCAGATGGGGGAGGTTAACCTTTCGTATGAAAACATAGGTTGATTATTCAAGGTATAATAAACGAAAATCGAGGGTTTAGGGACAACAAAGAGATAAATTCGTTCATAAATGTCGGCCGTTTTGCCGCGGCTCACCGACTTCATTATGCCTCTCAAAGCGAAGGCGGGCCTATTTTCTCTACTGTGCAATTTTCAGACAGTAATTTTAAGTGTATTGTTTAACCTGGGTCGAACCATTTGGCCTTTACATCAGAATAGAGTCTGTTGTGAAATGAATGGACTAGCCTACGGAATGAAAAGGTGGATTGAGAACATGACGTTTGAACATTAGACGAGGCTTTTGGCTTTTATGAATGATCTTGGAATGAACAAGTAGCTTGAGAAATAACCTGAACACTACCGTCACAGTAAAAATACTAAGAATATTATGACCATCGTGGCTACAGAACATCCGCAGCTTCCTACAGTTTTTACGGACAGTACGGTCACAAGAGTCCACGACTGCTTAGGATGTTTGCAGTCCAAGAAAAATCTTAACCAAAAGGGCAAAATATATTGGAATGTTGGTTTTATTCTACATTTTGAAGACAATTGAATCGTCATTTCTCTAATAACAATTTAAAAAAAAAAAAAAAAAAACAGATTTATACACTACACTATGAGGTCAAGTCATGACTGCGTCTCTCCAAGTCTCTACCACCACTTCAAACAGGCGAGAAAGTATAATTCCAATCACAACAGAATTGCTTCATATAGCTCGGAGAAGGGTTTGCATAGTAACTAATAACGGCAACCTGCTTTCGTTCATTAGGAACGTCAAATTATCGATTGTATTGAACGATTGAATGATTTCGTTCGTTAGCAATGGCGACGTGGGGGCAAACACTCTCTCGTCATACGATTCAAAATGCAACTAGGACCAGCCGTTCATAAATGCGTAAACATTGGCCATAGAAAGGGTTTGATTGGGAGCAAGTGTTCCATTTATGTGATTTTCCCAATTAAATTACGAGCACGCCTCCACCCACCCAGAAAACTATCCGGTGGAATCTACTCCGCAAGTGGAACTGCGATCGAAAACTCAATTAGTCAACTTGCTGGAGTAAATGTTCCGATTCATAAACGAGCACCGAGCGCTCCAGCGCGGTAAAACGTTCAACCGCTTCTGCGATTTTCGCTATGAGCGTTCCCTTCCTCGTTTAAATGAGGTTTTTGTTGAATGGCGGATAAATAGCGGCCTCTTTGTAGCGGGCTTTACCGCCTGCTCGTCGATATGAGATGAGAACCGTCGAATTTCCACTTTTATGTACTGAAAAGGCTGTGCCAGAAGACTACGATACGATTCTCTGTTTAGGAGGACCTAAAGTGGTCACCTACGTGGATGTGCAGCATTTGACATGGTCATTATTTTCTCATTATTTACTAGGTACATTAGCCAAAAAAGTTTTTTTTCCCAATTTTTTGAGATAACACTAAACGGGATAAATTGCCTTCTTCAAAATGTTCAGAACCACCTAAATTGATTTATTATCTCAAAACAATTAAGAAACTTCTAAGACGACGAGACCAGCGCTTTTGCAGTTTTAATTCGGCGTAGATTGGTTGATGGTGTCAGATTTTTAATTTATCCAACAGTAGAAACTTCTACATCAATCCAAGGAATAAAAAAAAGTTGGATAAATAATGTTTTAAGCTCTCTCAAAAATTAGAGAAAAAAAAATTGGGATTGCTGGTGTTTGCATCGATGTTTCTTTGCTACACACTAGGTCTACCATATCTAGGTATTCACCAAACAACGCTGTTATACATTGCTTTCAGATTGTAGAAAAAATCATTTCAAGTATATCGTTTCATTCTTTATGATCCATGGCCAAAATCTTCCCGTAAGGCCAAATCCCTGCCTTATCGGATGGTTAGCGAACAGAGCATGTGAACACAAAAGAATGTTACGCGGGACGTGTCAGTGGATGTCTTGGACATGCCGCAATGCGTCGATAATAACTTGTATGTTAACGATGAACGTTTAAAATGCTTCACGTCTAGAAGTGATTTTGCGAAGTTAGGGGAGAAGGAACAGCTCTTGTTTTGCAAAAGGCTGGCGAGAAGAGTGGTGGAGGAGTATCCTCACCTTTCCGAAAAAGAAATTATGGGGAAGCTGACAAGTTTTGTCTGTAGACAAATACTTGATGAGAAAAAACCGTTTGTTGCGAACAAGATGACTTATAGCAAAAATACCTTTAACGGTCTGTTTGACGTGAATGAGGACGTTAAATTAGCTTACGCCAAAATGCTTTGTTGTCGCGTCATGGAAGAAAATCCAAATTTTGATTCAGAACGAGTTCAAGCTATTGTTTGTAAACTGTTGAATACGACGCCTGAGATCGAGAAAACTGGATTAGGTCGAGGATAGCCACCCGAAGCAGTCAGTTGAGGCTTTGGCGAGCGAGGACATTTGCCCAGAACACCAAACGGCTTTTGACATCATCATGGAAGATGTATTGGGGACCAGGGACGTCTGTCGGGACATTGGCTGTCCTACCTCGACCCAATCTTCCGATGTGATCGGGCCATCCTTGAAGGGAACGCCTCACACGGACCTAAGCTCGCAGCAGCGAAAAATCGATTGGAATTTCGATCTCAGACCGATGACTGACACGGACGTGGCGGATAACACATTTAACGGTTCTATGAGATTCGCTTGCAAAGATATTTTCAATAAGGAAAAACCAAAAACCGCTCCGTCACCAAACTGGAGGGCTAAGCCATGTGGAAATCGTCCATATGCGAGAAGTACACCGAAAAATACCAATTTCCTAAATGACAAGTTTGAATACAACATGATCTTATCCGAAATGTCCAACCGAGAAAACATCGGAAAGAATGATAAATATGTGGGAAAAAACGATGTTAGAATGGCGAACGATAGTTATAAAAGTAAGTTGAAGGAAGTATACAATCGTTTGTACGACATTTGCTGCTCCATAAACCAGAATGATGACGGGATGGAAACATCAGTGGATAGAACAGTTAGTTGGACTGGTTCGACTGATGGATGTTCTCTTCCTGACCTGGAAAGTTGGGCCCGGCTGCAAAAGACTCGAGAGAAACACGAAGATCTGCTCCGACCCGGTCATCCGTACTCCTTCAATTCTTGCAGAGAGAAGACTGATGGAAAACTCATGGATCAACGGGGTGGTCAAAGTCCCAAGTTCCCAGGCACTTTCACATCATGTCCATGGTGGGATCAGAGACGACCAGGAAATAACTTGGGTCCTTGTCTATCCAAACGGAAGCCCATCATGAAGCAGAGTGGTGATCGGCCATTTTATGGAAAGCCAATAAAGTCAGACACTCCCGAAAAGGACTATTCAGTGCCGGGTTACAGCACATGGTCAGATTTGTTCCGGAAACGAAGCCAAAAGGAGGATTTGCGAAGTCAAGCCGCAATACTCGACGATTCGTGTCAAGAAGCACTTGAAGACAAAGGGCAACAAAGCAATACAAAGGGGGAATTCCAAACATTTGCAGAGAGAAATCCTTGCAGCAAACCTTGGAACATTGATGAGTTTCAGGTCCCACCTGGAGATGTGAGGTTCAGCATTCCCCCCAGGATTTACGAAAAACAGTTTGATTTTGATTTTCAACAACCCCTGTCATACTTCTCAGAATCAGTATCAGTACGGCAAGACGCAAAGAGCCGAGCAGAACGAGCCACCCCCTCAATACGGAAGACGCCAAAAACCTCATGAACCAAAGACGGAGTCTGCCCCTGTAGACACATTTTCCCAACAAAATCCTTGCAGCGTGTGGGATTCACGTTGCGTCCATCAACAGATCAGTCCAACAGTTCAGGACATGCCCAGAAATTGTAACCTAGCCCCTTGTAACGTTTTGTACGATGAAAAATCACGGAAAAATAGGCAAAGGATGCCCGCAACGTTCCCCTATCCTCACGCGAACCCGTCCCGGCCCTACGAAACAACTCGAAATTCACGTCCTGAAATAAGAAATCCTAACTGTTGAAAATTGTCATCAGCTTCAAACATTGCTTCAAATGGCTCATGTATGTAACCAAAAATTGAACGGGGGAGCGCGAGAAGTGATTCTATGTGGTGACTCGCCGCTGGTGTGGAAGCTGTAATGATGAAAACGCTAACATTATTCCATATTAATGTTATTTTAGGCGATTCTCGCTCATGTGAGAAATCTACCTTCAATGTCTCCAGGCAAACATTTTTTTCTAAATCCGTCCGTAGGCCGCCCTAATTTAGCGTACACAATTTAATGGAAAATGTATTACCCCATTCGCTAGCTGAAAATGTTGAAAACCCAGGCTCAAAATGCACCAAACCTTGGTTCCGTTAAATGAGTTGAGGTAAAGCTTGGCCCCAGAATGTGTACTGTCTGAGTACTATCTTGTCGCTGTACATCCTTGATATTTAACTTTTAAAGGAATCGCTTTTATTTTTGGAGCTCCAGGGATGAACATAGAATGGGTAGGTTGTCCTTCTGCAATTGTGGCTCACAATAATAGAATACTCCATGACCACCGCGGTCGTTAGTTCATGGTCACTTCTGCTATTCTTCTTCGTTTCCCTACTCGGTGCAAAATAGTGCAGATAACCATATATTGGGGGGAAGCGACACGGAAAAGCAAACTTCGCTGAAATGTTTACTCTGCCGGCCTTTGAATATTTATATCATCACCTTTGGCACCACTATCTCCCACCTCGAAAGGCTTTTTCTCACTTCGAAAACAAAATTTTCCTTGTCAATGCAAGGTCACGACAAACAGGCAAGGTCTTACTCGCGTTTAAAAACAACGGGTCAATCATGGGAATCTTCAGTTTTTCCGAAAGCGTTTCAAGTGTTTGGATAGGCTCCGTTTCGTGTTTACAGTTGCAATGACGCTGATTACCAAGAGTGATTGCGTTGAGATCATGAACGCCGTTTTGAACGACGTTGACTACCAGCTGGAGGATTTTTCGTTGAAGTTTTCCTCAGAGCTGCTGGGATTTCACGCAAGTCACGCTACTTTGACGATTCAGGCGATTGTAAACGACGAAAAGAAAGACTTCAAGTTTTTCGTCAAAACATCAACCGCCAATCCGGTCATCAAAGAAAAGTATTGGGACTCTCAGAGGCAATTTTATAAAGAACACGTTTTCTTCACGAGGATCAGCAAAGACCTGCAGCAATTCATCGATCAGAAAATCACCGCTGAATGCTACTTGTCAAAATTGGAACATGTGGCAGTACTGGAAGATTTAACCGCGATAGGGTACGAGACGACCCGGTTGAAACGTTGGGACTTAAACCACATCGATAAGGCCCTTCAAGCTTTCGCAAATTTACACGCAGCGTCAATCATTCATGAAGAGAAAACCGGAATAATCATCGATCAGAAGTACAAAGACGTAAACTACGAGAGTATGATCGCCGAGTTGGAATCACGTCCGAACGCATTCCTGCTCCATTCGGTTGACAGTGGAGTCAGGGCCGTGGCAGACATCCATTTGAAACACATACCCGCTGATGACAGGGACGCTCTTTTCTCAAAGATGCGAAGAAAAATGACACAAATGGTACAACATCCCAAAAAATTTAGAAAAGTTGTCTGCCAAGGGGATCCTTGGGGTAACAACATTCTGTACAAGTACAACAACAGCGGTACACCCACAGAAGGCATCCTAATCGATTTTGGGACGCTGAGGATTGCTCCACCTGCCATGGACGTGATGCTATTCTTGTACCTGGGCACACCGACGGAGTTCAGGGAGAAGTACAAAAGTAAAATCAAAGAAATTTACTACGCCCACCTGAGCACCGTGCTGAGCGCCTATGGCGTGGACCCGACCCGCGTCTTACCGCGTGCGGAATTTTTCGAATCCTGCGACATCTACGAAGAATACGCCATGTGTACGCGGGTTTACTACGAATACGTCACCCGGCTACCTTCGGAGTATCTCGGCAGAGCGGCCAAATCGGTGGACGAATTTCTCGGTCTCATGATCTACGGTGATCCTACACTGGCTTTGGAGGCATTCGAAACTTCGGAAGTTTACAAAAAGGACCTCACAGAAGCGATAGAATACGCATATTGCCACTACAAAAAATCTCGGTAAGCTTCTTACGCATCACATCAATCGAATTCTATCAACGCAGAACAGCCTGGCGATCACTCTCGTAATGTTCTAAACGATAATGCAGATATATTGTTTGCAGCCAGTACTCACTTTGTGCTGTATATAACCTTTCAGCACAAACCACCTAAGTTTTGTTTTCTCCCTTTGTATTAGGGAGAACCAAACTTCAGATCCTATTTCTCTTCTGTAAATAATCTCCTTCACGTCAAACCTGTAAAGAAATCATCCCTTGAATGTAAATTGTAAATTGACGGACCATATTTGTCAAACACTAATAAAACCTCGCATGATATCTTTGCTTTCTTCGCATACCGCCCCGTCTATACCAAGCATTCTTCAAGAAACCATGTTGTTCTTCCAAATCGGAAAAACCGCAATATAACTAACACAGGTCCCCCTGCACGGAAGTCCCTGTCACAAGCAGTGGCGTCAACAGAAAAGGCCCAGGAGAACTCTACGGAGGGATTTATTATGGGATGTCATCCGGTAAATTTATAGTTGAGCTAAACTCAAAGAGTTTTCGCGCGAAAACTCCACCGATATGTGTACGGCAGAGTTCAGGGGAACGAACAAGACAACCCTCGTCGACGTGCTCATTGACTCCATAATGGACTATGGTTCATAGGAATTGAGTTTGACTTGAGGGGTTTAGAAGTGAAACTTTGCCGATCGAGAGGGATGGACGCCATCTTGTGAATCTAGTCAATATAGAACGTAATTTGAAAACAAATACGGTTAATTGCCCGTCTGCCTTTCCATATCTCCATATTTTTTTCCAGAACTTTCTGGAAATTCGCGGTGTTAACCCTGCAATAAAATAGACGCGCCTCGAACTGCATCAGGTTCACATTTACTTGACTCTTGGACAAACTGACAGAATATTCATTTACCTGCAGAAAGCGGTGGGAAATCGACGGGCCAGAACTTGGACATCCCAAAACTGATGGCGCATGACCACAAGTACAAATACGGCCTAATTTGTCCAATTATTGTATTTTTCATTCGTGATAATTTCTAAGCTTTGTATTCGTACGGGCAGAAAGACAAATTAAATGAATAGGTAATGAATACTATGCCATTACACCCCTTTAACGTTTCATAGTGATTCAATTCCCAAATAAAACTGTCCATTCACCCTCAGTCGTCCACCACTCGGTTAGAAAAGATCCTCTAAAATGCTTTTGCAAACATCAGAAATTTGGAATGCATACTCTATGTGGGTTCCTAATTATACCTACCCAACCTCATTTCAATTCGCTGCAGATTGAAATAGAATAAGAATGAAAATGAAGTATTTTCGAAATTAGTTTGTGAAAAATTTACCTCTCGAAACGAACGAGCAGCTTTCTGATATCTTATGCCTAAAATCAATTTTTCTAGATGGATTTAAAGAAAGTAGAAATCTAAAATTTTGAATTCCACTCCTAAGATTCAAGTTGATCCTCTACAGTCTACACTATTCAGCATAATTCGTTTGGAAGGGAGACAGGTTACGGTTCAATGAGTATTTTGTAGACGTTTTTCCTATACAATTGGAGACCTGGGTGCATAGGTGATAACTCGACCATATTACAGAAGCATAATCGATTCAAATAGATTTCGGATCGATTGTAGATGGCCACCGTATTAATTACTGCGTGATAATTTTTAGCGCGTTTCGAGTATTTTATGTCTGCCATACATTTAGAGGCCAGACCACGGTTTTTTATTTTCAATCAAAGTTACATTCAACGAGCCCTAATTTAAATCATCATTATCATCAGTGCGGTGATGGCATTATACCATTGATGTGATCAATAATTTGAAGAACAACCGTATTATTATTTCTATGTCATCCAAATCCAGATATCTTCTATATTCAAGCGTTTGCTACGAGACCCCTGTGGCCTCTGCTGCTAAGTCAAAATTTCAGGGTTTCAGGGCAGAAAAAATGTTTTTCCATTGTGACTCAAAGCATCGTTTTGTGAGGGAAATACTTCTGTTCCAGCTCCGAAGAGGAGAATTAGAAGGACGATATCTTCAAATATCCAGAACCAAAGTTGTCCAGTAAAACTGTGCCGTTTTTCTGTCCATTCCTTTGATAATTCCCACCTGATTAACCGTCCCGCCTGGTAAGAACGTTTTTCTTTCCTCTAAGAACAAAACTTTTTTTTTCTTTTTTGTCAAGGTCTTTTTGTTCTGACCGACTTGTAATTAGACCTTGGCGGATGTAGGTCTTCCCAAAGGGATTCGACCTCAGAGCTACCCCTTTTCTTCGGAGGTTGCTTTTACTTTTTCCAGTACATTTGCTCGAGATAATACTCTCCGTTTGCTCGCTGCCCTCTCAGCAGTTCCCATAAGACTTTCCCCACAAACTTTTTTTAGAGTCCCCTTCCACTTACTCTGTCGTTCCGGGCCTTGCTCCCAAGCGACCTCCGTAAAAACTTCATGATCTTTTAAAAACTTGACGCACTCTTTAGTGTGAAACAATGTCAATATTGGAACGAATAAAGTGAGTTTTTCGCATTTTTCACCCTATAAGATGTCCAGAAACGCTGCAATGGCCAATAGAAGCTACGAAGAGTGGACTTAATCACTAACTAGACACAAATTTCGTCGCTATTGATTATTTGTTCAACTCTTTAATGATAGGTGAATAACTTCACTGAGCTCAGACATTTGAAAACTGTGCTAATTCTTGCCGGGAATTTATGTATGTCTTCAATCAATAAGGTATATTCGTCCTTTCAGTCCTTTCAGTCATTATGAAAAGCAAAGTACTGATTAGAACATGAAGCTCGTTTTCTCTTCTGCATAGATCCAACACCGCTGAGTACTGCCTACATGCCATTATTAGCTAGAAGATTCAACATAAGAAATTCAATTTTGCCGCCACCTGTCTCTCACTCGTGAACACCACATTCTCGTTTCATTAGAGGCAAGAAGTCCAACTTTCAACCGAGCATTCCAGGAAGGAAGTTTGCAAACTCAGCTGAAGGAAATTCGAGTGAGAAAAGTGAACTTCACAATGGTGACGAAACCATCGGTGAACATCGTCTTTTTCGTTTGTTGTTGCGGTTATTGATATTATCAAGATCTGATTAATAAATTCATCGGGATAATGCTTATATTAACAAACTTTCAACCTCACTTCCGCTCATCTTTTCAATTGTTTGAGTTGATTCCAACCGGAAGCTGAGGTTTGGAAATGAAAACTCATTATTAATGTTTGTGCTTGACTGCTACTCAACTAACACACACAGCAAAGACTAACTGAATTATAATTTTAATTAAACTGCACCAGGCGCGGAACTGTCAACGAAGAGCTTGTTATTCGATGAATGGAAAATTAAACCTGGCGCATAGTTAAAGGTTTAACGATGGGAGTGAAGAGTATCCGTGTGAAAATACTATCAAGAATACACATTTTCGGTTTTATAACAGCTTGTTCATGAGTTCGTTCGTTGTATAGTTGGTTCATTACCACCTGATACACTTTAACGTCTATACCTGAAAGAAATATAGATCGATTATCAGCAAATATGCACAATTTTTGAGCGAATGGGTAAACGTGATGTCGGCTGAAAATTGATTACAAGATTTGATTTGATACACCAGCAAAACATTGGTACCTAATAAGAGTGTGTACCTAGTGAAAATATACTCTGGGTACTCAATGTCTTAGTCTTAATGCCCAAAAGATGCATTTAGTTGGACTTTGAGGCTTTTATTCGCGGATGACCTCATGATTTTTGGAACCGTTCGGTCTTTGGGTGACAGCCATGAGCTTCAGTTTGCCATTGATGGCTTTCTCAGTCGTGTCACGATAATAGCATGGCCCTCGACATGCTCTATTATTTCGCTCACCAGAGCGAATTTTTACTTTTTTGGGGCAAATTTTGGAGAGAGTCTTTGTGATATGAGATCTTGGCATTCAACTGGATCAGACTCCTTCGATCACCCGTTACTGAAATTCTCGACGGTGATTTGGTCCCCGTAATACGCTGAACATATTATGGACACCGTCGAGAGGGTTTGGAAAACACTTTTGCAAATGATCTACTGCAGATACAGCCTTGAATCCTTGTTCCCGTTGGGGGATTACTTCATCCCTCATAGTGGTTTTGCCGGCATCCTTACTCCTTCAACTGTATCTTTTAAGTACTAAGTACTAAGTGACAACACTTTCTCTTCAATGTTCTGAAGGACACGGTGGCCCTTTCATCTATTCATTCATCGCTCTCTTTTTCGGATACCACGCCGAGCGATACAACGTGAAGATCTTTTTAGGTACCCTCTCAGCCTACCAACTACATGTTTCATTCCGTTCCCCGAATAATGAGGTTGGCGTATGTATTTCCTGGATATTGATACTTTATATGATTTGTTAAACTTCTCGCGCACTTGATCTAGAGTACGACAAACATGGAAACTTGGAAACGAACGTCATACTCCATTTTGAAACGATATTCTTGAGGATTCATCATCTATGGACATCAAATACATAAAAACCTTTGGTTGATTGCCACTTGGACTGATTGAGTCTTATCTGTGATAATCAACAAACCAGTAATACTTCTATCTGTAAATTTTACGGTATCATTTTTTGGTATCAGGATTGCTGTTCGCTGTGGTCAACATGATAGCTTACTTTAACATAATGGAGTCAATCAGCCGAGAAAAAAGTGATTGAAACTATGTACCTACTACCTACTACTACTACTACTACTACTACTACTACTACTACTATGTACCTAAACATGCGATTTGAGATCCTATATTCCTTTTTCTATTCCCATAAATCATCATGCTCTACTACAGTTTCTGCGCTGCTCAGCCTGAACGCCGTGGGTGGTTGGAGGGGGAGAATTTGCGACAGCAGAACAAAACATAAAGCACTCTGCAGCAATCAATTTTCAGAACAAAAATGATAAATTTATTATAGCCACCGCATTGTTGCTTGTTCATGTTGAATAAAATCGCGGAGAGAAAATACGGTTTTATGAAAACATTCTCTCGCGCACAGCTCAACTGAAACTGTGCACTTGGCCCTCGAGCGGCACCAGGGCATTGCGGTTAATGATATTCAGATCGTTAGCGTGAAGAGACACTTGCCACGATAATTGCGAAAAAAGAGCTCTCGGCTCGCAATCTCTGCTCGTGGGAAAAACAAAAATACTCGAATTTTCAGCGAGATTGGTATTTTGATGGACGTGATATGGTTCATCACCTAAATAACGATTTTGTATCAGTATTTTCCCAGAACGCTTGTACAGCGTTGCGAACCTCCCTGGTAAATAACACGGGCGATGGCGTGAAATATTAATCTTCAAAAGGCTCGCGTAGATGATGTCCTTCATTCTTCCTCCGTGAAAAGGGCAGAGAGAAATGATACACAGAGGCGAGGATGACTAAGGTGAGCTTGAAGAATGATCCAGTCTATTGTGGAACTATGGTGAGCTCCCTTGCTCAAAATGGGCCGAGGAAGGAATCACCCCCACGTTGATGGAAGGAAAGTCTACGTAGGTGAAGTGAAGACTAAAACATCTCCTTAATACCGCCGGACGTGTCTCGTGGACGACACATAAATCCAATTTGAAGAGACCATGGTCAGATCTCTAAGGCTGTTTGCTCCTCTCTCTCCAAATGTGGGATTGACAGGGAACAGAAGACCACAACACGGAATAGCATTTGGAATGGAAAATGGAAAAAAAACATCTACGAACAGAACAATTCAAAGGAAATTGCGGACGAAAATGGGCTTTTCAGGTATTTGAAGACTTTATAGTGACAGTCATTAATTTTCCACCGATGTTTGGGGAAAAATGATGGTTTGAGCGAACGAATTATTAGAGACTTTTTCTGCTCAGCATCCAATATTGTTGCTAGAGATTCATCTTCTCTATTAGATAATTTGAATTTCTTGCTCAAGAATGAAGATCTTTTAACCACTCCTACTTTTTAGTTGCAATCAAACTCAGTAGCATAAAATAAATCCAATTTCATCTCATAACCACCCATTGTTGTTCGCCTCCTAATTCTCCTGATAGTCTCCTAGGTCTCCTGATAGGTCCAAAGTATAACCTTCCTTTTAACATCTCCTACCTTTAAGCACTGCCCTATGTTTAACCCATAGAAGACTCCACTCTGCCTTTTGGGTCTGTTTCGTACGAAATCATTCGCAAAGAATCCGCTTGTCTATAATTAGGCTCTAATCTGCCAACAATTTCAACTAAGTAATTAGAATACAGCTCACAATGCCAGGCCATGATGGGCGATTTTTCATCAGAGTACAGGAAAAATCACATCTGATAACATGAGTATAGGTAAACTGGTACTTCTGAAGAAATAATTGCAAACAAGCGAAAAATTTTGTATATTTTTGTATATTTTTTTAAATTTATATTTACTATTCATTTCACATCTTTACTCAATAAATCAACTCTCACTGAACTCACACAAACTTTTTTCATTATTTTCGTATTCAAGTATGAGTCATTTTTCGTACTTCGAGTTCCACAAAGGAACGTACTTCAAAACCGCTTTCCATTCCGTGACGTAACAAAACAGCAGAGCAGTGGCTAAACCGTAAGTCGCCGCAGAAGGCAACCATTTCAACGCGGATGCTTTCTGCTTTGGCCCAAAAAAGTTCGCGAAGAAGTTGACGTTACTGTCATCGCACGACGATCCCTTCATTTCTTGTCGCGGAATACCTGTGGTGTAAAGTGAGGCGAAACGTTGACGAGGTATTCGGTTCGTTTATTAGTTTGTAACCAATAACGCCGTCGCCGTTCAATGATGTTTTCAAGAGTTCATACACTCACTTTAGAGGAGAATAGACATCTTGAGATGGTTTGGTGAAACTTTTGTATTAGGTACATCAGAATAAATAATAAAAACAATTAAAAATGACTTGTCAGCACGACGCAATTCACGAAAATAATAATTCTTTCTCTCTGGAGCTTCGCCGGGATTTTCTCTGGTATTCAATTGAGAAAATGAAAATTAAACTACTCTCAAATGGTTTGTCAGTATTTTTAACCGAAACCTGACAGATTCCTCCGTCAGCCGAAGTCCCCTTCGGCGAACAACACTCGTACAAGAATGCTGTGTTTGCTCGCTATAGCGTAGAATCTGAACCAAATTAAAAATGAATTGTTCATTCACAAATTAAGTTCATAGAGTTATATTTTTCACTCAATGAAACAAGTTTCCTACTTCTAATGTCATCTTTCAAAATGGGAATGACGTAAAAGGGCCGGGGGAGTTTCTAATGAATTTCATCAAAATATAACAGTGATGAACGACACAATTCAGAATGACTGTAATCATGTATAGTATTGTTGGATTGGATAACTCGATTGGAATCAAACTAACGGAACTGATCCAAGCAACGGCTAGCGGGCAACACGGTGCATGAAGATTGACCAAAGCAGGTGAACTTCATCAAAATCGTAGCAGAGGAACAGTGGGGCACAAATCCCATCAAATAGAAACCTACCCCCGACAGCGACGACTAATGATTCCCTAATGATTGGTGAGAGCGAATGACAGGACAACAAGTCATCTGATCAAGAGCGTGTGGGATGTTGAACTAATTTCTCTTCTCCCAATTAGACCTCCATCGTTCACCTATGAGATGGTGATGAGAGGTGGGGGGAGGGGGGTCTGCTCATCGTCGCACCCATATTTAAGAGCATCAATATTATTTCTTCGCGTAGAAATACAACAACCAAACGAGGCTTTACTCCCGACAAAAATGTCCAAAATGAGGACATTGTTGAAAACCAAGTTAAAATTTTTCCAGATAATAATTGTTGTACCATTTACAATTTGGGCTTCAAAATATATCTCTCATTCTTCTTCAAAATTTGTATCAAGATGACTCCTACATTTATATTGAATTGCTTCAGTGCAATGAAGAACTAAAGCCAGTTTGGGTAAACGGAGTATTACACGACGCAGCCCTAAGTTGTATCACACTGCCTTGGTACAAGCAAACTCCAAATTGTCACCGTAGAAAAAGTCTAAACCGAATAAGATTAAGACAGAAAGGGATGCCGAACAGGACGGAGACGTTACTGAGAACATGAGACGTCTCTGCGCGCGTATATTGTCCGAAAAACCGAACCTGGATAAATAGAATTTGCAAGAATGAAATTTCTAATGACGTACAAAAATATTACATTGAGCCTTAAGAATATTGAAAACACTCGTTGCTGCATCAAGGAACAATTCATTTATTTATAAATTTTCCTACTTTGATTTAGTCTTGGATTAATATAGATTGAAGGTCGCGACTTGTCGCAAAATCTATTCATTCCGTCATACTTATGTCATGTTGTCACGTCGATTAATCGATCAATAAATCAATAAAATTGCCCTATTTGTTGCTAAAAGTAACTATAAACCTTTCCAATGAGGATATTCCGTAATAATTCATTCAGAAAATAAAATTTAAAAAAACTCGGAACATTTCTCAGAATACACCTACATCGATTCGCACATAATTTGTTACCCTCATAATTTTCCGTTAATTATTCACCTCTATAAAACTTTCTCATTTTGAGATATGACGTAAAGTTGAACTCTCTACACTACTCGCACTACACTGTACTCGCAAGCACCTCTAAATACACTCCCAGCTCAACTTTTCTGAGCTGAAATATTTTACTCTATCCGCATCTTAATGTGAGCACTTAACCAAAATATGTGAAACCGTCGAACTACGAATAACATTATGAGACACTTGATGATTTCCTCCATGGAAAATACTGAGGCAAGTTTCTTGCTTTATAAGCCCCCAAACCCCAAATGTACACACAACTACACTATACGTACTTGAGATTTATTTTACAGAAAATACGGGTTTCTTAAATGTGCTCCCACCATGTCAGCCTAATAAAACAGTTGTGGGCTTCATGGATTGATTACTGTCAGTTGCAGTTTCAAGTTTATGTTCCAATAGTTCTAAACCATAGATAACGGTTTCTTTTTACAAGCAAAATAACATGAACAACATAGACAAATATAAATTGCGGGTGTATTTCCCTGGTCAAGAACTCAGTAATAATTTCGTAGTCGCTACTGAAAATGAATGCCGAAGTTTTTGTTGTAACAAGGTAATGTGAGAGAAATTTAAGATATTAGAATGAAAAAAATCTTTTTCACAAATGTTTTTCTTACCCTGTGAGAGAGAGAGAAGGAGAGCAGGTTTACGCTGCCGCAACTGCTGAACCAAAACATTAAGGTCGGGGAGAATAGGAAAATTAGCCGATCTTTTGCTTGGTAATTCATAGAAAGACACGTACGAATGTGGATTTCTTTTGATGTGGACAATTCAATCTCCAATGAAAGAGTACCAGCGAGCAGGGAAACCACTTAGGTGAAAAAGCCGGTGATGAATGAGGAAAGTAGCCCGCTACAATGATGTCCCCCGCTGCTGAGGTAAAGTGAGTCGTAGCGACATAATGGGGGAGGTGGATCGTGAAAGGGCTCGGCAATATCTCATAGGAAACGCTTTTCCTTTCCCCCTTTCCCGAGTGAATCTTCCCACTTTGCCTCAGGCCGGCTCCTCTCGACGGCACGAATCGCTACGCAATTATTTTCACTTTATTCCCGTTCCAAATAGAACGGCGGATGAGGTCATATCCCGATTTGGCTTGGCAGGATCGCTTTTACCAATCAACATCAAGAAACGGGCTCATTTCTACTACATAATTTCAAAAACACAGCAAGTTCTTTCAGACGGGTTGGATATTCCTCGGACCAGGCGCATGGAGACTCATTTCTTCAACATGGGGAAAATGGGGGAAACAGTGGAGTGGCGGGTATCGGTCCCATTCCAATTGAATCAGGGTCAAAAATTTAGCGGGAAATGATACCCCACACGCTTAGGTACCAGAAATCGCGAGAACACATATTCAAAATGGGTAAATAGATACCCATTTTGACTCTAACATCTTCCGGTGGGTGCCAATGGTTTTGGGACCCATTTCAGCGTATTCAGCGTCCAAAATTTAGTGGAATATGATACCCAAAACGCCTAAATCGCCAAAAATCTCAAAAATCCATTTTTCGAAATATACATATTGACCCCTACTCCGCCCAAATTTGGTCCGATCGGGCTGAAAAGTTTCGAAGACCAACTAGAGCCAGAAACGGACCCCTGACCCAAATTTCAGATTTTTCGAAAATTGTATACTACTCTCACCAAAGTCGGCACGTGGACGGACATTTGACTTTTCTCATTGTTCAATAATTTTTTTTTTTATTATTCAAGGAAAAAACAATATCTGCCACAAAATTTAAAAAATATAAAAATAGATAATAGATAAAGACCCGCGTGAAGACATAATTAATTCGACAGACAGTAATCCTCGCTCGCTCGTTATGGAACAACAAATAATAGAAGCGTAACATTTTTAAGTTTATTTGAGACATTTTAGTATAACTTGAATGATTGATGGGTAATTAACCTAGAATCATTTCGTGCCACGAGTCGATTTCTCGAAAAGGCCCCGAATTTTTCCGATTTACGATGTCTAGTTCAAAGCGGCAAATTATTATTATTATTCAGTGGATTACTTCGCTCGTCCGAAAAAACGCATCTTGCAGACTCAATCAATTTATTGGCAAATCAATCAATCAAAATCAATCCATTTATTGGCAAATTCCCCACTCGTTCAGGCCTGCAAATATCTGAAAATACATTTTTCATTAACACATTTCTACAAAATTGTTTGGTAAATTTCCTACCCATGAAAAACGGGAGGACTCTCAGACCATCGACAGAGGAACCTTGGAATGAAATTTATTCGTTTCTGACTCTAGTTGGCTCTCGAAGTTCTTCAGCCCATTCGGACCAAATTGCCCTGTGAAAACAATTTGCAGCGTATCTCAGAAATAATAAAACGTGCAAAAACTTGCATTGCTTTCAATAAGGGTAGTCTGGTAATGGCTGAATTTGGTTTTGACGAGTCACGAATTGAAAAGTTGAAATAGGGCAGAGGTGACGTTAAAGATCGGCAGAACCAAATTACCGATGTGGCCTAACGTCAGGATCTGTTTCAACAAGAGAATGTTAGGCTGCGATTGCACTCTCATATTAAAGGATACTAAATGAGGAGGAATATGTTGTTTTATGACTCAACTTCGGTTTTGGCTCAATGTTGCCATGACAATTCAATTTTCAAAACGCCCTTTTTCATCCATCAACAGTAGCTGTTTGGAGCGATCGGGTTGAACAGTTAAGCATAACAATAGCCGTTGAGTACATATTTGACCGAAATTGTCCCTTTTTTCAGAGCATTGTAAAAGCCTTCTTCGACCTGGATGGTGGGCGAGTAACACATAACATCAAAACAAAAGTTTTGCAATTTTCAACGATACGAATGTAACGGTGGGTTACTCCAATCAGAATAACACTTCGAATATTGATGACCCCAATAAGAGCTCCCATCTCACTAAAAGTGATCCTTCACTTCACAACGTTTCCAGTGAAAATTCCTCTTTATAATCCGCGCTTTTGAAGAGTTATTTAAATATTCTGTGGCAGGTGGGTTACGACGATGCGGGCATCAATAATTATCATTGTTGAAGAGGAAGCTGCTTTTTACTCTACAACAGTATTCGACGTTGTGCTTGATAAATATACAATTCTCGCCCGCGATCCGCAATATTGCCAGCGAACGGTGAACGATAAAACAATCGTTTCCATCATAATTCGCGCGGCGTAATCACGTTATTGTTCTCACCAGACGCGTTAATAGCACGTGCATGACGAGTTTACATAATTCAGTTACGGATATTTTGAAATTTCCTATTCCCGGTAGCCTCAAACTCACGGATGTCCACGATATTTTTGTATTTTTCCCTCCATGTGCCCCATCATCTCTCGTTTCTGCGCGTAAACAAATATAACAATCTCTCCTTTGATTCACTCGACCCTCTCCCCCACCCCCACCCATTCAACGTAATATACCTCGAACTCAAGCGAAGGAATTGAAAGTGGTCCCTTATCGCATTGACGTTTTCGTTTCTTGTTTATGTCCTTCGCTATCTCCGTCAAACTTTACCAATATCCCCGGCCACCACCCCTCGAGCGATAATATTTGAAAGGCTGACGCCGATTGGAGTCAAAACTCCATTTTGAACAGACCAATTACAATGATTCGGGAGCTGCACCGAACCAACGCTCATGTTCAATTTCTACCGGTTAATTGGATCGTCTTCAACGTCTTCTTAGCGCAACAAAATCGTGAAGCAAAACGGATATTTCTTCAATGCTGCAAGGGGTACTATAATACCTCAACTAATCATACCTTCAGGTTTAGCATTGAACATTCCAGCTCAATGATCTCCCCACAACAACACACACACACAGACAGTGCTAACAACTCTTGAAATAACTAATTTTCAAAGTCCCTGCCGAACAACAGGTTTTCATTCACTTGGTTTTGGTAGCACCTGTATAATGGAAAATAGTTATAAAATGAAAAACGCTAACTCACTGCGTCCAAAAAGTATGAACAAATAACATTAAAACGATAGGAATGTTGCACTGCACAATAAAGTTCCAGTACAAACCCTTTGGCAGGACAATTATGTGAGGCAGTTTAGAGCATAAACGTAATTTTTAATGGACAGAATTTGAATTAGGCAACCGTTAGTCTTTTTTGGTTGGTTATTCCTTGAATAATTGACCTATTATTTGGTTTGGGTTCTATGAATGTTCATGCCAGAGGACGATCTCTTCGATTTACCTCAAAATTTGACCGTTTGCGTTTCAAGGTGCCTAAATCAAAAATGCTGGAAACTCCTCCAGAATGGTTGATTACTCCTTGGAGAAAGATATTCAGGGCCTATATTCTAACTAGGGCCGGGAAGAGGTCCCTGACCATAACTTCAAAAAACTTTTCTAATACAAAAAACTGAGCCCACGGCGTACGGGAGACATCTTGAGACGTCTGGCAGAACTAATAAACCAAAAACAGAAATGTCTACCGTCCAAGCCTCTCTGATTGTAGAAAATTTTCAAAAAACGTAGTCAGAGACCTGTTTTGTGGTCCAGTTAGTCCTTGAAACATTTTCCATCCTGATCGGTCCAAATGTGGGGAGAGTATGGGTAAATAAGTGGTTTTTGGTAACTAGGCTTGTAGAGTATCGTTTCCCACTAACTTTTGGACGCTGATTCGATTGTAATGTGTCCAACACACTCTTGCTCTGAGAAATAATAAACAATTTTGGAAGAACTTACAGTGCTTTTAAATTTCACATGTGAGATTCCCACTTTTACCGATTTAGGTCAAGTAAGAAAAAGTTCGGTCTTCGTTCTGTCGAAAAAAAGTTACCGCGCTGTCAAACGAAATTCAAGAACGAGCCTTCGTTATCGTGAAGGCCACATAATCACAAAACCATGAAGATTGTAGAGCTTGTTGACAAGTGAACGTTTCCCGATTTGCCTCAGTTATCCGTGGAGAGTCCTTGCTGACGCGTCAAAGTGACTTTCAGATACAACGTCCTTTGGATTCACATCTTGTGTGATATGTGTGTCATCGGTGATTGACTACTTCCCGCCACGAGTACACATGACAATGATGCCTTTGACACAAGGGGAAGTATCTCGCATCATCGAATACTTTGGAGGGGAGAACGTTTCTTATCAATTGGAACCCATTCATGACGCTCTTGGGTTCCAAGGAACTTACTACAAATTGATCTGTAAATCTGACAAGGGAGTTTTGTCTTATTTTGTGAAATCTATACCGGAGGGGAGCGCTCTCGTTAATGATTTTTACCTCAACTCGGGAACTTTCCTCAAAGAGACGTGGGTATATGAAAATCTATTATCAAAAATGGGAACCAGAGGGCGAGAACCATGGCCTCGCTGCCCTCTGTCATGTGAAGGTCGATATTTGGTTTTAGAAGACATGAACTCCTCTGGATGGGCGATGACCGACAAAATGGATAGCGAACACATGGAAGTGGTCGTGCGCTCCATGGCAGATTTCCACGCTCGGTCCTTAAACTTGTGCGACGACGACCAGTTCAAAAGAGCCATGACCGCGGATGTCATGTCAGAGACGATGTTTTCCGAAGACAGGTGCAGACCTGGGAGACAGATGTGGGACGCTTTCAGTCGGGTGATGGGAGAAGTCGCCAAACTCTACCTTCCTCAGTACCACAGCGCAGATGTGGAGAACATTTTTCAAAAAGTGCCACGAAACACTGGCGCTTCCAAAGAGTTCAGAAACTGCCTCAACCACGGCGACCCTTGGATCAATAACATTTTTTTCAAATACGAAAAAGGAAGACCCGTTCATGCCGCATTCGTCGATTATCAATCCGCTCGCTACGCTCCACCGGCGTTGGATTTAAGCATCTTCCTCAATATTTTCCACACAGAAAATGCCTCCGATCTCCTCCATATTTATCACCGAAGGCTGGCCGAGTTGGTGAAAGGGAATTTGAAAGTGTCTTGGAGTGAATTCGAGGCTTCCTTCATCCACTACAAAGGGACGGGAATTAGCATTGCGGTTCTTTACATTTTCTTGACGAAACTCCCTCAACGATATCTCTCGAAGATTTTGATCAGCCAAGAAACTTTTATTCCTTTTGCTCTGGGCCATGATTACTCACCTGCTTTTGAAGCTCTCCAAGAGGACTCTTCCTATCGGCAAAATGTCGTCGAATCTTTACAAAGGGTGATTCATTATCATTCCAAGATGTAAGTTAAAGTGATATTACACGACGATTTCCATTTTACAGTCCCGCTTCTATAATTTTTTCCTTCATTTTTCTCAGTAATTATTTTCCTTCAAGAGCTTCTTTTTTTTTTTTATCAAGAACGTTTAATCATCGCTTCAAGTTTGATCGAAGCGACCCCTCAGCAGACCGCGTTTAATTATTAAAAAAAGCTTTTCGCTGATTTCCTATTGAGTTTTTCCAAACTTTTGTTACTATAGTCTCTTTAGCCAAGTGAAAACTTTTAATTTGAAATGGATTCCGTGTCCTTCCTTATTAGAAAGTTTTGCTGAGTTGCATAAGCGGCGTATTGTGACGGTTACCGCCAGGAAACTACCCGTTTTAGCCTGGAGGGCAAAATTTTCCAATGAATCGGCTCTCGTAAACTTTACCTTTATTCCTGAATGCGGTTAAAACCCTGCTTATTTCATCGGTCTCTCAATAGACGAACTTTATTTCTCCCCAAAAGAACTTATTTCAAAATACTTGTTTTCATCCAAAAGTAACGTCCCATGGTAGGCGATCCGGGAACCCATTTATCCGCTCAGCGTCCCAAATTCAATGGAAAATTATACCCCTAACGCTCCTAGGCCCCGAAAAACCAAGAAAAATCCATTTTCAAAACGTTAGTTTTAACGCATATATTGTCTCAGTTTGCGGTAATCAATCTGAAAACGTCAGTTGACAACAAAAAGTTCTCTAACAAAGTCTACAAGCAAAATTTCCAATTTTTTGAAACATTTTAACGGGTTTTTCTTGTCCAGACGGCGGGAAGATGCTCAATATTATACCTAGATACATTTTAAAACGTGGAAAGTTAACATTTGGGGAGGCAAAACATTTTATTGGTCGAGTACATTCCAATAAGAACAATTAACTGAAATTCTATGCTTCTTATTTGGTCTTCATACTCTACGGATGCAGGATACAAAGAAGCATTTATAATAATTCATCAGTATTATTGGCGAGTGATCTACTCCATCTCCTCTCAAACATAATTGCAAAGTAGGTGAACTTTAAGCGAGCGTAAACTTGAGAGTATGGTCTTAAATTGCTGATCCTCTAATTCCATCTGAAGGACTGTACCTAAGAAGTGCATTACAAGGCGGGTTTTCATGCATGGTTGAATATAGTGCATGGGGATTTAATAGTGAGGTTGCAATGAAGCCTACGAGATAAGCAGAACCAGCCTACAGGCTGCAGAGTGCTTCAGAGTCTCGATTATAATTATCGGGTCAAAAAAGGCTCCATTCGGAAATGGATTTTACCAGCTCCCACTTTTTGATGGCGTTATCCGACCATGAAATGCCTTTTGGGTCTCTGGATACTCCGGAAAAAGGTTTCCGCCGGCTGAGAGGAGACCAACATTAATCATTCCCTCGAGCCGAGGAAATCTGCAGTGAAACCGCGTCAGCCTCACGTTGACTAAGGCGAGGATCTCTCACGGAGATTTTTGCATCCCTCAGATCCCTCCTGGCTAATGGCTTTGGGTTGAGGGCGACTGAGTCTCAATTATTCAGACTCGTCCGCCAGTGATGGAGAATTCCCGTGGTTCGAACGAGGGATTCTCTTGGTGGCTACTAAGATACTACTGATTCACCACTAGTGGATTATTTCGTACTGTTTGAACACGTGCGCATCCCAAATTAATGTTGGTTTTTTTCACAGTGAAGGCCAAGTGCTAGAACCCATCTGTTCAATCATTGGAAAGCAGGGCTCCAGACTACATTATTTTTTCAGGGAGAAATCAAGAAAGCCTGAGCACCGAACTGGAGGTGTCAGTCAGAGACTGCTAATACTTTGTAGGTTGTCATGGCAAAATCCAAAAGAAGTTTGTCTCGCGGTGTGCCACCGTTCACAGCGTTCAAGATGTCTGACAAACAAGCACCTAGTTCCATTACGTAATCCATTATTACTAAATTTTATGCCTTTGGAGGAGTCAAAACTTTGTAAATCTTGCAAAAGTTGACCTTCCAGTTCGGAGATGACACTTGCTTAATGAAGAATATATTCACAGCTCACAGGACAAACAGGAGGGAAGAGAACGAGTGGAGAGTGAAGAATACGACTGACACCTGACCTACGTCCTGTCCACTGCCCCCTCCCCCCTTATTATCAGCTCGTTTCATTCTACTGGTTCTGTTGCATGATTGAGCAATAACAAATTTCCTTCCCACTAAAGTAAGCTGGATTTCAGGTGAGAGCAGCGTCATTGAAACAGATTCCGTGGCGTCATCGTCGACGAATCACGAGGCACCACTCAACGGTCAACGAGATGAGAATTCGGAGTTGATCATTCATCCTACAGCGCCAACACACCACCCTCATCCACGAGGGTACGATTCGACGATAGCGGAATGACTCGTGCACTATTGGCTTCAGACAAAACCTTCACTTTTTTGGGGCCGAAGTCAAAATAAATCCCCTTCCGCAGAGAAAAATTATTCAGAAGACTATGTATGAACGTGACGTACTATTTTCCTATTCCGCTAAGAACACGTTAGTTTTCAAACTTTGAACTATACCCCCTCCTCTACTTATCCACCCAAAGAGGAATCCTCAACTTACAACCAAAAAATTAAACTAAGCGGGCAGAGATGTATACGAAAATGGTATATATTCATTCAAGGGGATGCTCATTCCTTCTCTCTTCCCCTTACAGAACAAAAGTGTATTTAGAAAGAAAAAATTCAACTAATATATGTTTTACTTGTTATATATAATACTTATAATTATGTACTGTTACATATCTACCTATATGATACTTGTAATATCTACAAGGAGGAAAGATGTAGAAGTTGTACCTATGAACAATTGTGTAATGTATCGCCCAGTCACGATAGTTCTTACGCAAATAGTCGATGATTTAGGTATAAATCTTATTTTGTGTCCTAATACTATAAGACTACGATATAGTGCACACTACGTACTATCTGCTACGTCGTTGCTGAATGATAGAAAAACCTTCCACTCGATTTGGTTCACTTAGCCTTGAAGAGAGGGATGAGAATTGTACCCGAGAGGTGTCCGCCTTCACTCGTTTTGCTCTGAAGGAAAAAGGTTTCATGCCCCCAAAATAAAGGTTTCCATCGCTTAAAAGCACTCCCAGAAGCGGCTCAGTAACATCGCGGAAAACTTTCTTCCCAAGCCTCTTTTTCCCGGGAAAAATTGATTTGGTCGAGGTTCTTTGGAAAAACTTCGAGCGCTAAAGTGGCTGGGGGAATCCGAGTTCAAGGGGGGAGACCAGAATATTTTTTTCACAATGTATCAGGTTTCGCGGAGCCATTGTGGGGTTGTGAACTGAATTCGTCTTACTTTCCAGACTATTGGAAAAAGGTCTTGAGTCAATGAACAAGAGGTTTATGGAAAAATGGCGGTTTTACGGGTGTGGGAAGAAGGGAAAACTGTTGGTAAACCTCGGGAGACTCAGGTTTTTTTAAAGTAAGAGTTGGGTCGTTGACTGTGTTGACGTCGAGGAAAGAATTTAAAAGATTTCTTTTACGACGGTCAGGAATAATCTTCTCACAATCGAATCTAACATGCCAACAAACGGGCTGTGAAAATGCTAAATACATAGTTGTAAAAGCCCAAGACAGTCTAAAAAAACGACATGAGCCTCGCTAGAAATGTCGAGAACTAAAGCGGTTTTCCCTACTGAAAAGAGCCGGGAAACGGGATGGATCCTAATGGCGCATGGACGGCCATTAAGGGGTAGAAGCTCCTACTGGGGAAGCGATTGTACTTTTTTTCATCACTTTACCATGGTGTGACTCGGACAAAAAAGGATCTTCTCAGTTGAAAGCATCAGACAATTAAAAATAAATTTGTGGAGAAAACAGAGGATAGAAGAGAAAACTTGGGTTAGATAATCAAACGAATAAACTGCGGAGGTATAAACGGGAGTCGTCGAGTGTGGCATATTCGTTAGCTAGAAATGAACGATTTTTTTTCTCTCTTTTTCAGTCTGTGATTAAAGTTCTGATAGGTTGGGCATCAAAGGAATTTTCACTCCATATTACTGACACCGAGAATCGATCAATTGTCGGTGGGTTTGTGGGCGGGTCCCGTCGAGAATATCATCCTTCACCCGCGCCTGTGAGTTTTTACAGACAGAACCGAGTTCATTTTACGTTTGAACTATATTCATATTCCGGACCAGCTGGATGGAAAATTCAGTCGGGCGTTATCTGCACCAGACAGGCTAAAAAAAACAACCCTTTTGTGAATGTGTGCAGTTCATTGTAAATTTTTGTACAATCTGTTTCCAGTAACCGAATTTTTTTAATGAACAAGAGACTCGTGATCACCTAAAATTATAGCGAAGAGCTCGCATTTACCAGGAACAGCATGAGCGGAACCAATCAAACACACGAAAGTTCAAACGTTTTATTGTACACAATGAATTCAAGCAATCTCCCACCATATTACCGGACCATCAACGTATTAAGTGAGACTAAACTGGACTGCTGTTATGATTATTGCCAATAATAATAATAGTAACAATATGAAACTTTGGTAATATTACAGATACGGATTTTTATGGATATTCCTTGAATAATAAATTTATGTTTTCATGCGAAGTCAATCTCTCCGATTGACTTCGG
This sequence comes from Cyrtorhinus lividipennis, assembly GCA_019603395.1. Lineage (NCBI taxonomy): Eukaryota > Metazoa > Arthropoda > Insecta > Hemiptera > Miridae > Cyrtorhinus > Cyrtorhinus lividipennis. Next base: position 25,811,424 of record CM034000.1, on the reverse strand, counting down.
TATTTTCAAGGTGTCTAGATCAAAATGAGAAAATGCCCGTCCACTGTCCACGCCGATTTGGGCAGAAGAAAAGTTTCTAAAAATCTGAAATTTGGGCGTGTTTCCGGCTCTATTTGGTACTCGAGACTTTTAAGCCCGATCGGATCAAATTTGGGTTTTCGAGAGTTCCGGTACCTAGGCGTGTAGGGTCCATGAAATAACCAACCCCTGTGAATGAATTTCGGCGTTTTCCGTTAGAATATTTATGTCGTTATATGTTATGTGTACTGTTCCAAATCCGTTTATCTTTGAAGATGATCCTGTGAGATTTTTCCCGCCTTCACGGCATTGACCCCGCCCTTCGCGTGTTATAAGAATAAGAAAAGTGTCTGAGAGACACTTTGTAGGGGAAAAAAGGGTAGGAGTCTCCCAAACACCAGGCGAACAGCACACATTTTATAATTGAACATACTTGTAATATTTCTGGTTCGATATTCGCTCTCTAGAAGGTTTTCACCACTCCAATGCACGGCCCTCGAGCGTACAAGGGGTCATTATAATCGAAAGTCCAAATTGCGAGAAAGGGTTATCTAAATTGCAAAACGATGATAATGAGGAGTAACGCGACCATGTTTGGGATGAATTCACGAAGATGCATTTTTGTTTACAGAAATGGGAAATACGATTCGCCGAAATACCCCTCATTCACACTCTTGGTTGTAATGAGTCACAGAAAAACTCAAATGATTTTGATGAAGAAGAGGAATTCAATCGGGATTTAACAAAAATGACTGACGAGTAGGAAGCCAAATGACCTTTTGGCTTCCTTGTAAATTTCATGAGTTTTCATGCAAAAGATCAACCTCTCCGATTTGGCCAACAAATTTTTTCTGGACGTTTCAAGGTGTCTTGATAAAAAAAAGTCATACGTCCGTACACCGTCCGGGCATTTTTCGGCAGTAGAAAATTTTCTAAAAATCCGATATTTGGGACAGGGGTCTGTTCCCAGGTCTAGTCGGTCCTCGAAACTTTTCAGCCCGATCGGAACAATGTTGGGAGAGGTAGGGGTTTAAAATGTGTGTAAGATAGGTCTCTTCTTTCATCTATCTCAACAAATCACACTTCGTTAGATGCAGTTGTTTATTATTGTAAATTACAAAACATAACATCCAAATTACAAAAGAAACATACAAAATAATAATTATCTGCTATTTGAACAAACGAAGTAAAACGCTCACCTGAATCTATAACGAAACTCATTTTTTGAAGGCTGAACAATATAAACGGGTTGACTTAATGGGTACTGTCACTTCGGTGTACAAACCACAACTAAACTCATAACATAACGGGTAGGAATGAGGTAGGTGGGGACGTAAGTGTCTTTAGGTTCAAGGTTCGAAGAATCTTGCATGTGTATTTCGAAAAATGGATTCTAGAGATTTTTGACGATCTAGGTGTAAAGGGGTGTAATTTTTCATTAAATTTTGGACACTGAATCGCACCCACTGTTTCCATATTCTCCATGATGAAGAAATGAGTCCCCATGCGCCTGGTCCGAAGAATAACCAACCCGTGTGAAAGAATTCGCAGCGTTTTTCGTTTTCTTTTTTGTACCGTTCTGATAGGTTTCCTTCAACTCATCAGCATGAGGTTAGCCGCCTCATGAACATTCAATTGATGGCCAACGATGTCGGGGGTCGGTAAAACGTAATTTGCTTCTCTCGACTCATGATGTAGAGCAATAACAGCATTACAAATTTGTTAGCGATCACTCTCCCATCTCATCGATATGAATAATAAACAGTAACTGGGGAGTGATTTCTACCTCCACATACAAGATAAACATCGCGTCCAAGGGCAGGCAACAGCAACTCGAACAAATGACGAGTTTTGGAACTGACCGCAGTAGGCTAAGTATACAGGGTTCGTCAGAATGAACGCTTTTCGAAATAACGGACCACCAAAAGCAATCGAGATGGAATTTTTTATTTTAATTTTTACAATTGCCTGTGCTGAGGTCGGTGTGATGGCAGGGGAGGGAGTGGTCTCCGCATTTTTGACGCAAAATTTCCTTTGTTGACAAGTTCAAACGAAACAATTGGGACAAACTGTCAGTATTTGTCCAGTGTTGTTTTCGATAAACTAAGGTCCGATGTTTTCCGTTGAAACCAATAAAGCGCCAAAAGAAATGAAGGGGATCTGTTTATGCAAAACTGTTGGGTGGTGTGTTTAAGTGGGGGGGGGGGGGGGGGGGCCTCACCGCTCACGAACAAACATGTGATTTCTGTCCATTACCTCTAATATTTACCGTCAAAAATCCACGTGTTGCTGGTTATCCCCCAAACCTTATTTAGATTTCCTAGTGGTGAAAACGAAACGTAAATATTAGAATTGAAGATACGCACATTTGGTTCATTCACTGAACAGCTGAAGCGCGGAAAAGAATCACATTTTAGCAGGAACGATTGCAGATATCTGCATATCTTACCTACTATAACGATATTTTTGAGAAAAACTTGATAGGTAATAACTGTTCCAAACCCAAGAGAGACGTGCTGAGGTGGCTGACGGAGGTGTAACTAATTTGTTAGCATCACTCAATTGAATAGAACATGATGAAAATGCAACAGCAACCTGTGACTAATCTACGCAAATCTCGAAACGAGCACAGCGAACGGTCATAGTTGTTGATAAATGATCGGAAGGTCTCACCAGAAAGGGATGTGAGTATACAAAACTAACACTTGAAGATGAACGCGTTGAGGTTCTCTTATTCGTTCAGCAATAGTGAATCCCCTCGATAAATTGCTTTTTTCCCTCTCATTTCCCTGCATCACTTCTCCCTCGGCGATGCTCACAACAAATACCACTCCATGCATTCATTTCTTTACAGCGACTATGTGCTGACCGATTCAAGTACGTTCTCAGAGCAACCAGCCTTTTTCGTCCTCGCCTTTTCTTTCCCGTCAGTGTTCTTCAGTTCATTTAATTTTCTTGAAAGCCCTCTCATCGGGTCTCCTGTTGCGGATCGCGCACACTGGACCAAGCCCTTTCTGATAAATGTCTCTCACGACAAAGGAGTCACGTCCTCGTGAAAGTCTCTTTTTTTTTCATTTGGATCGAAAAGAAAAAAAGGGGTAAAACGAACCAGACGACCCTGAAGCTAGACAACCATTTCCCCAGAAAACGAAGTTATCCTCCTCGTGTACTTGTTGAGTATAATGGTCGTTGCAATAGCACAAAGGTAGATAATTTGAGCTGGAACTATTCATTGCCCATCGAGTAAACTGAAACAACAGCGCTTTATACGCAGATAGCACCAATGCACAACGCAATATGAGTATTGGAATGGTAGCGCAGACAACGATATATTTCTTATAGTCTTTTGCATTCCGAACATCTATGCAGAGAAGGTTAAGGAAACACTAGTTTTTAACATGGACTCATGTTTTAGCCATGACCTAACTACCAAAAACCGTTCGCCGAGAGGGTGACGCGGGAAGGGAACGCCGGAAGGGTGACGCGGGAGTGTCACACGGAGGAGCGTCTGGGGGGAGTACCGAGCCGAGCGACCTCGGCCATTTCCGGCCCTCCTCGGCCCAACCTCTCTGTATCAACTCTCCCTTATCTTGAATCTTCACAACATAGATGAACGAACTTATAGTTTCTTCACAACGTCACCACACCATTCACGTTCGCTTCGAGTGTTTTAGTTTATTTGTTTACTATTCCGTGTTTACTATTCCATTTACTAGTTCCGTGTTTTAGTTCATTCGTAATTATTTCGTTGTTCGTTATTCCGTTCATTCTCGTTCGCTTCTAGTGTTTTAGTTTATTCGTTAACTATTCCGTGTTTACTATTCCATTTAATTTAGTTATTCGTTATTATTCCGTTCCTGTGATGCCTAAGTGCAAGAACTGCAACCATGTCACCGACAAACAGTTTAATCTGGATCGTCACCAGCAAAGCAGTCGAGGATGCCAGAAACAGCACACTTCTGTTTCATTGAATTGTAATATGTGTAGTTCCGTAGTGACCTGTCGTGGTGATCTCATTGAGCACATATCTGGCGCTCATGGCGTACGTTTATCCAACAAGGAATTGCATTTTGACAACCACGCTGATTTTTTCAGTTGGAAAACTGGAATTGAAAGAGATACTAAAAAATCTAAGCCAGTGCCCTGCATTACAAAAAGACTTCCATCATGATACCAGTCTTGGGCCTTATAAGGGTAGAGCCTGAAAATAGGTGAAACTACAGATATAAACAATAATACAAATTTTACAAATGACCTTATAGTTACATATCTTACATATCTTTTTTAAACTAATGTGAACTGCTGGAAACGTGTTTTGGGTGAGTTACAGATATGATCAAAATTTGTGTGAGCCAATTTTAGCTTGTTTGCTGAAACACATTTTCCTAATAATTTTTTTAGGCTAGTAGGTAGTAAGTTCCAAAATCCCCGATAAAGAGAGAATTGTTGACGTTGAACGAGGGAGCACGCTTTTTTGAAACGAGCGCCAAAGGGGAAGAATTGCGATGGTGTGTGATATTGAGCCGAGGAGGGCCGGAAATGGCCGAAGCCGCTCGGCTCGGTACTCCCCCCAGACGCTCCTGTCACACGGGGTTTTATAAGACAAGAAGAAAATACCGTACCTACTTCCTTGTAAGGTAGTAGTGAGTCATCAGAAAATACCGTACCTACTTCCTTGTAAGGTAGTAGTGAGTCATCAGTCACCTCGTATAGACATTCGTAATAGACATTCCGATTGCAGACGGCTAAAACATGGGTCCATGTTTATCGGATTTTAGCCGTAGGCTCTAAGCGGAAAGCAGACAGGGGTCCAGGGGGCTTGCCCCCTGGCGAGGCCCAGAGGGCCGAGTTTCAACTACTCATCAACACAGAGAGTAAGTAGGTAATAATAATGATACAAATAAGCATAAACTGAAAACAAAAAATTTACGTTTTTACATGTTGACATTTCCGAAATGATCATATGCGCCGTCAGGGCTGAAAAAGGCCTTTGAAATGCATTAAAAAAAGTGAAAAGTTTGCACATAGACTTTGAGAGACATCAATTCGTTTCACGATACTCTCAAATGAAGGCTGGGCGTCGGTGGAAACAAGTAGTTGCAAATAATTTGGCCAGATTTGTTACTAATGCCGAATTTTAGGCGTGTGAGGTGTAATTTTCCGGTGAATACTAGTCGCCAAATCAATTTAAAAAAAAAAAAAAAAAAAAAAAAAAAAAAAAAAAAACCCCTGAACCGATTGCCGTTAGCCGTTAACCGGAGAAAGTTACTTACGTGTTGAGAAGGATATTTTAGAAATGAATAATTTAGAAAGGAAAAAAACAATGTTCTGTGCATTTTTTTTTTTCTTCTAGCTGTAGGACTTCAAAACCGTTTTGAAATAACGGAAGAAACATAGTCGGACTCAAACCTGGGGGAGAAGGCAGGTCGTATAATCGTATACACGAGAAACCTGCGAGTCACAACAATTTGTAATAACGCTCACTATATATGCACATTTCAGTGGCTTCTTCCCGTTTTGGAGAAGAAGTGAGGACCAACCGATTAGAGTTCACAATGCAGCACCCGCTCAACAGAACGAAAAATTCCCCCACGTGGGAAGAATCGCTTTTGGGAGAATAAAACTCGATTGTTGCCTTTGTGTACATAGGCCTCTGTCCTCGCAACCACGTACACCCCCTACCCTCCGGAGCCCTTTCCATTTGCTATCTGCTTCGCAAGGTGCTGAATCAGGAGCCTTCCACCCTACTGAGTCAGGACCTTTGGGCCCACCTGCCTCGATTCCGTCTCATTCTCTGGAGCTTTTATTGTTGTTTATGAAGGGGAACGACTCCGCGTGTGTTTTTAGTAGCTATTCAACGTTTGTTCGTTGATATTTTCCTTGTACCGACGAGTTTTCCTTCCACGGTGAGACAAAAATCAGTATTTTGGTTCAACATGGTATGCTCTCAACCGCGTTTCCATTTTCTTCTCTCAAGAGTCGTCAAATAATCTATACGTCTGCGTTGTGTAACGTCATCGAGAATTCTTTATTATACCCCCTTACCTCTAATTTTTGTTGTTTTAACCTTGAACAATTTAATTCTTATAAAGAGGAAATTATCAAAGATTAGGCCAAAAAAACTCTGTATCTGACAGGCTAATTGTCAGTTCTAAAACCAAGATAGAAAAAAAAAAAAATAGAGCATTTTCTTGGGACTTCATTACAAGCCTGAGCCTTTGTAGTACTATGGGGAAGGGTGTGAAAGCGAAGGGTAAATTCCGGGCGTTGCTGAATCCTTGGTCTTACTGTACGTCTTTCGGGTCGTTCCCAGACAACAATCTCCAACAAAGAGAAAAGCTTTCATCCCTGTCAAATAAAACTCCAGTGAATCTCACCCAAGGATCGCCCCAAGGTCTAATATTCTATACGAGCTTTTCGCAGTATCAACTCGCCTCCTGTATCCCTGGATTCTGAAGGCCCCTACTCTTTCGTGGTTGTGATTTCCTTCTGGACCTTTCCGATCTTTCATGTCCTTAATCCCAGTGGAGTCTGTCGACGTGCCTACGTACTACCCTGCTGGTTTAAAATTGGGGAAGCCTTTTCCGATTCGAATTGGCTCTTCTTTCGTTTAGTATTACTAACGAACGTCATGAAGATCAGGCCTTCTAGCTTTGGTATGATTGCCATGAGTTGGATTTTATTTGAAAATATGAATAAGACCTTTTTTCCTCTCCTATTAAGATAGCCTTCAGTCCAACACCAAGCTGAAAGAAAGGAGTCTGCAGCAACACACATTCCACTGAAAATCATTCCCTCACCTGCTAATGTGTAGAGCGCGCAGGCGATCAAGGTTTTGTGGTCGTTGTTGCAATGGCCAATAAGGGCGGCCAGAGTTGCCATTAGTAGAAGAAGGACAGCAACAGCAGCGAAAGGCATCGAAACTCTGAAACAGATCAAAAAATATGAGACGTCAGAACAACATAAGTACATCGGATGTTGTTTGAGTGGTGGGTGTAAACATATAATTTGCAATTATGTGTGAAGTAGAAATGGAGAAGCGAAGTAACGACCAAGAACCATAATCAAAATCATCCAGCAATACCGTTACAACTCATCACATTTTGAAATTTATCCAAAACATGTATATTACAGTTAGAACTTGATCAGCTGCAGTTACCTTGAAGACGTTCCGCAATACTCGCGGAGCAAGGTATTCATTTTGATTAACCGACTGATGGCGTATTGTTACACTTCGACGAAGCGTGTCATTTTACTCACTATTGTGAGATCCTGAGAATGGGAAATGGACGAAGAGCTCCCACTATCTAAACACCCGTTCTTCCATTTCCACGGCTAATAATTCACGCTCGTTCACCATTTCAGTTCATTCTTAGTATCTGGTTAACCATCAACTGTTAATAATGAAGTCGGGAGCGTTCTTAGACATAGGTACACAATTTTCATAGAATAGAATGTAAAAAGTTTATTATTACACATTGGTTAATTATTTTTCGTTTCTATTGCTCGTTTGGAAAATCGAAGCTAAGATAATAATTAAATTTTGGCAAAACGGCGTTTTAGTAATCCATACAGCCAGGCTCAGAATCGCGCAATCACCATTGCAAAAAGATTCCGAAGACTCTGAGGAGCACCCATACGGTACTAGGGCGCTACACGATGCTACCAACACCTCCCATTGTTGGACAATCGGTGACTGGTAGCACCGTGTAGCCAATCTTCGAACGCCCAGCGTCCAACAGCCAGCGTCTAGTGTTGGCGTTGGAGGCCAATCGTTTTGGAGGGCGGTCTTTGTATACAAGTCGAAGGAAAGAAGGGTCCAAGAAGGGTCTCGTTCTGAGAAAAAAAAGGTTCCAACGTGAGGGGGGGGGGGGGGGGGCGTTGAAGGATCGGCTCGTTTCTTCGAACACGCAGGCTCGGTCACCCTTCACATTTTCAAACGGCTGGATCGCACTGGACACTTGCCACCACCGACAACATTTGGCCCAAAATTTGACGGTAGTCAGCTAGAACGTTACCTCTTCATTTACTACGAAGAACTGAGGCAGGTATGCAACCCATCACTGGACAATAAGGACCATAACTGTCCCCACACCAGCTTCAGATGTGCCATGCCCATCAGCAACCCCAGGACCTGGGCAGGTTCGTGACAATCAGCCAGTACGCCTGAAATCATCCGCCAGAAATGAAACTCCGAGCTCAACTTTCCAAAACCCATTGAGGGGTACATAGGAGTCCATCTACCTCTGACGTGAGAGCCGCGGAAATTCTAACAGTACCTGTAGTGATCCACTCTGGGCAGTCAAGCTATCAATACCAAGTCCCCTTCAAAGGTCGCCTTTCGCTGAGATTGTTTCACGGGCGATTGATCGGTGAGGGATGCTGAGCGTTCACGAACGTTCTCCTCGTACACCCAGGAGGCAGTTTAGAACGGGACGAGAATCCTGACACAATGGCAGGAAATCGGGCGAAGGTGGGAAACGGGAATGTCAAAGCCTCGCCGCTGTAACGGAGTAATTCATCACTCTCGAGAGCTGAGGACCGAAAAGAGAGTTGTTCCCTAAACTGCGAGCCCGTTATCGCTTTCCATTCTACGAGAGGCTCTCCCGTGATTTTCAAGCCCTTCGCGGTATTCGATCGCCTGTGAATGGAACGTGAATGCTTTTCACCGAGATTAGGGCTCTGCGGGTAGTGAATACACCATCAGTTGAACCATTATTTCGGGGTATACAAAGCCCAAAATATTTCTGGTGGTATCAAGGCAATAATATTGTGTGAACCGGATTAATTGCCAGGGGCGGACGCAAATGGTTGACTTATGCGACGAAGAAGGAAAACAAAAATTAGGAAAAATGTATGAAACCATTCAAACATTCGGCATTTTGACATTCGGCTTCCTACGATTCAATTCAATCAAGGTCTTGGTATATTAAGGTCTTGATATCCCTTAATAATAATATACTTCAAGAAAAGCGTCGTCAAGAAAGGGTAACGGTACGTTAAATTAGGTTGAAGCTTACTTTTCTCCAGCATATATTTCAGAGAAAGTAAGTAATCAATGTTTTGGTCCTTGAAGAAATGTTGTGGAACCAAAAAACCTAGGTTTTTGTTGCAGTTTTCGCCCCTCAATTCGAGAGGATTCTATACAAATATTTCAAATTCTATACACATATTTCCGGTTCATAAATGAAAAAGCAAATAAATTCAGTTTAATGAGTTTCAGAAAGTTGAATTTCTATTCGGGGCCGTGTGTAGGCGATATCTTCCCTCTATTTTGGGAAATGAGCTTGATTCAAGGAGTAAGATCCAAAACAATGTCATTGACCACAATTTCAGATAATTAGGAAATTCCAATTGAAAATGGTGTGGACGACATATGGCAGACGGATATTTTCCTTCATTCATCCCTGCATTAAAAAAAAATAAAAAATTGAGAAATCAGTCTCAAATAAGGAAGCATACTAGACTAATTGTTCGGAGTGTAATAATTCGAAAGGGGTGCCCAACTGTACATTATACTCAGGATTTCTCTTAAATGATTTTTCCAACTTATCAAATAAAATTATACCAAAATGATTCCAGCGGGAACATGAAACTGAACTAACGATAAGCATGTGTTCTCATGCACTGGATATCCTTTGTTCGTCTGTTCGAGTACGATCCAGGTTTCATTCTATTCGGTTCCGGCCTGCGCGTTTCGAAGTGAAAGGCGGTTTTTAGTTCCTTCCGCCTCTAATGGACCTGCCAGGCCATCGGGCTTACACGGCATCAGAACAACCCCCTCGTAAAATTCCACTCTCCTCGATCAACCAGCAATCGAAGGTGCCTTCGATGAAGTTGGGCGAAAGGTTCACAGCAGCGTACCATGGATGGGTAGGTTTTACCGCTGTAGAAATGTTTCTTCAGCGTTCTTCTTGTTGCAGGGACATGGAACAGTATAACAGGGCTTTCTTTCAAACTTTTTGGCAAACTGTCTCTGTTGATGACAGTTAGTTTTAACTTTCCAATATTTTCCTCGGAACCTGATCAATACTATCCCTTGCACAGCTTTATGATTGGAGCGAATGTGCGTTAGTGCTAAAGATGAATTACAAGATGAATAAATGGATTGTCTCTATCGCCTAATCTTCAAAGCAGATATGTAAAATCCGAGCAAAGAGGCCCTGTAAAACAACTCATAGAGAAGCGGATTTCCTCAAGCAGTTATATCTTTATGAAGACGATTAAACTGTGACGGGTGCAGCTTCCATCGCAATAAATACCGTGTATTAGTCGTTACAGGAGTCCCTGCGACGGATTCTATTTATAACGACGACGAGGAAGACGCCATAAAATCTTTCAACGACCGACAATTTCAGCCGTACTGCCACGATAGCCGCCGCAACTGCCGTAATGCGCCCATGTTCTTGTGTATATCTCGGCCCGAAACCCACCCTCGCGGTAATTGTATTGCAGGCAATCTCAGTACAAATGCGCCTGTGAGCACGCACGTTCTGCGTTCATATCGAAGACGTGATCCTTTTGCGATATTGAGATTTGGCTTTCCGCGTTATAATCGCGCTTGCAGTCGTTTTACGAGTAGGTAGTTTTAGCGTCTACAACACCTTTCTTCTCGAAGAAGTCGTTTGGCGGTTGTTCTAACGGCCCATAGAACTCTGAAATGGGTGATAACGCGGGAGGCGACAGTTTAGGTTAAACGTTGAGGGAACTCAACCGGTTAGACTTCTTTCATTTGTCGGATCAAGAAACAGTGAGTGAGAACGAAGACAACTCCCTGAAAAAAGAACGCGGTTAATTCGAGCCATCAGCAAGTCTCTTTACAGTACTCTTTTCCTAAATTTCATTAGGAACGTGTTAATGCAACTTAAATTCATTCTTGGCGAGACTTGTAAACTTGAGCCGTTCACATAATATCACCTTGCTGTCGAGTGAACTCATTTCGTTATCTTTTCACATTCTGCATTCTCTCTACGCAGGCACGATGTACGATTAAAATTGTACACCTCTTGCCTCGCTCTCAACATATTTTTCTCTGTGTAAGAACATCTTGTCCTCATCGTATTTTGCTTGCTTGGAGCGGATATTAACTAACTATAACCACAAAATAGGCTACATGAGGCGTATGTTGCTACTTAGAAGTACTGATATTAATTTCCGAAGTAGAAATTCCTACCCCCTTGATTAAATCTACCTTCCACGAAAATTATCAAAGGTTAAAAAGTGGACAAAATAGTGAAAAATTATTCCACAATGACATCAAACACAGTTCAAGTCACCCTGGGAAAGATTTCGGAGCAACGCCAATTATTGTGCAGGAAACTCCTATTGTAAGTGCGCAGTGACTTTGTCGAAATGAAGGATTTAGATTGATTATTCACTGAATAATAAACCTCTAATTTCATGCCTGAGTTTAATCCTCTCAAATTTAACTAAAAATGTATATCGCAAGGCGAGAAACATGTGAACCAAAAGATGTGTGAGCAAAATTTGTAAGCAAAGTTTTGTATTCGTGTTGCTGACTCATAAATCCTTTTTAAAAAAAACATAATCACGCTACCCTCGTAAGATGATACCCACAGGTCGCATTATAGCGTTTTTCCGTAGCCGATATATGAGATTAATTGCAAAAATTATCCTTTCAACATTTTGAGACGATACCGAACCGTTCTCATCGGTTGTTGAACGAAGAGGTTTTGAGTTTACGAAATATTGTTTTAAGAGCATAGTCAAGATAGTGGACGACATGTTTCAATAATGGTTGTTTTCCAGGCCAAACGATGTTATTGCACATAGTACATTCTGGTAGCAAAGAAGATAAATAGTACTGAGAAAACCATTCACCAAGAAAAAAGATAAAACTGGCGCTTCATCATCTGACATCTAAATTCTCGATTCTATTTTCTGATACAGTTATCGTAATGCATTCATTTTCTTTCTATTATTGCTCCGTTTCTCTGGGGATACTATTTTTAGACTAAATAAGTGGAATCCCACCTCTAAAAGCACATCCATCGTCTGAGATCCCCAAGAGTATCCTGCGTTTGCCGCCACTATGTAAAGAGCGTGATGAATATTTCATACCCGATCCTTTCCATTCAAAAAAGGCGCAGGAGCGTCGATCGTCAGAAAGGAAAAGTGAGTTTGAAGGGGATAACGGGGTAGAGTGGAAAGCCTTCGGTATAGAGTCGATAATGCGAACGGTTGTCGATTACGTAACGATACGGTAGGTTCACGTCGTGGTGTATAAGGGGCTCGAAAATCGTTATACTCTTTACACGGAAAGGCTCCGGGGGAGCTACCCCTTCCTTCAGTGACTTTTCCATCAATGTAGGGTATAGGGGGCAACGCAACGACAAAATGCCACGGTAAATCGCGTCGTTACAGCGAGAGCCGTCTCCAATTTTTCATTTCCCCCTAAAGATGAAGAAAACATGGAATGGGATGTCTTACGTCAATCACTTTCATCAGTAGAAGCAGTATGCCTGGCAGCACGAGAGTATAACCGGAAAGTTGTATTCGAACAGGCTGACTCTACAGAAATTTGAGAGAGTACAAGAATAAATTATTTATTTGGGTGTTGTTCATATAGCTGAGTAGGGGTATTCACATCCACGTGCAAGAATAATAAGTTGCGGTCCTAGCGAATAAATTGATTTTGTCTGTAAAATTCTCCTTGCACATAGGAAATACACTAGGACATGAGTAAGAGAGAGGGGGGAATCGGGTGTCCAAGACCCATTTTTATGGATTCAGAATCCGAAATTCAATGGAAATTGATATCCCACCTGCCTGATTCCCAAAAAGTCTCAAAAATCGAGTTTAAAAAAACACATTTTTACCCATACTCTCCCCAAATTTGGTCCGACAAGTTTCTAGAACCAAAACAAGGAAAGAGGTCCATGACCAAAATTTACATTTTTATTATTATATTTTTATAAAATGGTACATTAAAGAAAAGCAAGGTTAGATCCCTAACATAATGAACAAAAATTGAATGGTGGCTACATTTTGCGGTTAGTTAAAAATCTGTCCTCATGTGTGGATGATCAAATCGAGATCAAATTTTGAGTTTCGTGAGACTTCGTACTGGTGGGAAACGACGTAATTTTGTTGGAAAAATAACAGTGTTCGGGAAGAAAATACAGAAAGGATTAAGGAAAAGATGATCCTTAGTGAAACACCACAAACGTTCAGAAGGGTCAAAAGGAATTAGTAACTGAGCACATAACAGGGGCCTAAATCAGAAGGAGCCAGTAGTGTCTGTTGGAATGGGGGACCGGGATTCCTGTACCATGATGAACGGTGCGGTATAAGACGAGTGGGTTATGAGACCTTGGAAGGAGGGCGGAGGACTGGGGACAAGTGGTGGGGGAGCTGATTAACATTGCGCACATGCTCCCTCCCTTCCCAACGTTCATGTTTCGGTCAACCCTGCGTATAATACGAGTGGCCTTTCCCCGACATTGCGCGCACGGCACATGCCGCCTCCGCTCTGTAATCCTCTTTCCCCCTCTCGAACCATACTCTCGGTATAGGTATAGCATTCTCGACTCAATACATACGAGCAATAAATCCTTCCGGGAAGAGGCGTGGAAGGGGGAGGAGGGGTCCCGTAGGCTTGAAGGCGTTCGGTACGTTCCAGGGGCACTCATATCGACTCTGAGGGCTTTGAAGGTTTTAGGGTGGAAGGCACGATGTGGGTAACCGAAATATTCCATAATTCATAGAAGGGGAACGGCAACATAACTTCCAACGCCCCAGTTCAAAATATAATAATAATGAAACTCTCGTCCCGTCTACTATGCATCTCCCACTGGGGACTATCATAACCACGAACAGATCGAATGGAGAGCGCCACGCGAGCCTAGTTAAGCAAATGACCATTGCCTCGCGTCAATACTCTCCTCCAAAGCCTCAAAATCATGTCGCAATGTCATTTCGTCCAGGGTGAAGCCGATATGTCAATCGAGTCTCTCAGAAATAAATTCTAATTCATGATTTATAGCGGGAATTCTGATTACGGTCAGACCTTCACGACACAACGGTGTTGAAGGAGGGGTAGACTCTCGGCCTAGTATTTGTCGCCTGTGGCGTTCTTCAAAACTCTTTCAATGCGGAAAAACGGTTCTATTACTCGTATTGAACCCGTAAAAGAAGTGTTTTCACGACTAACATCGTTCATTTTGTGAACTGTAGACGAGAAGGGGCAATATAATGTTCTAATTACAATGTTATTATTCTAAAGCTCCTCCTATTGTCCAATTATATCCAAGTTTTAATGTCTAGCACTAAAATAATCTGCTGGATAGGCTGCCAAAGCAAACGACAGGGTGTGAAATATTGTTTCACACTGGGAAGTCGCCCGTGAAATAATTTTTCCTCTCTGCGATGGTAAATCAGTGAAGTTGCCTCGAGAGAAGTTGCATTGCTACTGACAGTTATTCCAACCCGAAATGACCGACTGAGGCCAAATAGCACGGTGGCTGTTCTTTAGGTCGCCTCAGCGGTCTGAATAACGCCACTTGATGCCCTCTTGACCAACTCTGCGCCGCGGACGGTGGGCAAATAGCAGAGACCGAGGAAACAGTGGGGGTTCGCAGTTTCTCATTAAACTAATGAACTTGGCCGGGCGAGTGAGAACGGTAACGACGAAGTTTCACTCAGCTTGCGCCCGAGTGAAAATGACGGCGGCCATCCTTTCGAGTTCCATGTGCAGCCGATTAGTACGCATTTAACCGAACGTATCAATAATGTAACATGTTACTTCTGGACTTTGTTCTTAACAAAGGTTGAAGGAACCATGGCTTGCCAAGTGTAAGCCTTATAGTAAAATATTAACTGAACAGTTGACGCTACTCTGACAGACACCAATGTGGAAGAACATTAGACATTAAAAAAAAACTAAATTTGAATTGCCTTCCAGTTTTCGACGCTGCAAAGCAGAAATCAAGCCAGGCGACCAATTCAAGTTTGGGAAACAAAGAATTAAGAAATCCTGACAATATGTTGGCACATACCAGGTTGGGTAAAAATTCTTTGCAAAGTTTTTGTTCCTTTTTGGATGGTTGTTCTTGAATAATCAATCCGTGTTTTCATGTCAAAGTCATAAAGATTCGGCCATATCCACCACAAACATTTTTTTCCTGACTTCTAGGGGTGTGGGGTATCATTTTCCACAAAATGTTGGCCGCTGAATCCATTGAGATGGGCCCCGAACGATTTGGTGTCCTCTGGAGGAGGGTAAGGGTCAAAATGGGTACCTACCTACCCATTTTGAAGGTGGGTTTCTGCATTTTTTTGGGTACCTAGGCGTGTGGGATATATTTTTCCACAAACTGTTAGACGCTGACTCGATTGTAATGAGTCCAAGACACTCCTCACTCACTGTTTTCCCCCATTTTTCTGGTCCGAGGAATAATCAACCCCTATGAGCCACAGCAGCAACTCGGAGGAATTCGAGTCTTCGAAGGTCGAGATCAACATATTTCCAATCGACAATTTTCCTACCGTTGACATTTTTGAAAATGGCTGCCAAATGTAGAGCAAATTGACAGCCGTAAGACAATTTCTTGTAACCGCCTAGCTCAGAAATGCGCCAAATGGATTGTCGTCCCGAATATATTGTGCAACGAATTCTATCTAATTAACCAATACACTGATTATTATGTTTAATTCTATAAATCTGTATAATGGAGGACATTTCAGTAACACCATGAACTTGAATTGGCTGAACGAAATTTTCAAACGAATGAAAATAGGCAGGGTCTCGTTTCACGTAGCGGCGATTGCGTCGACCTCTGAGATTTACTACCCCGAATTGAACAGTGGTTCCTTCGCGTGATTCTCATTTTTGAAAGCTTTGGGAGGAGTTTTCGGCCGTGAGTTATACCTCAGCATAATTAAAGGCGAGATTTGCAGATATGAGCCAGGCATTGGATAGTGTAGTTTTATATAATTCGTTACTATCTACGCCTGACGCCTTAATATACTAAAATCAGCACGTCATGAATAGTAAGTTTTATGCTCACTTAAGCAGTATAATATTAGGATTTCTGTCAACGGTAATTAAGTAAGTTGTGTGCTTTTGAGCGAGTCAAAATCACGAAGAATACTTCAAAAATCAAGAAAAACCCTGTTGGAAATCAATTATAGTATCAGCTAGTGAAGTTTGGCAGCACCCAATGTTAAACACTCTGTCTGACGATAAAAATCAAAACGAGAACTGTAAAACAAATTTTTAACTTTCCAATCTGAGCACCCACAATTCTCAAGTTACGACTTTCAGCCAGAATCAACATCTTCAAGTTGAATGAGACTCTACTCGAACCGATTTGGTTGTACATTACTTCATGTAACCCGAGGCACTACGGGAAAACCATCAGAGAACACCTCAAGAGGCCGATTTTCCTTAGAAAAACGATGAAAACTGAACGGTGTTCGAGGAAGACGGAAAAGATCTCATTTCCTCGCCACAAAGAAGATCCAGTGCACCATGGAAAAGAAAAGAGAGAGCCTCGAGTTTGAGGTCGTGGAGGTGGTTTCGCCCAGATAACCTCGTAATAACGCTTTTAAAATGTAGAAATTCCTCTCACTGCCTCCTCCCTCTCACTTCTACCTCAGTTGGGAGAAATAGCTCTTGGCAATAAGGGGCCCCTTTGTTTTACATAGATAATGGAAATGCCGGCGGTGTCCTTTATTTGGGTTTTAAGCAACACCCCCTTCCTCGCCGCAGTTCTTGTCGTGAAGCTCTGCCATTATCCAAAAACCGCAAGGTTTCCTTTGCATAAAAACGGTTGGCTGATACGTTGGGGTATCCACATATCAGTTGATGAAATCAGCTCGGCTTTGATGAGGAAGGAAATTTTAGTTTCCTTGTTATAATGTACCCGAAACAGCACTAGAAATTTCATCTCTTATGATCTTTCCAATTACAATTTTCACATGCTGCTGATGTGTGATGAGTATTTTTTTGTTCTGCTAAGGTCGGCTAGCTTATTCAGCTGGGTTTTCTAGGATCTAGCCTGTGTTTTGCTCTCGGATGTCTAGGAATATCAAAAACGAGGGGCTCCTTTGAAATGGTCAGTCCCTGTCAACACTATATTATACTTATTAACATTCTCGGCGCAGCGACACACTCGCATTGGGTTTATGCGCATCCAACATCCTTAAGATCAGCGGTCGAATGTTGTTTGTTTAGTGTGAAGGATCGATTAGAGAATTTTGTCACCTGAGTCGTTCGTGGACCGAAATAGGTTTGATCTTGTGTAGGCATGTCGGTGAATAATCTTTTAATCAACCTCGAGTGACTTCAACGCAGCCTCTTTTGGACCCATAAGAATCTCCTTCGGAATTTCCTCTTCCTTTTTTTATCCTCTCTACAGAGGGTACTAAGGTTGCCAGAATAGCGTTTTAGCAAGATCGCAGGTAATCTTGAGGTAATAAGAAGGGGAGTTTGACGGGCCGAGAAATGGCAGGGCCTGACTGGCGGCTGCCAGCAAAGAGTTGAAGGAGACCTATTTGACCCGGCAGTCTTTGAAGAGATTGCAGAGATTGTGCATGGGGAGCACGCTCTGAAATGAAGACTGCTGCCCGATAAAGGGCTGGTTGTGCCCAGTTTCACCTGCTCTACCTGCCATCTGGACCACGAGGTGAGCTATGCAGAGGACCTGCCCCAAAGTGAGGCTGGCGTCCATGGTGAATAAGTGCCGCGGTGACCTGCTGAATTTGAACTGGCAACCCTGGGTTAGGGACTGGATATACCTGTGCCTCCTTTTCAACACTGGGGTCAACGGGGCCACTGAAAATTTCATGGCGGAATGCCCAATATTGGAATACTCGTGTTTCAGCTGCCAATGACGGGTAATCCTGAACTGGGAGGATAAAGATTGATCCTATCTATTTCGTCTTTTGTAAAACGAATGATAGCCCCACATACTATCACGTTCACCGCCACTATTAAATCATGGTTTCAACATACAATTTGCAGAACATGGACACCTCTGGGTTGTGACAGCAGACCTGGGAACCTATTCTGAATATCCACAAACCACGAGAGAGTGAGCCGCACAATTTTGGATTCGAACACAAAATTTGATTAGCTTCAAAGTTGATATTTAACTCGAATGATCGACATTTTGAATTGACCCAGGTTCTCCACATCGATGTTACTTGATAGTTTGCTTACTCAACTATTGTATAATAAACTTAGCACATTCCCCAATGCGTAATATTCATTCGAAATAATTCTCCATGTATCTACAGTGTTGTGAACAGAAATTATTTTTGCTCATCGTACTTTTAAGGAAATTGGCATCGCTGGTATTTTCTTCGCCCGACTCACAGTATTTTTTCTTCTTTGCCACCTACCGTATAATGACTAAATGAGATTTTAACTGGATGGAAGCAGGAAGAGGCCTTTTTTTTTTGTAAAAGCCACGATGTAAGGTTTTTTTTACGTCACATGAGAAATTAGATTATTGTAATGTGTGTACGAGGCGTGGAGGCTTGGGTATTTTCGAAGGGAAAAGAAGGGAAAGAGGATACATTCGTGCAAAAATATTCAAAGCTTCTGAAGCACGTACATTTTCTCGTAGGTAATTCATCAGGCTACCACCTAATGGAATGAACTCAATTTCATACCTGCCTCATAACGGGATATTTTAATTTTTGCTCAAAAACATTTTTCGAAGGACATCACAGTCGAACATTGTAAAGAATCCATTACATCAATTATTTAATGAATGAAAGGCAGGTAGTAGTGTTCCAAGTACAACAGCGGGCCCCCGAGTGAATTACTCCGGCCCCTGAATGGGCAAAGCAGAGTTGGTGGAGAAGTTTAGTTCTCCTAGTCAAGCAAAACTGAAGTTTGATGGTATTACTTGAACTCGAAGGACAAAAGCCTTGTCAGAAACATCAGCCCGTTAGCTAAGATACCGAGACAGCCTCGGGGCGTCCGTACGACGTTGTTTGAAAGTACAGGCCCCGACAGTTTTAAGAGGTAAGAAAGCGTAGAGTAAGACGTATGACAACAATGAGAGGTAAACGAGACGATTTTTGAGCTCCAACGTCAATCTCCTACAGCACAAAATAATGAGGGTTTCTGAATTAGAAGATTCACTTTATTTTTTCTCTTCATTTAGCGAGGGTATTTATTTAAGATTTTAACAAGGACTACGTGGAAAAAAGAAAAATATTTTCGGAAGATGCCATTTTCTTCAACGATCCAAACTCGTTGGAGTGTTATTCAAGTAAAATATTGTGCCTTAACATAAGAATACCTACAAAAATTTTAGAAACCTTTGTACGAGTGACATTTACTACCAACACACACCCTTTGCTTCAAATTTACTGATAGAAAATCGACTATCTAAAAACATCAAAACCATTTCAGTGATTTGAAATAATCTGACGTCATTGCTATTTCACATGGTTTTCAAAAAATACAGATATAATTTTAATAAATAATCATTTATTCTCCGTAGCCTGTTGGTCCGGTTACAATCACAGATTCTCTTGAAGTTGATTTCTATTTATTTATGATTCCATAATTCGAACATGCTAGGCTGATTCGTAGCCTCTTGAAACTACCTGGGGTAAACCAGAGGATGTAACGAGGAGTGAAACGCAATTTTCCAGTTTAAACATAAATCCAAGGTTGCTTAAGGTATTATAAGGTATTAACCCTTGAAAAGAAACTCGTATAACACATTATATGGCGAGCTAATCAAGAAAATATCAGGTAAGTATCCAAAAGGCTGAAAATTATCTTCTCTGCTGCTAACAAAGAATTAATTGTGAAGAAACTTAATTTACACAATTCACTAACGAACTCCTTATTCAAATGGAAGAGTCAGCCCCTTCATGGTCGAGCTTTCAGAAGTCAAATATAAAGGGATAATAATTTGTTTGACTTAGTTCCCTTGAGATGAAAGCAACAAACTTGATGAAACTTTTATCAAGTGGATAATAACAGTTGTAAGAAGATTCCCTACAGCTTTGGTTAATGAAATACTGACCCTCTTGAGAGCTGTTTTCATACCTACCTAATTCAATGAAATCATCAAGTGGTGATAATTTAATGATAAATTAACGACCAGGACTACGAATTTACCAGCAGTGACGCTGATGGGGGAGTTCGACGTCCTTGCATTCACTGTACTGCCAAAATAAAGCGATAAAAATTCTTCCGCAATAGTTTACTATTCCGTGGAGCAGGAATATGGGGAAAACAGTAAGTGTGGAGTATCCAAGACTCATTCCGATCGATTTGGATACCCCACAAACCTAGGTGCCGAAAAATCTCGCAAACCCCCATTCGAAATGGGCAGATACCCAGCGGGCACCGATCGGTCCGGGACCCGTCTCAATGGATTCAGAGTCTAAAACGTATTGGAAAGTAATTGCCGCACACGCCTAGTTCCCAAAAAACCTCGAAAATGGAGTTTCAACAATCAAATTTTCACCTATATTCTCGCCAAATTTGGTCTGATGAGGTCCTCGACCAAATTTTAGAGTTTTCAGGGAATTTTCTAGTACGGCGGACGTTTTGGTTTTTGATTTAGGCATCACGAAACGCAAAATTTTGGGGTCGATCGGAAAACTTGACCTCCGTCATGAAATATTCCTTGATTAGTCAACCAAACGTGACTGGTGACGTCATCGAGTTTACAATCGCCTCATCAATCTCTCCATTTTTGAAATGTAAACTCACGCAACTAAGTAAATACGGTCAGTCGATGAATACAAAAGTCTATGGTTGGTGAATTACCAACGTTCAGTACTACGGAAATCGAGGATAAAGCTCTCATGTGTGACTTTGAGAAAATTAGATTTTTTTTTTTGTCATCACATTCGTCTCACATGCGTTACAATCATATAAAAACCCCTGTAAGACAATTACCCCACGTTAATCAGTAAATCATTTAGCTATATAATTGTTACATTCATTGTTCTTTTATACTAAACGTTTTGTTTAAATGACCATTTCGTTTCCTCGTGATATTTTGTCACTGTTTTTTCCTCCGCCTTCTTCGAGGTCGTAAAACTGTATTTTTTTACGGGTAAGGTGAAGGAGGAAACTCAGGCTTTTTGCTGACTCTCATTACGAAAGGAAAATATTGTGCTCCGGTTGAAGGGAGCAAGATAAATTTCAAAGAAACGATCCTCAAGAACTTACTCAGCAATCAACATCTGAAAGCGAAATGATTTCTGTATGAATTGTTTCTAGATTTTGCTCGTTCACATTGGAGATGGTTTCCTCGCTTCCTTTTCCGACGAATAGCAAATTGGGAGGGTGAAACGTTATCGAACTTTCCCCGTAACTTTGAAATAGGACCGGTCGTAGAGGAGTCTGATTACACAAAGGCCCTTGTTACTTGAAAGCATTCCTCGGCTATGATGGCAAACTTGGGAAATCGGAACAGGTCATTCGCTGCCGGATGAAGCGAAGGAAATAAATTTGAGAGAAATGAGGAGATAAGGTTATTCATTGGTTCAGTGATTTATTAATTGTAGTCGGCTGTTTAAGAGGTCAACCATCAAATGGCTTCAATTTTCGATTGGCTGGCAGATGCCGAAGAGTAGATTAGTTACTATGCAATGTGTTCCTTATTTTGTGTAGAGGCCAAAAAAGGGAGAAGTTAGATTGAGATACTAATAAAGAAGAACACCACCAATCGGTTTTTAACAGATCGGCTGTTTATTGGAAGTGTTATATTATTTGAATACCACATTTTCTTCATCAACACTATTTTTCCCTTACATTTTAAACTTTTTGGCCACATTTATGGGCATTTATAGCGTTAAAATTTCAAAACGTGTGAAGCTTATTCATGATCAAAGACGAACTTCAGGGGACAGCTATTGCAGTTCAAACATTGACAATCGAGGAAAAAAGTTTCACTTCAAATATTCCAAACGGTGTGCTAGAGGCTGCCAATTTCTGGGGAAACTCGAAATAATGGATCAGCTTTGCAACGGCATGGCTAACTGGAGGATCTTTTTGGGAACTATGCATATGGGGTACCATTTTTCACTAAATAATTGATGCTAAATCGATTGGAATGAGCCCAGGACACTTCAATTACACTGTTTACCTCATGATCTTACTCCCTTGAATAACCAACCACTGTGGAAATATTTGCCGCGTCTTGCGTTTTGATCTAGACATCTAGACAAGTGTCTAATTGTGCGGGTGATCAGATAGGTTGACCTCTGGAATGAATTGGATAATGTACCCCACACGCTGAGGTACCAGAAATCTAGAAAACACACATTCAAAATGGGTAGATAGATACCCATTTTGACCCACAACTTCTTCCGGTGGATGTCAACCGTTCTTGGACCCATCGCAATGGATTCAGCGTCCAAATGTAAGTCGAAAATAATATCCCACACGCCTAGATCGCCGAAAATCTCAAAAATTCATTTTTCGAAGTACACATTTGACCCCCCCCCCTTCCCCCCAATTTGGTCTGATTGGGCTAAAAAGTTTTGGAAACCAACTAGAGCCAAAGACGGGTGAACAAGATTCCAGATTTTTATAAAATTCTTCACTCCGAAAATCGCCCTGGACGGCGGACAGGCATTTGCTTATTTTGATCTTGATACTTAGAACACTCAGAAAAAATGTTGAGGCAAATCGTGAGGTTGAATTTTTGCATGAATTCCTAGTTTGATTATTCAATGAATAACCAGCCAGAACGTGCCTTTCCTATAGAACAGTAGGAAAACAAAACACTCAAAAACAAACAGATTAAAAAGTGCGATTTACGGCGTTTCATTCAATTTTCAGTCTGACATGAGTAATTTTTTTTTTTTTTTTTTGCTACAGTATGTGAGAATCGCCGAATGTAAATGCAAGAACAATATTTGTACTACCACTGTTGCCACATAGTGAATTTACTCGTATCTTCCTTGAATCGTAGCCGTCCATGTGATCATTTTGAGAAGGTGGCCACGCAACTTAGCCGGCTCCGCTCTTTTCTGAGTATTTTCCTAAGGGAAAACCTGACTATTGCTGCAAACCTAACTATGATGATTGTATTGACTTCTGTACAAGCGACTTCATTGGTCGGCAAGAATGTTCGTATTGTGTCAACTGAATGGAAAGACAATGCTAATACAAAATTGTTAGACCTTCAGCAAGAGCGCCAGCAATGCCAGGCCGACAAAGGTGTGCGAGGGACTTCGTACAACTGTTCAATCGAGGAATCAACGGAACATTTCGACAACTCAAACGTTCCCGTTTGGCTCAGAACTAATAATGACGGAAGTTCGAGGAAATCGACGGCGTCTGTCAAAGGGAATAGCAACAAAGAGTCGACTCAGGCGAGCGGCGATAAATCATATTCTCCCGGTTCACAACAGAATGTCAGGAGTTCGATGTTTGAATAGTCCAAACAATATAATATATACGAGGTTAATCTCTTCTGGCTGCGTAATGTGAATAATGTTGTAATGTGCGGCGATCCACACTGCTTGGAACAGTTTTGATCTATGACAAAAGCTATTGACCGAATTGAACTCAGAAGAACTTATTCAAAGCATATAATTTTTAGTTTTCGTTGGACAATGAAGTTAATTGTTGGCTCAAAACAAATCTTAAATCATGCTCGTAGTACGCTCAGGCAATTTTTGGATGTCTCATCATTCTTGAACCGTTTGGTACAAGTACGTATTGAACTTTCCAGTAATGGGCCTTCGGCAATAATTGTTTCAAAGTCCTTTCTCAATCTCATAGATTCACGTCATGGACATATCTGCGTAAATTTCTCTCTTATAAAGTCCTCGATCGTTGTTAAAGTTCTTCAATGATTGGTATCAGTGCATTTTAATTATAGTACCTAAGCTGTTTAGTATAGGCTCGTTATTATTATTATTATTTGCTCAATTCCCTGCTTTATTCCAAAGCTCTATTCTTGTTAAAGGGGCCGGCATTTACCCTGGAGCGGTCCTCCCTCAGACCATCGAACCGCTGAAGCCTCGGTTGTCGTCTTAGCATGAGAAAGACTCTGATGAAGCAGCGGAAAGGGGAGGAGGCATAGCGAGAGACAAACTAGAAGGACTAATGGGAGCATCGCCGGCTCCCAGGGATATTTGCATGGGAATTACTACGGTGAGCCAAGTCCGGACTGGAACGAGGTCGTCGTGCCGACACAACAAGAATATGACCGCCATAACAGTAACGTTGTTACAAATATCGCTTTCTCGGTTTGTAATAAGCTCGTTGGTTAGAAAAGTGGCGAGAGTTTGTTTGTTGGGAGTAAACAAAAAAATTGCTTATTTTGAGGTTTTCAATGGCCTTGGACAACCTCACCGTCACATGATGAAGGGAACGAACAAGGAAAAGATAACACATGAACTCATGACAAACTAGGCCCACTGCTGTCAGGTGATACACGAGTTGGGCATTATACAGTTGGCGGACGTATGATTTACGTCAATTCAAAATCGGGAGAGGTATCACTGGAAACTGTGTTGGCCTGAATACTAACTCATAGATCCAAGAGGCTGCTTGGAAAAAAAAAAAAAAAAACTTTTCCCATGGTGTATAATAATAGTCATAAATGAGTAGTAAACATTCGATGAGATTCCTCCCTAGAGCGCGTAATATGAGTTTTAAATAGACCAAAACCAATTTTGATCGCTGCTATAATTCGAATACACGGACGGTGTTTTGAAACTCACGTATATATCGGGTTTTTGGCTGGCCAATGTTGGTCGGCCTAAAAATATCAGCTATTGCTATATATAGTTAAGTATCCTGAACTCCTAGGGGTAATTACGAGACCTTGTACCTTCACTGAGTTGTATTCGTCTGACACCTCTACACCATACAGCGTTTTATTATATGTTACCTAGGGAAGATCCCGAGCCAATAGGAAAAGGGCTGTCAATGCTCATACTGTCTAACGGTGGTAAGCCTAAGCATGGAGCTAGTGGAGCTACTGCAGACCCTTGGCAGACAGACTCCTAGTACATTAACAGTCCGCTTTCTACCGATTGTAACCTCTGTTGTATGTCGATAGCGGCTGGTGACGTAGGTAGCCATCAATGTATCCTCTCGTGGACCTCCTGAGTGAAGTGTAATAGGATATTTATTTGAGTTTTGAAGGTTCATTCCTAAGAGTTTGGGGTTCAGATATATTTTACGATTCACGGGTATAAAAGATAATTGAAAAAGACGATTGAAACCAATTTCCACTTTGGAATACAACAGCTTGTTCAAGCCATCATCGTCAATAAAAAGCTTGCTGTTTTTGGTGAGCGAGCTAGTATAATAATTCCTAAAATCTCGATTAGCGTCAGAGACGATAAATAACCCTTCAACGTTCTTCAAGATCCGATAAAATTGAAATGTCTCCCTTGCGGTGGCAAATCGATGGATGATGACGCCGTATCTCCTACCGAACAGATGTTCGATACTACCGGGTGACACTCTTGAAACCGCCACCCCCCTGTTTATACGACCTCCGTGGATAATTTTTCACTCGATTAGCCCAACACTCTGCACCTTCCTCGAGGGCGAAATTGAGAGCGCTAAAAGACCGAACGTCAAGGCCCCTCCGCACCCCTTCTCATGCATAATCACGAAAGAATTTTTCGGTTTGTGAGTGGTTGAGTTCGTTGAAAATTGGTTTAGCTAGATTAGGAACAAGGACGGTCTTTGGATCTCCAATAGAAAACTACAAGCAAAAATCAGTCGTCATCTTATGCTACCTCCAGCTTGTACAAGGTACGTTTCCCAGTAAAAACCACATTTCACAATCAGCAGTCCATCATATATTGTCTACCATAATATGTCCCTAACAGCACCTTTCACCACTGAGAAGAAATTAAAAACGTTGTAGCAAATTTCATGTGACTTGAGCTATTAAGAAAAATAAATTGAACATACAGGCTTCAGAAATTGGGCTGCCAAAGTAGTCATTTGACTCCAATCGAGACGGGATACACGAGGATGAACTAACAAATGTGCCACTACAACTTCAAGCAACATTGCAAAAGGTACATAATACTCTACAGAAAAGGTAAATGGAATTGCCAGCGAAAAAGTAAAAGCAATTATCTTTTCCGATTAACAAAGATTTCTTTCCCCCGACATCTCACCGCCATCTGCGTTATTTGTCCTGAGATATTTATGGACTGAACGTGAAAACCCTTGTTTTCCGCCAGATTTTCCCGGCCAGGGGAACCACTGATTGTTTTCATGGAAGAGGCAGACTCTCTCGTTTTCACGCGCCCTTTTTCCACGGACGCCCGCCACTTCCAAACGGGCTCAGTTTTCTCGGGGTCAGGGGTGAGGGCGCTGGAGGATATTTATTGTTCAACTCTCTTCTTCTCATCAGTCTTCATTCTTTCTTTTCATGAAAAAGGCCATTTCCACCCCCCCACCAGCACTCTCCTTTTTCGTGAGCGAGCCGCCATTTCAACTGTCAAGCGGTTTTGAGGTCAAAACGAGAGAATGACGGCGATAGGATACGAAGGATGAGGGTAGATCGACAGTTTGCTATAGATGCTCAGAGAGTTGGGTGAAATGAAGGATCTATCGACACATCATAAATCCCAGTGGAACATTCATTGGAATAGGGATATTGGGGTGCGTAATAAATTGTTTTACCAATTCAATACATAATTGATCAACGAAAAAATTGGCTGAAGACTCCCCTGAATCACATCCCTCCATCCCATCGTGATCTTGACCTGTTCTGTCTGCTCCTATCGGACGGGTGTGATGAGACCTGTATGCTTAGGGATTGAAGCATATCTTGTACGTGTGGTGGCTCTCTTTTTGGTCAGTTCGAAATTGGTGATGCTTTGACCTCAAGGCCAACTGGGCGGGTGGCCAAATTTTGGTGGATCCACGTCAATAAAAGATGGCATGAGCTAATCAATTTAAGTGGGCTGCTTCTCTCCTTTGATGAGAGTAGTTTTTATGAATCGTTTCTTTGCCAGGAATGTATTATATGGGGCCAGTAGAGCTTGTCCTGGAGTTTCGGGTCTTGAAGCCGTGAGAGATTGCCAGGAATGGATTATATGGGGCCAGTAGAGCTTGTCTTGGAGTTTCGGGTCTTGAAGCTGTGAGAGAATGATTTTATATTCTCCACAGTCACAACGAACCAGTGTTGGTGGTTAAATTAGTAAATTGTGCCGCTGCAGAAGGCGTAGGGTAGAACCATGAACTACTTTGACTTCGGAGCTTCAAGATACTAATTACATAACAATATTCTACATGTGGAACGCATGAGTGTACTTTGATTTCGACAAAAGAACAGAAAATGTAGGTAGTTGTTTTCCGGATGAATAGTGCTGAGGTTGGAAGGGGATCAACGCCTCCTCATTTTCTTCACTGATGTGAGAGAACAGAGGGAGTACAAAAAAAGAGAAAATTCAGATAATGTATCGTTTTTAAACACATTAGTGAGCACCTCGGTTACTACAGGACCGACCTGAAGTGATGTTGTTCCCCAAAATTTACTGACCTAATAACAGTGATTGATTGTGAACGGTGCCGAAGCGTTAAACCGTTCACCTGATCAGGCATCCACGCACATCATTAGGTCGTTTTCCTTTTCCCAATTAGAGGAAACACGATAAATTTCCCACTTCAGGATTTTCTCTCTCGGCGAGGAGAGGGGGATTCCGGGTTTTCGCACGGCTCTCCAACGTGTACGCGGGAAGCTAATCAACCGATCCACACGCTTCAGCCACTTTGTGAGGTCTGAACCTCATCAGTGCCTCACAGGCATCAGTCATTACGTGGTGACTGATGTTTACTCTCGTCCCTGATGCGAGAAGGGAGTGGAGGGAGGGAAGATAATTAACTTCACTCGAATCCATCCTCCCTCGCCATGGTTTGGTAGCACCGTTGAACTTGATGAGAATGTCGACCTAATCTTCCATTGTAGTAAAATGAAGCGAACGCGCTCTTCCACTGTCGCTTAAACACGTTCCATGAACCCCTTCAACCAAACTCAACAGTTTTCTCAACAGGATGAAACGTATCAGGTTTAAACTGCCTTCTTGGAACCACTCAACACGAATCTGTTATGCCTCGGGGCTTTCAGAGTAACTCAAGACGAAGTGAGTTTTGGTTTATTATTTTCATTGGATTATAATGGATAAATTAGAACACCCTCCTTCACCAATAAAGAAAAATTGTTTTTTCCGTTTGAAAGTAATGATTCAAAATCCAAAATGTTGATCTGCCGCCAGAAAAATTCTCAAGTGGCTTCAAAAAATCTAATATTTAGTACGTGAACACTGTTTTTGTCCTAGTTGTAGTTAACTCATTCTCAGAGGGTGTGAATAGTGTGTTTGGGGTACTAGGTTCAAGGGGTAAGATTTTCAACAAAATCTTTTTTTCGATAAATGGATTTTCGAGATTTTCGGGGATCTATTTGGAAGCTGAATCCAACGAGAAGGGTCCTGGAACGATTTGCGCCTACCGGAAGAGGTTATGGGTCAAAATTGGTATCTATCTATCCATTTCGAATGTGCTTGAGAATGAGACCCAACAAAGGAAGTTCATTACCAGCTATCGGAATAATTGATATGGAATAATGATTATGAGTAAAAATAAACTAAATGAGTCAGTGTCTTTATGACAAAATTTAATATGAGATAAAACTCGTTAAAAATTCACTAGGAAAATTTAGCTGCTTCTTTCCGGTACCTGTCCACTAATCCCGGTATATTCGATGAAAGGGACCATCATCCAGTTTAGGATTTATGTTTCCCATAATATAAAAAGAGAGAGTTACAGATGCGTTCAATAAAGACTAGCAAATTACGTTCGTAGTAAACGGTAGTCCAACCTCAACCAATCGTGACAGGAAAAAACGCGAATGGTCCACGCATGGAAGAGAGCTGAGCCTTCGATTTGGCACGAGGAAAACAAACGGCCCGAATAATGCTGGGTAAACGAATCGGTTTACTAACGGCAATGGACCTCGGGACCAGGTGACAACGTTTCGCAGCAGTAAATCCCGGGTTACAGGGGGCTTTAAACCTTCGTCAACACCGGACAAAACAAGAACCGTTTTCAAGGGACCCGGAATAAAAAATCGATGCGGCTTATTTCTCAACGAAAGGCTGGGTTATGTGCGGAGAAAAAAATATATAAACTGACATAAGGGAAGGCGTTGTCCTTATTCTGAGCCGGGAGGGCATAAAGTTTTATACGGCGGACAGGCCCGGTCCGGCCGCTGGTTTCCCTATTTACAACGTCAAGCTACGTTACAATGGAAACCCCACAATTCATCCTGTTGAACAAAGGGTAGACCGAGGTCGGACTGTAGTTGGTATGATGTTTTTAACGCTTCTCCGAGTTCTTCCTTTTTTCGAGTCAAGCTGTACGGTGGGCATCCCATTGTGTGCTGAAGAGATTTGTCAGTCAGATGCCAGGCGTCGATTATTTATGCAAAACAGCTCGTCGAGATGGCCATGTGTGAGAACACAATTTTCTCCGTTTTCAAGGGGTGACTAAGGTTGAGATAAGAAGGCACTTGATTCCACAGCCATCCAAAGCCCATAATAAATTTCTCAGATCATTTTTCCTCTATAGAGGAAGATAGCTAGATAGATAGATACATCTATCTAGCCGCTCAAACCTCATGGATGTTCTCGATCTACATTCATAACACTGCAAATTCTATCACAGGGGTTGATTATTCCTTGGACCAGGAGTATGGGAAAAATGAGGAAAACACTGAGTGTGGAGAGTCGTGGACTCTTTTCATTCGATTCAGCGTCCGAAATTTAGAGGAAAATAAAACCCCTCACGCCTAGATCGCCAAAAATTTCGAAAATCAATTTTTTTAAATAAACATTTTGGTCGCTATCCCGCCTAAATTTGGTCCGGTCGAGCTGAAATGATTCAAGGACCAACTAAACCCAGAAACGGGTCTCTGACCTGAAAATTTTCTACTACCAAAATTGTAGTACTTTTTGCATGAAAACAGGTTGATTATTCAACCTATGTTGAAAGGATTCAATATTCAAGGGATAGCCAATCAATCAATGAATCGATCAAAAGGTATCTTCTCGTTACATGCAAATGGACATGAAAATTATTCACATCGTGCTTTGTTGGAAATTTTCAGTTTCAACATAATCCTGAAAAGAATCACGAGAAAAATACTGAGTAGTGACAGAAATAAACTTTAACAGCAAATAACAAAATAAAAATGTTAATTTGTTTTGCTTAACACCTCAGTCCGTTACAAAACATTATTTTGTAAGAATAAATGTATAAGTAAATTAATAAATTCAATTTCTCGTATGCCCGCTGAGTAATTATTGTTTGGTATGAATTGATGAACAAAATTCGAACGAAAAGGCA
The DNA here is from genome assembly GCA_019603395.1 of Cyrtorhinus lividipennis. Lineage (NCBI taxonomy): Eukaryota > Metazoa > Arthropoda > Insecta > Hemiptera > Miridae > Cyrtorhinus > Cyrtorhinus lividipennis. The sequence goes on along the minus strand of CM034000.1, from coordinate 25,781,063 downwards.
ATTTCATTCCTGATTTTTGGTAGTTGTTGTTGTACGTACCTAACAAATTTTAAAGAGAAAAAGAGAAGAGATTTAATGGAGAAGTGTTTGATTGAATGACGACTTTATATTTGCAAGACGTGACGCGACTTCAAAGTCATAATACACCGCGTACTTGCTCTCAACACCAAAATCTAATTTGAACCGGGAGGTATCATTCACTAACTCACTTATTGCGAGTAACTCCCAGTTCTTTTCCAGACGTCTTTCAAACGCGATTTGATTGGATCTTAACTAGGGAAAAGGGGACTTGAAAGGCCGCGTGACTAAGACCTAACTCGATTGTCTTATTCCGACCTTCCTTTCTACCTTCCAATCTTCTTCGGAGAAAAAGTCAAAAAATTAATAACGCCTTTTCCCTCTCTTTTGTCAGAGGTAACTCAAAGTGATGTAGGTTTTAATACTCCTTTTTTCACCATGAAAGTCTGAAAATTCAATTCCCTGAATGAAGAGCTTCCTGGAAAATGGCTTTCAATTTGGTTCATCAAAAGTGGCTGCTTCCTTACGAGCCATGAGGTGGACAACTAGAGTTTAGTTTAAGAGCTGAGTAGGTACTTATATCGAACCGCTACGTATAGCTGTTTTGGTTCTTTTTGAACCTAGCAACACCTGCACTGGCTTCAGTCCAGATCAGCACTGCTAATGACCCTGTGTCTCAGGAGCTGAACAAATATAATGTTTCGGAAACTCAAGCAGTGTTCTCCCGCATCACACTCGTATTGGAACCGGTCCATTTTACCTCACCTTTGACCTAGTTTCAGAAACTGGGGACTTCAAAGATAACGATTTCTGTGGACAAACATTTTCCTTCCATAAAACCATTTTCAAAATACCATTTTACACCTAAATCCATCGTTTCCGGCAATCGATCTAAAACCTATCTCTCTGAGTTTGATGGAAAATGGTAATCCCCCGCACAGTTCCCCGAAAGGCTCGAAATGTTTTAGTACCCCTCACCAGCTTCAGGCTATAAGGGCTGAAAGTAAAATGAACACAATTAGGACTCTAGTCAGCAAAATTCTAGCAAAATTTCAGATTTTTGTGAACATTTTATTTGCAAGCGTTTTTGGCCTGGACGGAAGACGGACATTCTGGAGTTGGAATTTGCGTACGGTGAAACGTAAAATGTGAATGTTTCGTTTTTTGAAAAAAAGAAAATAAAAACATTGCTTCTGTTTATTGAATCAGTTGAAGGAAAAAATGATGATTACTGAATTCCCAAATTTGTCGCAGTAGTAGGATATTCTCTGCCAGATTCAAGCAAATTGGACGGTCTAATTTCGGAAATGAATTGAGTTGAGTCAGGGGAAACCTCAGCACGAAAAGGAGGACGAGAGGCGAACGAAGATTCTCTCGAGGTGATTAAGCAATCATCCTCCAAGTTGGGAGAAACCGGAGGTCTCAGACTCTTCTACATTTACCCAGAAGAAATCCAAACCCTATTTGAATTCGTCCAACCAACCATCACCCAATATAGGACATTAGCAGTGATTCAGCCCTCCTGAATAGAAGAACCTCGGAGGAAAGAGGAGCCCTTGACACGAGTAGCTCTTTAAGGAGCGATTGAAAACAGCGCCGAAGGGTCTGAGGGAGTCCAGCCGAGGCAATAAGAGGTGAGTTCGAGTGTGCGAATCGAAATGGAAGAGCGAAGAGCACTCAGACGCGATCCCTATTGTTCAATATTCCCTTCATTTTCGCCACTTTCCTGTTGAACACCAACCTCCGTCTCTATGAATCATTTATGTGAACCTGATCGGTCGGATGGAAGAGGTTCTTCGTTTTTCTTTATGCTTTGGATATTGTGGAAGAATTCTTCATCCTTGATCCGCCTCCAGTTTCATATTTAATGCGATCAAAGGAGCTCCCTGGTCCCTAGAGTGTAAAAAAGTATTGATCTAGCGCACAGGTCACTTTTGGAAAGCGATGTACAGAATATTGGCTTCGGGAGAAGTTCATATGAGGAAAACATTGTTAATTTATCCACAATGGTTTGATACCCAACTAACAAGCGGTATTGACACAGGATGAAAATTGACTATACGAAACAAACTATGACTGCAAGGAATGGAATGAGTGTGTAGTTCTAATTCAGCGTTTAAAATTAAATTTTATGTGCTATTATATGTGAAGATCGAGTCGACGATGGCTGAAGTTGATACGCCTATTGAATCAGGTTATTTAAAACATTGAAATTCATTCAAATATCTAATTTATTTCACAAAATTAATTATCTTATTTGATAATTTCACAATGATAAATTTTTTTAAAATCTTGACATTCCGTATGTTTCCATTTCTACGAAATCAGGCACAATAACCAACTGCAAATTTTTTCACAGGGGTTGGTTATTCCTCGGACCAGTCTTCGGATGAGGACTCATTTCAATTGCTTCAGCGTACAATATTTAGTGGAAATTGATCAAAAACACATTCGAAACGGGTAGATAAATACCCAGTTTGACCCATAATATCTTCCGGTATTTGCCAATCGTTCCGGGACCTGTCTCATTCAAATCATCGTGTAAAATTCAACATTTAGTCGACAATAATACTCTACACGCCTAGATCGCCGAAAATCTCGAAAATACATTTTCTAAAATACACATTTTGACGCCTAAACTGCTTACAATGAGACAACATACACGGTCACTTCGGAAGTCAACGTAAGACATTCCAGTGCTTCACAGAGCAAAATAACTAGACGTGGAAGCTAAAAAATTAGCCAAAACGAAATGGTAAATAAATTACCGCCAACTCGCATCGACAAAAGCTCATGGAGTTCCCACAGAAATGTTGGTGGATAAGTGTACTAAAATTCAATTAGGCATAACTAAAATAAAAATAAAAACTGTATACAAATTGTGGAGTAAAATTGTTTTAATTCAAAGAACACGATTTGAAATGTCATCATGTAAGTGCATGTGTGCCTATCAACTTGAGATCAGAAAGTCATTAAGTTATAATCACACGTTTGTTTCTCTACCATAAAACTATAGAGAACCCTAAAACCCTACTATTATACAACCAATGTATTGCGAAAATATCACCGATTGGCTTCTGGTTCGGTTGACAACTTTTGACGGCGAAAAAGGCGTAAATCCTCGTCATCCATTAGCCCGAGCTCCGCTCCCTGTGTTGCACATCCACGACAACACCTAAGTCAAACTTTACTTTACGGGTACATAAAAGGGGTATAAGAACTCTTCGGAGAGCTTAAAACACCATTATATTCGAAGGCAAAACTGAAAACTTTCGCCCACTTGACGGATGGGCTCGAAAGAGGGAACTTCGAAGAGGGATAATTCCCACGTTTTGAAAGCCTCATGGAAACTCCTCGAGTTCATTTTTCATACAAGTGTGCGTGTAGGATGAGAGGAGGTGTTGAAGGACTTGGAGGAATGCAAGACGATTTTAATAAGAGTCGTAAATGAGTTATTGCTGCCGGTAACAAAGTTGTGCAACGCGGAGATTAATACGAGAATGTTAATGATATTTCTCTCAAAAGAGGGTTTTGTAGACACCAAGTCGAAAACACCTCCGGCTGAACATGGGTTTCTAAGGAGCGATTTGAGACCCAACAACTGCATCCTCTTTCCGTATGTAAATGACGAATTTAGCTGCGAAATAATATGAGAATGGGGAAAAAACCATGAAAAAATCGATCAACGTTTCCTGTCGCGGAGGAGCTGATATACCTCTGGGAACCAAGTTTCAGTGGGACTTCAATATTAGAAGGCAATTCAAAGGGTCTGCTGCTGCGATATAACCTTTCAGCAACTAGTATAGGATACGTTCCAAGTCTCGACGTGCTATCCCCTTCGCCTACTGCTTTGCTTATCAGAAGTTATTGCTGGTTAAAACCTCTTGCTAGAAGTTACGAACAGGTACGCGAGGGTTGTAGGCTATGAAAAACGAGAGTTTCTGGCGATTCTTTCCGGGCAAACACGCGATAACTTCAGCAAGGGAGAGAGACGAGGGGGTGGTTCTTTTTCAGATAGGGCTATTTATTGCCACAGTAAAATTCTCTTCCTTCACAGCGGTTTTTCACTCTTGCTCGGTGATGATGGTTGTTTTGGATAGGGGACTTTTCTAATCTCAACAAAAATAAAGTTTCGGGCGTCGAGCGGCCGTCGAACGAGGTTTTACGGATTCACGGCATCAGTTACTCCCCAACTGGCGAGGGATGTTGCGAAATACCTGTAAAGGGTCGGCTAAGCAGTATAATTTATGAATTTGAGAAAGGATTCAGCAATGATTGGCTTGGCGAATGAAGTTTTTGATATGTACCTATCTATTCGGGTTCATCAGGGACTCTTTCCCCATTAACCGACATAGGTTGATGTTTTCATTGATTCGCATTGAGTTCAAAGGCCTCAAAACAGCAAAATTTGAGAATAACATGGAATTTTACATCCATTTTGCCTCTGTTTTGTGAACCAAACGCCTGCGATGATCAATAGCGTTCAACAACAAGAAATCAAAAAATAATTTCAGTACAGTGCAGTCCAGACCCATTCCTATCGACCAAAACCCTTATTTGAAATAGGTGGATAGATACACATTTTAACCCGTAACCGCTTCCAAGGACGCCAATCGTTCCGGGCCCCATTTAATTGGATTCAGCATCTAAAATTCCAAAAGCATCGAAAATGATACCCCACACGCCTGGATCGATCAAAGTCTCAAAAATCCAGCCAGAAACGGGTCCCTGACCCGAATTCCAGATTTTTAGAAAATTGTCTACTTCCAAAATCGGCGTGGACGACGGACAGTGGATGGACTTTTGCTTATTTTCTAGATACCTTCAAACTCCCAGAATTCAATGAATAACCAACTAAAAACCAAAAATATTGTTACGTGACTCCTGAACAAGCTTTGGTCGATCCTGGAAACATTTCAACTCTTTCTACCAAAACGGAAGCAGGGTTTGGGAGGATAGCGGGGTATTATTCTCCACTAAATTTCGGACACTCGATTGAGATGAATTATGAATTATAAATTTTGCAATAACCAGCATTTAATTTCAAAGTTCTTGAACTTATCTACTCATGACTACCATTTATCCCCGTTCAAGGATGTGAGTCGATGCATTGTGAAATCTAAGAAAACTATACCGCGGTAACAACTGGGGCGAAAGAAATCCATACAAAGCGACGGGGCCACAGCTCGTGCCCTCAATGGCTTGTTTACTCCGAAGGCGGCTCGCTATATGATGATGGCCTCTGCTGACATATTCCTTCTTTTCCTTCTCCTCTGTGGGTATCCCTCTTGCAATCTTTCGTTATCGCCGTATTTTTGGGAACAACCGAGTCGGGTTCTCGCATGTTGAGTCAACCTCACTCGTTCTATCGTATGAAATCGCTCCCTTTGCTTGCACAGTCGTGAAGAACAACATGGATCAGACGACTCACGATGCATTTAGCAAGAAAGAGCTTTTTGTGCTTCTATTGACCTTTCTTGAGTAAGTATATCTACTCACGCGAATTGAAAACGCAGGACAAAATGCTTGCCGTGCATGTGCCAGAGTACAATATTATTCGAGATGGCTCCCGGAATTATTGAGGAATATGACACGCCGCCTACTCAGGTCCAGAAAAGTCATCAATTTATTATCAAAATACGTAGCATTTTCCCCAATCTTCCTCTGTCCTCGGCAATCGGCAATTCACTCAAAGTGCGTCCAATATTTTATAGTTTGTGACACCTCACATGCCTAGGGCCTAAAAACATCGAGAAAATATTCTCAAAATATGCATTTTGACATATAATCTGTATTTGATCACAAGAAGAACTCAAATGTTGTCTACGGGTCACATTATGACCATCATCATGACTTCAGATAACATTTTTGTAAGTATTCGGAAGAAATTTTTTGCTATATACGGCGGACAGACATTATTGGATATTGAATAAATACGAGTACATAATTTAAAAGGCAAAAAGAGAAATTATACACTTTTTGGCGATATTTTTGTCCAGCCACCTTTTGAGGCAGCAAATTCAAGGAATATTGGGGGAGAAATATTACTTATTTGAAGCGAGAGGATATTCCGCAAAGGATCTTTCATCGTTAGGAAAAATTGAATGAGGATCCTACGTCTTGCACTGTTTCCCCTATATAAATGGTAAATGATCAGTTATCCTACTCATTTCCCTTTGAATTCCGAATTTTAATCCGGTTTGGATTTGTGAGCCTCATGCTCTCTCAAGAGTTATTGAGTTGAAAAGCTGGGAAGAATTTATTGCTTGTTTTATTGGGAGCCCACTTGGCATTCAAGTAGCGACGAGAGGCTCGAGGATGAAGAATGTTGTCCCTCCTAAGAGAAAAACGCTCCGTTATTTTATAGTCTCTTCAGGAAGGTTTATATTCCTTCCTCAAACCCAGCACGATGGTAATACTGAGTTCTTCCTTCAAGGGTGGCGTTCTTTTAAAATTCGAACAGTAAAATGAAACCGACACTATTTCGCCTTCTTGTATCATGAACCTCGTAGGATATCTGAGAGAATAGCATTTGCTTCCACTCATAAAAATTCCATTGAGGGAGAAAGGTGGAGAACAATGAATGTTATGCAGTAGCTGTGAGAAGTGAAACGTTCCATCTCGAAGCACAAAGCTAGACGGGGAGCAGCTTCGTCGACATCACTTGATTAATTATTCCTCTCCGTGGTGCTCATGAATTGGATTGGAGCCAGAGGCGAATATTGACCTAGGGCAGAGCCAATGTCAGTCATAATATAATAACTGATATTATGTTCGAACTCCTGGCTGTATGCTGGCGATACCTCCAAAATGCATGATAGTATAACACGCGCATACTACCCTACAGCGATTGGCCACCATGCATTAACTTTCAATCGCTAAACACACACCTACCCTATCATGAGTTACAAGAATCCACTAAAGATGCCTCAGAATCACCAAACTCTTCCCTCTCACCTAATTAATTCTGAGGGCATTTTTATACGACTCAGGCCCAGGGCCATCTTTTTTAAGAACGTAAGGAATATGGGTTGCAGCATTGAATGAGATGTTAAAGGATATTGCAACTGGCAGTATATTATCCTGATGTGCTAATAAGATATGCCTGGCGATAAGACCGTACATGAAATACTCTTAATTAACGCTCATCTATTTAATTACGTAAAGCCTAAAATTTTCATTCGCCATAACCATTTTAGTTTCCGACAGAGAAAATGTTACTGACTCGTCCCGAATAGACAAGAATTGTTACCACAATTTGAATTCAGGTGGATAGTAAATTATTAGGCATCTACTATTGACGATATCCATACTGGTACCACATACCCTTGCATTTGAAAAAAACAACCAAATTGTGTGTCATCAACATGTATGCATTCTACGTCCATTCCAAGCCGGGATGTCACATGGTTTTGGTTGGTTATTCCTTGAATAATAATTCAATTATCCGGCCTCCGATTCGGGACCAAAAATTTTTTTTGGACGTTTCAAGGGTGTCTAGATCAAAACAAGGAGGAAAAATGTCCGTCCCACCGTACCACTTCCACGCCGCGATTTTGGTAGTCAAAAAATTTCTAAAATTCAAAATTCGGGTCAAATTCCGGGCTCTAGTTGGTCTTCGGAACTTTTCAGCCCGATCGGACCAAATTTGGGCGGGGTAGGGGTCAAAATGTTTTTTTTTTTTTTTTTGAAAAATGGATTTTCGAAATTTTGGGCGATCTAGGCGAGTGGGGTATCATTTTCCACTAAATTTTAGACGCTGAATCCAATGAAATAGGTCCCAGAACGATCGGCACCCACTGGAAGAAGTTATGGGTCAAATTGGGTATATACTACCCATTTTGAATATGTGTTTTTGAGATTTCTGGAATCTAGGCGTATGGGGTATCATTTTCCGCTAAATCGTGGACGCTGAATCCAATGAAGTGGATCCCAGGACGATTGGCACCAACTGGAAGAAGTTATGGGTCAAATAGGGTATATATTACTCATTTTGAAGATGAGTTTATGAGATTTCTGGTACCTGGGCGTGTGGGGTATCATTTTCCACTAATCATGGACACTGAAACGATTGGAATGGGTCTGGGACCCGCCGCACCCACCGTTTTCCCCATTTCCCCCATGTTTTTAAATCAGTTTCCATGCGCCTGGTCCGAGGAATAACCAACCCCTGTGTAAGAATTTACAGCGTTTTTATTCATCACGATCAACCCGACGTGAGTTAGCAAATCGCCAAAGACAAAAATGTCAAAACATCGTCAATGTGAATTTTACTGTGAATTTTGAACAGAGCACGGTGTACATTTTACCCATGTTTACCTTGAAAAACGACAAAATTTTAATAGGTAATTAAATCACCAGCTTGGCAGAGCATTTAGGCGATTTGGGTTTTCGCTCTCGGATAGGAATCACCCGTTTACCAACCTTTCTTTATCGCACATCCGGGCAAAGCGTAACGACCCTCATGAACAATGCTGCCCAAACTAAGCCATTGGACCAGGGATGGATGGATGAAAAAAAGTAAAAGGAAGTATAATCCGTAATTTTTTTTTAAAGAGAGTTTTTAAAACTGAGTCCTTATCCTCATGGAGATTTTTCTCGTTATTCTCGGGGCAGAATTACTGAAGTTATTAAACGTGATAAAGGAGGTGGTAACGCAAATTCCCACCAAATGCCGTCGTTATTTTCTCTGATGACGGTAATTTCTAGCGAGCTTTTTACCACCAAGGAAGACCAGCTAACCTGTGATGGTGATCCTGCTCCTCATCTCCAGCTAACAAGGGCTGAGATGAGAAGGCGGTCTAGCTGCGTCTACCGCCCTCCAAGTTTTTGAACCCCAAAATTTTGAGCTCGAGCACCAAAAGATGGGATTATTGACTTTTTTATTCGTTCAATAGAATCAACTTTCTGTTGCAACTTGTAGTTTCTTATGGTGGCATCTAAAATCTTCTATAAAAACATAGATCTTGAATAAAAAACCCTCGTTGGGTTTATGATTTCTTTCTACTTTCTTGGAAATTATATCTATATTCAATTTAAACATGAGCAAGAAAAGTTTTACCATAACAAAATCAGCTTCCTAGAGAAAATACTAGGCAGAAAGAACTTTATCGAGAAAGCAACCAACGTATCCAGTGCCCAGGAGGATAGGCCCTGATGATTCTAATTTGAAAATATTTCGAAGCTCTTGACTATGAAGGGGCGAAAACACATAAATTTCCACGGATTTATTGCCAAAACGGTTTAAGAAGGAAAGCTCCGCCTCGTATCTCTTCTTTACCGTACCTAGGGTAAGTCGCAAAGGGAACGCCGATTATGGGTTTTCGAGGTGAGGGATAAAAACTTCTTCAATGTTCCCTCTGCCCGTTTAATTGAATTGATTTACGATTAGGGTTTCCGGAGCGTTTAACCATGTATATTCCTGACTGGTCATAATCAACCAGACGGATCAGTTGAGGGTACCTATTAAAACGCCCTTATCCAACCCCATGGATTGCTATTATAACACACAATTATTACTACTATACATTATAATTATAGGTTAGAATAACAGAAAGTCGCATTTTTTAATTCACGGTACACAATTTTTATTGTAATTTGGCTAGTATTTTGAGAAGGTAAACTTTCGACCTCTGACAAATATTTTATAACAGAAATTACCTATCGTTGAAACGCTTTCGAGGTAATGTTGAAGCAAACTAGCATTTTTAAAACTTCTTGTGTTTTCAAGCTCTTCAAGGATTGACCACAATGACAATCTTTAGTGGACTACATAATTTTTCACAAAACTTAGTGTGGAATAAGAACGTAAAAACGCATGGGGATTAGATGTTCACGTGTCCAGGTTCAAAACGTTATTAGATTTGACAGGCGTTTAACGGGCGTCGAACCATCCATAAGAGGTTCGCGTTCAAAATAACGATCGACTTTTTCCTATCCGCCTAATCTCTTTTCTGTCTAAAGGGCAAAAGGATGAGAGGCCTGGAAACTCTTATTACACCGAGACAAGACAAAAAACCGTGCGGGAGCCAACTCATCGTTTTTTTCACTAAACGAGAGTACAAAAGGATTTTCGTGTTTCCTCTTGGTTTCTATTTGAGGTCGAAGCGTTTAATTACGCTTCGTAATGCAGTTAGCCGCAGTATTTTAATTTTGTTTTATTTTATTTTTTAAAACGCCTATTGAGTGGGACTGTTTAGAATTCAAAAGACGGACTTCCACCTCAAAGGAAGAAGATAATGACCTGCCCTCTCCTTCCAGAAGCGTCTCATAATCGAACGCGATCTGGCTGCTCATTGGGTTTCCTTCGAAAAAGAGAAGTCAGGATTGAAGACTTGGATTTGCTCACATCAAACAGTAAATGGATGACCAAGTACACTACTAATTGGGTTCTGAAAAAAAATTACTGTCGACCAACGTGGTAAACATAGAGTTTTTATCCAGCGTAGTGTTCAGGAACAGGTGAGTTGGGTTGGATGAATGGGTGGTGTGTTACGCGAAAGCAGTTCTGTATGGGAAAGATTTGAGGGCCTCAGGCCCCTGGCAAAACCAAAACCATCCATTGAAACTTCAGATGATGAGCCAGCAGAGCAACTGATAATATAAGCGGTTGCAACTGAAAGTTACTACGTCCATCCAAACATCGTAACTCCTTCGTATTCCCGGGGGCACGGGGAGACGATACCACCTCTCTTGAACAAACATTCAGGAATAATACTGAAACTTGAACAAGCTCGTAGAGTGAAGTGTTTTCCAACGAGGATTGACAGCTCTCGCCGAAATTCGACGCTGAAGGAGCGTTGCTACAACGATGGAACCAGGGAATTCCCTCTGGAGACCATCGGTTGACAGACGACACTAATGAGCCCGCGCCGAAACACCAAACCGATGAGAATGTATTATAATATATACGACCCAAGACTGAGAACTGTTTGTCTTTGGAAACAAACACGCCAATCACGTGCGAAAGCGCAAATCCCTGTTCTATCTCATCGAATAGTACGAACTGCAAATATGAAGTTTGCGGAAGTTTTCAGTTTTTTGAGAAAACAACGGCGGTGGGTTGACGTGTTTCTGTTTTCACTCTCGTTCATCATTCTTTACAGTCAATAACCGCTGTCTCTGGAGAACGGCGACCTGCCAAACTTTGATATCTTCGCTGCTCTCTTGTCGCATGTCCTGACACTCATGCATCATATCTCCCGTCCAACTCTTCACCACAACCAACTGCTTTCTATCGTGATAATGGTGCCATTATGGGGACACCCACGTGGTGGAAACCGGGTCAACAGCCTATACAGTGTGTCCCTCGAGTTGTTCCCCTCCCCCTCCTAAAATCGTCCAAATGGGAGTAGATAATTTTTTTTTTTAATTTTCATATTATTTTTGCAAGGATTACAAATACATATTTGCGTACACCGCGTAACTGCTCAACCATAAGAAAGTGGACGCAAAAATGACTAAAATTCGTTTAATTTAAAAAATCAACCTTCTTTAGCGCGTGTGTTTGCGCAAAAATGCCATAGAATTGTAGTTTGTGAAAGCCCAGAATATAATTCATGATATTAATAATTTCACTAAACTTCAGTCTACGGTCTCATGGCTTTCTCAGCACGAATCCATGGATTTTGGTTGGTTATTCCTTGAATGGCTATGCTTTCATGAAAAAGGTCAACCTTTCTGATTCGGCTCAAAATTCTTCTCTGGGCGTTTCAAGGTGTCTAGATCAATGAAGTCAAATGTCCGTCCGCCGTCCACCGTCCGCGCCGTATTTGGTAGTAGACAATTTTCTAAAAATCTGAAATTTTGGTCAGGGACCCGCTTCCGGCTCTAATTGGTCCTCAAAACTTTTCAACCTGATCGGACTAAATTGATGGGGAGGGTGGAGGGGTCAAAATGTGTCTTTAAAAAATGGATTTTCAAGACTTTGAGCGATCTAGGCGTGTAGGGTACCATTTTCGACTAAATTTTGGATGCTGAATCCAATAAAACGGGCCCCGGAACGATTGGCGTCCATTTTGGTGGGGTAGAGGTCAAAATGTGATTTTTTTTTTTTTTTTAGATTTTTTAGATTTTTGGCGATCCAGGCGAGTGGGGTATCATTTTCTACTGAATTTTGGACGCTGAATCTAATGGGACGGGTCCCGGAACGATTGGCGCCCTCTGGATGAGATTATGGGTCAAGGTGGGTGCCTATCTACCCATTTCGAATTTGTGTTTTCGAGATTTCATGTACCTAGGCATGTGGGGTATCATTTTCCACTATATTTTGGACGCTGAATCCAATGGGACGGGACCCGGAACGATTGGCGCCCTCTGGATGAGGTTATGGGTCAAGGGTGGTGCCTATCTACCTATTTCGAATGAGTGTTTTCGAGATTTCTGGAACCTAGGCGTGTAAAGGTACCATTTTCCTTTAAATTTTAGACCCTGAATCGACACTTCGATTGGTCCGGGACCCGCAACACCCACTGCTTCCCTCATTCTCCCCATGCTGAAGAAGTTAGTGTCCATGCGCTTGGTCCGAAGAATTACCAACCCGTGTGTAAGAATTTGCAGCGTTTTACCACAATTTCTTGAGTTGTCACATCCACGGGGCGTCCTGAGTGAGAGGCGTCATACGTGCTTGTTCGGCCATGTTTATATTTTTTAACCCTCTTTGTA
>CM034000.1:25735090-25768338 GCA_019603395.1 Cyrtorhinus lividipennis | reverse complement strand
CTTTTAGAATGTATTCCCTTTTTATCACAGGAAGGAGTTATGCAAATGTGTGCTTGTCGTGTATACACGATCTGCACTGGTCCCTTACTCAACCTTAGTAGTTTAACTACCATTAGTTCATCCCAATTATTTGGTTCATCAATTCATCTAGCCTAGGTTAATTGTTTAGAACAAATCAAGATATAACACTAAGTTTTTGCAATCCGCATGGAACCTTATGATATTTGTTCATCGAGGGATAGAGCATTCGAGCTCGAAGGGCAATAAAAATGGATTTAAAATTGTTGTCAGAAACTTGCTACTCTCTTACTTCACTGGTCTCTATGGCGTATGATAGCAGCACGAGGCTGGCGGTTCGCATGGAGACTTTGGGGCTACTATTACACACGGATCCTGGGCCGAATTTTTCACCTTACCAACCTCTAAAATTGAGTCAGAGGCTAAATTCACGAGCTTTTGATCCCTGAGCAGCGTTTTTTGCACTCCCAACAGGATCAAGCTACGATATAAAAGATGTTGATTATATTTTCCCGGCACCAAAGTCATTGTTTTGTTGAACATTGATATGTTGGCAAGGAACCTTAGAGAGCTTGAGGGTGGTCTTCGGAGACTGGAGCAAAGCGCAGAGGAAATGGGTCTGTCCATTAACCGCCAAAAACCCACTACATGTTCTCAACGAGGCGGGAAGAGGTGCATAAACCAAACCGCATTACGTTGAATGGTTCCTCGTATGAGTGCACCTCAACCTTCAAATATCTGGGAACTCTTCTCACTGAGGACAATAGCATGAAAGAGGAATAAGAGCACGTGTTGCAGCTGGCAACCGATGCTATTTTGCCCTAGGAAGAGTCTTTCGAGCCCGAGCCCTCAGCAGAAGAAACCTTAAACTCATGGTGTACCGAACTATGGTGAGGCCTGTGGTACTGTATGGCTCAGAAACATGGACCATGACCAGCGCCGACGATGAATTTTTGAGAAGATTCGAAAGGAAAATCCGTAAAATTTTTGGCGCCAGATGTGAAAATGGTTCGCTGGAGAATCCGCACAAATCACGAGTTTGCGTGTTTTGCTGTATGGAAAGCCAGACATAGTCGCCGAATAAAGGCGAACCGAATAATATGGATTGGTCATGTGGAGAGGATGAGCGGAGATCGGGCCGTGAAGAGGGTATACCAAGGAAAGCCGGGAGGTCGCCGACTGAGGGAAGGCCGAGGAAGAGATGGCTGGACGACGTCGAGGACGACCTCCGGGGCAGGAGCGGGAAGATGGAGGACCAGAGCACAAGATCGAGCTGATTGGCGGACTGTTATGACGGGCCAGGGCCCTACACGGGCTGTAGCGCTCCAGGGAGTAAGTAAGTAAAAGTCAGTCATTGTTTTGTTCGGGCAGGGAACCGTACATTTGAGGGTATCATGAACTAGTGCAGTTAGAAGCGTAACCATGGTTGGAGAGCCATCAGGGCCAACCTCGAGTACCACGGGGAGGGGGGGTACCTTCACCCCCATTCGTGTAAGACCCTTTTCCTTAAGATATGCATCAATACAACACTTAAACGTGAAGTAGGTATGTGCCCTGAGAGAAAAGACGCAATTGAGGTGCGATTCGAATGGGATAGCGATTACTGGAAAAAGGGGGTAATAAGACGGAAATAGTAAAAAAAGAGGGACATAAGCGATTTAAACCCAGAGACCCGAAACGATAGCCACATGAGTGGGCGTTCAATCCTCGGCACAAGGTTTGGCTTAGGTTTAGGACGAACATAAAAACCGTACATTCTGTTGCAAACCCACTTCTTTCAAGAGGCCTAAAAGAGTCCCTGTAGAAATATTGAAAAAGAAGTCGTACTCAAGAAAGAAGAAAAATATCTCAGTATTTCTTACACGTGAAAAACTCTCACAAAAATGCAAATAAAACATGTTTATTATTTGCCTTTTGCAGACTAATAATAATTCTGGGCTTTCATTGTGTTATTCCCTCACTCCACTCAATAAAGAATTATTAAAAATTAAGAGACAATGAACAAGAGAGAGAAATGCTCAGCTTCTGTCGCCATAGTTTTGTAAATATAGATAAACGAAAAAAAGAGCGGTAAATTAAAATTCCCCGTGTTCTAAAAGCGTTTGATGTCCATTCGTGCCATGGGCTTACTTCGGACGGTTTTCATTTTTCATATCTTCAGTTTGTGAATGATCAAACAGAACTCGTCTTGAAGCTTTTTTTGTGTTGAGGATCTAGCATTCCTCTGAGATTCACTGGTTCTGTTGGAAGCACTGACCAAAATAAGTATTGATCTCCATTCGCGCTTGTGCAAGATCCAAAACCAATTCTTAGCCGAAGAGGGAGGAAGGTTTGGAGCACAAAAACACCTACTGACCTACCTAATGAACTACGGCTCTGCACAATAACAACAATATTCATGGAGGACAACTGTGTAGATATTTCTTCAACGAGTGGGCTAGTTGTTTCTTTAATAAGGGAGTGAAGTCGCCCATAACGGTGCCATTACCTTCTCTTTCGTTCAAAATACATAAGTTTTTTCAAATATTAGATTCAGCACTGACCAACGGAAGTTACTCAAACTATTTAGGTCATTTCGGTCGTAGGGAAAATCTGATCATGTGTGGATAGTTTGCCAAAATGCATTCAACGCTGCGAATTCCGAGAGATAAATTGCGAGAGAGTTTTGCGGGGAATCTCATAGTTTCAGGTAAGACTCTCAACATATGCCATTATTCAGACGCATGTCAAAGCGGGTGTAGTTGTCCGAATATCAGACAGGTGCAAGAGGTAAAATATTTAGGGGTAAAAATTGATCAGTGCCTAGGATGGGAGGTTCACATAAGGGAGCTGACAATGAAACTTAGGAAACTAATACCTCTGTGTCGCGAAGTTCGTAACTTCATGACAATGAAAATTAAAAGACAGTTTTATCATGCCATGGTACAGTCCCTATTGATATATGCAATACCGGCTTGGGGAAGCTACCACAAAACAAAACTTCGACCCCTTCTTATCGCCCAAAAAACACTAATCAAGATCTTACTGAAAAAACCAATTGGGTACTCCACAGAGAAATTGTTTCAGGACTTTTCAGTATTAGATTTATTTAACGTTATAGACAAAACCACTATTGTTTATACATATAAAAAATATTTAGAAGGAAAGATTAAGAGGGTTGAGTTAGGCACGAGGAGCTCAGAAAAAATAACCTTGAAGGCAATTAGAGTTAGAACGACGGCTGCCCAAAGGTTTTACCTGTATCACGGTGTGCTCTTTTCAACAACCTACCTCAGGGAATTATTCAGGCTAAATCGGAAACTTCACTGAATGTATTTAAGCAGAAAATAAAAAACATTTTTGAGCAAAATTAGATGAACTTGTGAAAGAAGAGTACTAATATGAATTAGTCTGTAAAGTTAAAATTACTTACTAAATTAATATAATTTAGAAGCGCATTTTTTAGTTTTAGTTATGAGATGGAAAATTTACTTTCACGATTGGAGACGCTCCAGTTCCCGGCACAAGTCTTCTTATTGGGAACTGTAGCTTTTTGTCATTGTATAATTGAAATGTACTTATTGTAATACCTAATAAAAAAAAAAAAAAAAAAAAAAATATAGTAAGGCCGAAAACTCGATAACGAAGTTTCACAAAGTGGAACAAGGAATTGTGCAAGGAGACTCGCTATCCCCTCTTTTGTTCAGCCTGTATGTCCAGGGACTTGAAACATATATGAGGGAACAAGGACTATCTGGGATTACTGTGGGAAGTCATTGCGACATAATAATCCTCATGTTTGCTGATGACATCGTTGTTTTTGGTTATAGCCCAATTGACATTGAGAAGAAGATGAAAGCACTAGAAGAATATTCGACGTCACTGGAGCTATTTATCAATCCCAAAAAAACTAAAGTTGTGTGCTTCAATAAGGGCTGCGCAAACCTTGGCAAGACCTGCATAATTTAGCCAACAGCCGTATAGATTTTGCCCAGGAGTACACTTACCTTGGAGTACCTTTCTCCTCTTCAGGTGTCTTCCATAAAGCCAAGGAGTATTTCAAGTCGAAGGGACTGAGGGCGTGGGGGAGTGTCCGCCAGATTCTGATGACTGGAAAATGCAGCAGTTGGGCGTCGACGTGTCGACTCGTAGATGCCATGGTATCGTCGGTAGTATTGTACAGCAGCGAAATATGGGGCCTACAATACCTCGACGAACTGGATGTGGTTCAGACCAGGATCTTCAAGAACCTCCTGAATCTTCCTATCTCTACGCCGCATTATATGGTACGCGCCGAAATGGGAAGAATAAAATTAGGAGTCTTTGTCCTGGAGAGAGCACTGCGTTGGTGGGAGGCTCTGGTGCGTATGGAGGGAAATAGGTACCCTCGCGCCTGCTTCGATCAGCTCCTCCTCTCGTCAAAATGTGGTGGTGTTACCAATCGCTATAATTGGGCCGCCCAACTTAGGAAATTAGTGACCAGTCTAGGTTATACCTCCCTATGGGAAAACCAGAATCTTGCGGATATGGGTCGAATGAAAAAAATGATCCTGAACAGCTTTGCAACGAAGGCGGCATACGAAGACTACGAAAGAATTATATGCTCGTCATACAGCCGGACTTACGGGACCACCATCGATGGCTACTCGTGCATGGACGGCTACCTGAACTGGGATATCCCTATCCAAGTGAAAAGACTGGTTGCCCAAATGAGACTCCTAAATGAGAAAAATGTCCGGCTCTACTACAAAGGAGAAGCCACTAAGGTAAACCAGGAACTCGTCTGCTTTTTGTGTAATACCGGTGAACCCGAAAGAATATTGTCGCACGTTTTGTGTAAATGTCCCCAGTTTAAGAATGACAGAATACGGTTTTTTGGTAGTGCTAGGTTGAGCGAGGAGTACGTTAAGTTCTGTTTATTCCCATGTATCAATAGAGACATTGTTTTCCGTTTACACAATTTCATAGCTGCATACCTCAAACAGAGGAAGTTTTTGGAGGATCTGTTGGTTGATGTTGGACTGCTATAGTTTCACATTAAAAAGTGTTTTATTTTTTATCTTTATTGTTTGTTTGTTTACTTTTATACAAGTAATTATAAGAGTAAGTCATTCCACTATGTAAGCGAACTTAGTTGTACGGTCCATGTTACCCTAAACAACCAATAAAAGTTTTGATTTGATTGATTGATTGATTGACTCTCAACATATAGGGTTGGGTCAGCGCACCCTATAGGGTTTTGGTTGGTTATTTAAAGTAAACTCAACCCTGGAGCGCATCACCCATGGGTGTACCCATTTTTCAATGATCTGGTCCAAAACTATGAAACGATAAAAAGGTGTCAGGTACGAGTATGTACATTATAAATAGTGTGAATGATGGATTTTTCAAAAAAGCTAGCCGCTGAACGGTGACGTCACAATCTGGGTGAAAAGGTGCAATTACGACTACATTTGTGACAAAAGAAAAGAAGGAAAAAAAAAAAAAGGCTGCAAATTCTTTTACAGGGGTTGGTTATTCATCGTACCAGGAGCATGGGGTAAACAGTGGGTGTGGAGCATCCTGGACCCATTCCATTGGATTCAGAGTCCAAAATTTAGTGGAAAATAATACCACACACGCCTGGATCGCCGAAAGTCTCGAAAATCACTTTTTGACCCCTACTCCCCCAATATTGATTGGTTGGGCTAAAATGTTTTGAGGACCAACTAGAGTCAGGAACGGGCCTTGACAAAAATTTCAGATTTTTAGAAAAATTTCTACTACCGAAAACGGCGTGGACGGTGTACGGCGGACGGACATTTGCTTATTATGATCTAGACACCTTGAAAGGCCCAGAAAATGTCGGGGCGACTTTTTGCATAAAAACGTAGGTTGATTACTCAAGGAATGACCAACCAAAATCCGTAGAATTGAAGAAAAACGAAAGGGTTGAGATCGAACGTTCTTTACGAGGAGCGCGTTACTAGCAACTTCGAGAATGTATAGCCGGTTAGTAGAGACATCGGAAGAGAAGGCCTAAAGGTTCGAACAGCTCCCACGAGAATAACCCGATCGGAACTCAAAGGGAACAAGAATAGTAGAGAAGGCTGAGGAAAAAAAGCAAAGAAAGGATGAGTCACATCCGGCCAGAGTTGAGACTTAATCAACGAATTTGTCAACTGGTAAAGCGGAGCACCTTGGGACCGAGTAAAACGGACCTGCTCTTAAAAGTGATATTACGTCCTGTAGCGTGAAAGATTCCCTCCACATTTGATTTTTAGCGGTTGTGGGTCAACAACCACCTAGTAGAAAGGCCCGGGGCCACCTAACCTAAATTTCGTATTTGGTTTTGGTGTGTGGTCTAACGTGGTCGTTGGTTGTTTCCCGTCGTTCTCCGTCTCGTCACAAACTCCGAGTCTTCAAAAAAATTACGTCTGTCGAATCCCTTTCGTTCTGTTCCGTTGTCACTGAATGCCTTATCGATAAGCTTAATGCCGACTGAAATTCGCCGCCAGGATTTTGCTACGTCGCCTCAAAGAGGAAAGAAAAAGGACTACAAAAGGGAGTACCGGTCTGCCAGATCCCGTCGAGACGCCTATCATCGTCCTGCCTCCCAAACCTTTCTCTTAAGTATCAGAATAGTATCGTATAAGCCCACGGCTGTAAGGTAAATGTATGTAAATGTTAAAATTTTGTGCTCATCCCAGTTTCCTTTCTTTCGTCATAATTTTAGAGGCCTTTTCGGCCCAAAATCAAATTTACATCTAAGGAATTTTTTTTGTCTTTACGAAATACAATGTTTTATAATACCAATAAGAATAATACATTAAATGTAAGTACGTTAAATTCATATTTTGGGTTCATCCCCGTTTTCGTTCTATAGTTTTAGTCCAAGGAAAACGATGAAATTCCATGGACATCTCAACTGGCAGTAAGAGATGCCAGGCGCTCGAATAATTGATTCGAGGGTGGATTACGGATAATTTAAGTCACCTACCGTTAGAGCGGAACAATAATATCTCATTATACTGATAGCCTCCTATAAACTCAACTCGATGACGAATTCATCCAGGGGCGTACAGGGGTACAGCAGGTAGCTACAGGTAGGTAGGTACCCCGGCAAAATAAGAAATAGGGTAAGTACCAACACAATGAATAAAACTCCGAAAAGTAGAATTTGAGTCCGTTCTGATGGCCCGATCACACCGAATTTGAAATGGGTATAGGTCAAACTGTGTTTTTTGAAAAATGTGTTTTCGAGATATTCGGATTAGCAAAACTCATTCAGAACACAAGCACCACAGCATTTGCCAAACGTTAAATTTTCGCCCTGAACGCACAAAAGCGCAAATAGCAAATAGATTGCTGAGAACTGCTAGAAAATCTGATACCTGGAAAACAAAAAAAATATCCAGTCCCTCCCCCTCCCACCCTCTATAAACATCTCTAAAAGGAGACAAGCGTTGTTACCGCCTCTGACTCGGGCGAACACGTGAGTTTGACACTCGACTAACAGTTCCTCGCAGAGCAAATAGGTGAAAAGGTACCTTCCTACGTGATGCAAGCGTAAGACAATTCCCTCTACTATCTCCTTTCCTCGAACAAGCAAGGCATTCACTGATGGGCTCATCTTTTGAAAATCGCGGTCTAACTGGTTTGAGATGCCTTTTCGTCTTATATTCAACGCCTTTGAAGTCAAGCGCTCTTGGTTTACTTCAAAGCGGGGTAAATAATTCTTTTGACAGAGTATGCAAGAGAGGAAACGAGCCATCAAGGTGAAAAACGAGAACAAAACGGGAACGTATAGAAGAGCAGTCATAACGCAAAGGCAAGGGACGCACTTGCTTAAGACGTGCTCCTACTTCAAAGAATAGAAGATGTGGCGGTGAACGTAATAATATAGGGCTTAATTGACTTGAAACTCAACTATCAGACCCGGGGTAAAATACCTGTCTGCACAATCAATACTTTCACAAGTGGCATAATACGGGAGAGTACCTACCAACTCTTTTCATCATGCTCTTATACGTTTTCCCTATCAACCACCTCTTCAACATAGCGAGAAATGAGAAATTCTTCTTGCTCAACTCCCCAGCTTCACGCGCCTGCTCCTAGTGACATCGCTCAACGGCCCTGCACAAAGTCAGTATCATTTTCTACTTGTATATGGCCCCTAGAGCGGGTGAAATAGTGAGTTTCTGAGCTGTTTGGGTTCCGAAAGTCATCAGTACAAACGTCAAGATGCCCGAGGTTGCATTGCGACTTGTAACTGTTACCAGCAGGTTTGAACAGTTGTTCTCGAGCAATTGCCGCTGATCCGTATGTTTAGTGCGATCATGGCGCCCGCTTTATCAAAGGTTGCAATATGTGCAGCTTCGATTTTGATTCTATCGGAGCTTGAAAAGAAGAAGCGTCGGAGACACAGGATGTGGGTGTCGTCATTTCTGAGGGCGAGAAATCACGAGAAACTGCTCAGCGATTTTTGGGCGGATGAAACTCGACTGTTTGAAAATTTCAACCGAATGTCTCCGTCGGACTTCAATTTCTTATTGAACCGAATTTTCGCCTCCACAATTTCAGCTTCCACTTCCATTTCACTCGCTACAACCTCCCACGCATCCTTTTTTTTAAATTTATTGAAATAAAACTTGTGATCGGGTTGCCACAGTAGGGGGTTCCCCTCATACAATGACACCAAGCGAAGGGACATTTCATTGTCCCACTCCATACTTGTCACAAAATGTTATTATAATAAGGAAAACCCGGCACTCAGACGGACAAAACACAGGGTACTGAGCCATCGTGACGAAGTTCGTTGGAAACCGGGGACATGCGCGGGGCGCCTGTTTCCATTGTACGCGCAGCGAACGCGAATCCCTTTGATGATTCGCAGGAAAACCGACAGCCGACGGATCAACCCCGCGCACGAACGAACGCCGTTCGCGAACAACGTTTGGCGCGGAGGAGTGTTTCCACAGCACGCGCATCGTGTTTGCAAACATTTGAAGACCCTGTTCGCAGCGAATGTTCGCTCAGTGGAAATTTACCTTTAGAAGTACAGTATTGTATAATTGTAAGCCCCCAGGCTTACTGCCTCCAGAAAACCAGAGGAGAGGGAGCATGCGCCAGGATGCGCGCGCAGCTCCAGCCTGGATGTCGCATTTGGAGAGAGCTCCAGCGCACACTCGTTGCCAAGGCGCCCAACATGTCGGAGTCATATATATTTTTGTAACCCTGTCGTGCAAGTGCATCTCACTCAGTCCATCCTGGCTTTGTCCTGTGCTCGCTCTGAAGTGAACTCTGCTACCGGCTGAAGTCGACCGAAGCTGTAATATTGTGTTCCCCATGAGATGATAAAGGACTCAAGTTAATTAAGCCTCGCTGTGTACCTTTGGGACAGCAAACCCCCTCCAGTTTTCCCTTCAATGTCGACGCCGTTTTTGTCAGCCGGTATCGTTGCGCTTGCTCATTAAATTGTATTTCATGTATATCATCATTTCATGTATCATGTATTAATTGTATTTTATGCTCCACATGTTGTCTAATTTACTTTGTCGAATTACTTTGTCTTGTATCAATTCTAGCCCAGGTTGAGGCATATTCTCCTTTGCAACGTGTCCTTGTTTTCAATTATAATTCATTTTGTATGCTCATCCTTGGTATCCCTAGTTGCTCAGTCGTAAGTCTTTGACTTACATTGTGTAACCTCTCGCTAGGTCCATTCAAAACCTCCGAAGAAACCCGAATTAAATTATAACAGATTTTAATTCGAGAGAGGCTTACATAATGACGACTGCTTGAAACACCAGACAATATCTGCTTTGATAAGGTATCATAAGGTATCGTGCGATGTTGAATTCACCGGATCCCGTTCGACCTCCTGGTTATTATTTGGATGGGTGACCGCTAGAGAGGGAGCAGCCGTCCAAGAAGCTCGTCTCCCGTATCATCTCAAGGTGGCAATGAGTAGCTATGAGCAAAATTATCAGTTCGGGTTACGATCCACGTCCACGATACCACACATGGTAGTTGGAAGTAAAGGCTTAACTAATTAATTTTACTAGTAATCAACTATAAAAAAAAGGCGACATAGAACATGGTTTATGGATAGGTAACTGTTGAAACTCTTGACAAATCTAGGTTTACGACGCAGAAGATTTTTGCAATCAAGTTGTATCTTGCCCAGGAGTCAAAGGAGAACAAAAGGGCTAGAGTTTTACGAGGGATGTGTTCCTAACAGCACTCTTCATCTGAAGATAGCGAGAGTAATGGGTCCAATGATGGTGGTGGAGGGTTTACGGGAAATGTTGGCCTTACGGGGGCACTCAAATTGGTATGAGAAAAAAATCGACTTTGAAAGTTACGTGCTAAGTTAAGTGCATAATTCTGAATGTTCTGATTTCTTTGAAGAAGCATCGTTACATGGTTCAAGCTGTGGATAGAATAGAGCTCTTCAAAAATTTGGATTGATGCTTACTAACGAGATTCGAGATGGATTAAACTAGGGCTGTTCCCTCTCACGATTCACGATGACTTAAAGTTTATGACGCTGATGAAGTCGTTTGAAAAAAAAGTTGCTGGTACATAAAATTTAATCACTTGAACATTTCCCTCTCCATGAAATACGGCGATGACTCCTGAGAAGGGATGAAACATGGATATGGGAAAGTTTTTCTACATAGGAAAAAGGCTCTGGAATCGCGGGAGCTCATCCCATCAAGGTTTGGAGTAACAGTCCCTTTGCCGCAGCTATTAGGGGCTGAGCGATAAGTTTATTATGTTCTTAACGCAGGATGTCCGCCCTATCCTTTTCTCCAACTGGCTTGGGGAAGTAAACCCAGGTTTATTAGCTCACAAGTTTCCGTGGGAAGGTAATAACGGGCGTCGCATATTGTCTCCCCTGAGACAGCAAAAGGATCGTCGGTTCACATGGTCGGCCATTTTCGCAATAACTTTTGAGGACCCCTCCATTGTGAAGGTTTTCAATGTTAAATATGACCAACACAATACAAGGGATGCTGATGACCGCCGGCTCGCCCTATCATACACCCATCAATCTATTCAGGCCGGTTGTTCTATTCGTTTCTTAACTGTTTGTTTAGAAAAGATGCCACAATGTGTATTTACTTTTTGATGGCTGTTGGGAAATGAGCCCATTTGATGTTGGTGTAACGTGCCAGCAGTGATGTGAGCGGTTTCAGATTGGCGGTCACGCAGTACGTAGGCCAGATTTACAGCCTCCTCCCGAGAATATTGACGTGGTGGTCCTCCTGGGCGTCAACACTGGCCTGGTGCAACCCCCTGTTGCTTCTACATAGGCCTACAACTAAGGCTTCTGGATCAGAAGTCTACAACCCGTTCCATAAAACTGGCAACGTTGAACGGTCGCCATGCATAATGCTGGGAGAGGATTTCTGCGTATGAGTGGCAGGTTGCAGAAGAGGTTGCTGACAGGTATTCGCCAATGACTGGTATCAAGTAGGCACATGCATGTACGAGTGCGTGGATGCTGATATGCGTAGGGGGGCGTGGGGGGTCTCCAAATAATCAGAGGGACGTGTTACAAGCAAATGAGTTTTCATAGTACAATATTTGAAGAAAAAAATTTACGAGAGCCCGGTAATCAGAAAAATCAAAGGCCGCAGGTGATAAGTTAGATTTTTAATGTTTAAACTGAATAATATTGGCGGTCATGTGAGAAGTAATAAGATTAAATCAGAGCTGTGATTTATAATTACTCCGCCTCGTGCCCTTCCACCACACATACATTAGCGTGCAGTGCGAAATTCTCGTAAAGCATAATTGATAGCCCTCGTGAGACCTTAACTGTTGGGTTTATCGATCGAACTTTATGAATACAGATTCCGGCAAGGACTTGTATACTATTGCGGTAATTGAGGGCGATACGTATCCAAAAGGTTTACATTATCTCCCAATGATTAGGCTATCGACTCTACTTGAATAAAATCGATTTATTCTTCTGTTTTCTTTAATAGGTACATATATATCTCAATAAATCTAGCCTTTCCGATGAGGGATGATGGTGGATGGTGTTAAAGCTGTATTTCGGGTACAGTAAAATTGATTAACAACTAGAGTCTTGTACTCACGTCGACTTGAATTCCCGGAAGAGGGAACACCCTTGTCGGTGGTGCTTCTTTAGGAACGTATCTGTAGAATTCCTGATCCCCTTGATAGAATTTGATTGAGTAGAGAGCTGATCCTTCAAGATCGTATTCACAGCCAAGTTGAAGCGTGGTGCCGGCTCTCACCATTTCCGGAGCCCACATGACGACATCCCGTAAACACCAACCACCTGAAAATATTGGAAAAAGTATTAACGACTAGTGCGGGGAGAGTATGATGAGATCACTATTGAGAGGGTCGAGTTCATCGAAACAAGAAGATTTCATATATGAATTATATATCTGTAGGAGAGTCTGTAAAATATACAAATTGTGAATTGAGAACTAGAATAAAGAAGTATTGAAGTACACTGTTCTTTTCAACCTTCTTCACGCTTTCCTGAATGAAAAAGGAACGTTTTTAAGAATGAACAAATGAAACACAGGCTGGTTATTCCTTGGATCAGGCGCATGAAGACACATTTCTTCAACATGGGGAAAATGGGGGAAACAGTGGGTGTGGCCAGTCCCGGACCCATTCCAATCAATTCAGGGTCCAAAATTAAGTGGAAAATGATACCCCACACGCCTAGGTACCGGAGATCTCGAAAACAGATATTTATTCGAAATGGGTAGATAGGCATCCATTTTAACCCAAAGCCTCATCCAGAGGGCACCAATCGCTCCGATACCCGTCTCACAGGATTCAGCGTCCAGAATTTAGTAGGAAATTATACCCCACACACCTAGATTGCAAAAAATCTCAAAAATCCATTTTTAGAAATACACATTTTGAACCCTACTCCACCCAAATTTGGTCTGATCGGGTTGAAAAGTTTCGAGGACCAACTAGAGCCGGGAACGGACCCGGACCAAAATTTCAGATTTTTAGAAAGTTGTCTACTACTGGATGGTGGACGGCGAACGGCGACATACGTCATTTGCTAATTTTGATCTAGACACCTTGAAATGTCCAGGAAAATTATTTTGGCCCAAATCGGAGAGATTGCATTTTTGCATGAAAACAATCAAATTTACGATACGACCATAGACTACCTGATGGATCGGTGAGGTGCCAAATCATCCAGGAGACCACATTCGACGCGGACAGCGCCATTTTATGAAATCATGTATATTCCGGCTGACAAGTCGACGGAGCAGAAAATGCCCTTCCTGATCAGCATTGTATCCAAGGGGCTCCAAATTGTCGTATCCACGTAGAACAGCCTCTTTCCCATGTCTATGTGGACCCAAATTGTGTTCTACATGGCGGAGGAGGGCAGTCCCCAGTGTAATGCAATCGAAAATATGACCAGTTTGACGGAAGACGTCTTCAATTTCTATGGCTGCCTCAGTCTCCTTGCCAGAGCAACACACCAAGCTCCGTATATTGTTCTAAAAATTCCAGTATATTGGATGAAAGGTTTTCCGAGCATGTTCCACTTTAGATACCCAAGAAATTTATGTTAAGTACCCATGTAACTGGACGTATTTATTCTTCGCAAACTTACGCGATGCAATCATTAGTACTCTTGCCGCTGGAGAAAAGAATACAGGAAAGAAAAGTGGTATGGAACAGACGAGGTAAGGTTTACACACGCCATTACGTATAATAATAGGTCCTCCACTTCTTTCAAACTAGGATGTCGTTAGTTGAATACTGAGCACGAAGTCATCCCGCCATCTCGTTCCAAGTTCTGCTCCTTCCGAAGAATAAGACATTTGCATAATCTTCTTCTCGAGGGTGGTTTCATACCTACTTTTCACCTAATGAAATCCTCAGACAGAATAATCGATCCGCTATTTGCTCGCCAGTTGATTATTATACGACGCTGAAATTGAATTCGTACGTAGCATACTTATCAGCCCAATAAACAAATGATATTAATGGGAATAGTTTGTTGATTGATTGCAGTTGTACGGGGTCATCTCCATTATTTCTTTATCACATTAATTTTACAACCTGCTCAATTCGTTGAACATTTTTCTAGCGATCGTAAAAACAAGTTTTGTCGGCAGTAAATATTGTGAGTTTAGTGCTCTGAAACCAAAAGTTGGATCACAGAAGCGGTTACTTTGAACGGGAGTAAGCATTTACGGTAGAAAATGATACCCGAATCTTCGACTTACAACTCTAATACCACAATTGGATTTAATCTAAAACTAAATTTGTTTTCCTTTACTGCAGAACCAAAAGATCAAGACGGGGACGATTTTTGACTTAAGTGTGCTGATTAATGATCGTGATAAGAGATTCGTGTTTGTTCGTTGAAAAAATCGGGGTTCATCCTAAAGCCGTTGTCAAGTGATGAACTCACCCTCTGTACGCCTCGATCGCCTCGAAACAGGCGATTTTATTGACGAAGAAACTCTGCTGGTAAGTGGAAGAATTGGGATTGGATTAAGGCTAGAGTAATAAATTAAAAGAGCACTCAATTCACCGCCGTTCCAACTGTCTCACATACTCGGACGATAACTTCAGAATGCGGCTGTTGTAGTGGTTTAAATTTTGAAAATGAAAAGCCGATAGTCGTGGGTCGCTTGCTAATTCGTCTGTAATGAGAGACTTCTTCAAACTACCACCGACCACGAAACACTACTTGCCCAATCCCCAAACTACAAAACTAGTTAACTAAACCCATTTCGCATCTTTATCTGCATCTTCCTGTTTATTACAAGTTCGCGTTTACAAGCTCCACCACAGTTTCAAACTGAAGAAGTAATTGCAAAATTTCGTTCACGATTGGTTATAAATCAAAGAGTGATGAAGTGGGTTTGGCTGATATCGTTCTTGCAGAAGACATTGGGAATTGAGGGGGATCAGGTGCACAAAGACTGTGTTCCAGTAGGATTACTTGATGGAGGCAGGTTTAGTTGATTCGACATTTTATCCTATTTAGTGTTGACACGAGGTCCGGAAAGTCGGGCTAGTTTGGGATCAGTTGGAAATAGTGGAAAACAATTGAGTTTGACTTTTTGCATGAAAACATAGGTTGGTTATTCAAGAAATAACCAACTAAAATCGAATAGTGGGATCCACGCGGAATATACCCGCGCTCACAATTCTCAAAATTGTATCTGAATTTGAGAAAAAGTTGAATTGCACTCCCTCGTGGCTGAAAAGGATTTTTTTCGCAGTCACAGGACACCATCGATGTTGTTTTCAATCATTCAGCGGCTTATTTCCAACATAAGTAAGCTTATCGCGGGGATGACGACCGCTCGATCCTTGAGCGACATTTTTGTTGCCAGTGTCTATCCCGTCGGTTTGTCAGGCGACCCGGGGTCTTTCATATGATGGATCGGTTTCCTCAGGCTCTCTTGTGTGTCCGTATTACCGTGGCGTCTCGCATGTCTCGGATCATCCCAAAACTCCTTTTGTAGTGAATCTTTCGCATTGAATCCCACTGGAATCGATATATACCCGCGGTTCGGGCGGATGAATGGACGGTGGACGTCGGAAAGCATTGTTGGGCTTTCTTCCATTTCTCGCCCGCTTCCATTCTTCTCAACCGAGGTTCGAGTAATACTTAGAGTCGTCCTTAACAGCCTATTGAGCCTTCTGTTCTTCTACTACGCTCTTTGAGCAACATTTTGTCTATATACTCGCTGTCATCAACCCCAGTCAGAGCAAGAGCATTTGTACTTGCCTCTATCTACATTTTCTAAAGAGGGATTAGGTGCCTACCCAGAATACAACTGGTGACCTTGAATGCACTGCCCATTAAGGTATTCATATTTTAGTTGGCTTTTCTTAGCTCACCAATAATATTGATAGCAAATTATTGTAGGTCAATGAAATCAATGCCAATCAAAACACGGGTTGCTTATTCCTTGAACCAGACGCATGGAGACTAATTTAAACCTCGGCCCAGGCGCATGGAGATTCATTTCTTCAACATGGGGAAAATGGAAGAAACAGTGCCGGACCCATTCCAATCAATTTAGGGTCCAAAATTTAGTGGGAAATGATACCCCACACGCCAAGGTACCAGAGGTCTCGGAAGCAGACATTCGAAATGGGTAAATAGGCACCCATTTTGACCCATGACCTCTTCCAGTGGGTGCCAATCGTTCTGGGACTCATTTCATTGGATTCAGCTTCCAAAATATGGTGGAAAATGATATCTACCCGCCGTCTGCCGTCCTTCGTCCACGCAGACTTTGGTAGTAAAAAAATTTCTAAAAATCTGAAATTTTGGTCAGGGACCTGTTTCTGGCTTTAGTTGGTCATCGAAACATTTCAGCCCGGTCGGGCCAAATTTGGTGGAAGGGATTAGGGGTCAAAATGTGTTTTTCAAAAAATGAAATCTCGAGATTTTCGGCGATCTAGGCATGTGGGGGGCATCTTTTCTACCAAATTCTGAACGCTGAAGCCAATGAAAAGGTACCCTTCAACGATTGGCACCCACTGGAAGAGGTTATGGGACAAAATGGGTACCTATCTACCCATTTTGAATGTCTGTTTTCGAGATCTCCGGTACCTAAGGCGTCTGCGGTTTATATCATGGACCACCACTCAACTTCTTCATATTTGAAAACTAGGGGATATTCTTGGAAATCTCATCATTATTCTATTGCAGTCAAGGCGACATAAACATCACTTGTTGACGTGGGTTCATGTATCTGTACGCCTCGCAGGACCAAAACTGATCATTCAAGTTTAGGAAGCTATACGATGCTCTGAGTAGAATACATCATACACTGAGATTCTACATATATGCATTTCTTAATAAATATTGTATTGAGATGAACCACGTGAAGGGAGCGACTTTCATCGCCCAAATATTCAGCCGCACCGTGTTACTTTCCAGGCTTGGGATATGGGTATCACACTGTCGACCCCCGTCACGGAAAAAGACACGTCATACGTAGAAAATGCCTCCTACAAAGTAGGGGTGAGTTCGATGCAAGGGTGGCGTGTGACAATGGAAGACGCTCACGCCGTTCTTCTCCAAATGCCCGGTGACCCGTCAGCAGCATTTTTCGGAGTGTTCGATGGCCACGGTGGTCCGAGCGTAGCTGAATTTGCTGGAGCTAATTTGGACAAATTTATAACCAACCAAGATAGCTACAGACACGGCGACATTGCGAAGGCTATCGAGCGCGCTTACATCGACATCGACAACAAAATGAGAGAAGACCTCAACTTGACGGAAGAAATGTCAGGATCCACAGCTGTCGTTGTTCTAATAAGAGATAATACGGTATTTTGTGGAAACGCCGGCGATTCAAGAGCAATAGCCTTCGTAAAAGACAAAACGGTGCCTTTATCTGTAGACCACAAGCCAAACGTACCTGAAGAGAGCAAGAGAATCACGGAAGCTGGCGGCTGGGTGGAAGCAAACAGAGTAAACGGAAACTTGGCTGTATCACGAGCTCTGGGAGATTTCGTTTTCAAAATGGACGAGAAAAAACCTGCCGAAGAGCAGTCCGTCACTGCTCTCCCAGACGTGAAAAAGCAAACTCTAACCAAAGACTGGAAATTCATCGTATTGGCCTGTGACGGTATCTGGGACGTGATGAGTAGCGATGAAGTTGGGAACTTCGTTAACGAACGCTTGACAAACGGAGATCGACCGGACACCGTCTGCGAAGAACTAATGATGGCCTGTTTAGCATCCGATGTTTACGGGGCTCAAGTTGGTTGTGACAACATGACTGTCGTTATAGTACAAGTAGGCGACATATTGATGCAATCTTCCCCAGGAACTCTGCCTACAAACACTCCATAAATCAATTTTTGTAATTCTTCATTGGTCAAATACATGAAATCCCTTTTCATCGAATCATACGATTCACTCTCAATTGAAGTTATTTATAAAAGCTTTGCGGTCACTGTAATAAACGATGAAATAATGTGGAGATGTTGAATTTTTATCTTGCTTTCTCATCCCAATCGTGAAAATGAGGCATCTGACTAGGACTTATCGTTTTAAAATCACTTGAACACATTGTTTTTAATTGGTTGCACTTTCATCTTTCTATCATATAATTAATCCGATGTTTCGCCAGGTCCTGGCCTGTCATTACAGGATTCATTAAGCAACCGGGTATCCAGAGCCCTCACATAACGGGTAGGTAACAAGAATGTACATGCGGGCAATAATTTGGTAAAATTTGTTTTCTCTTTTGACATTACTATGGCCCTATCTATACTAGACTACTGAAAGCATTCAAAATAAGTAAGTACCTATATATATTTTTAAAAAAAAGTAAAAAGGACTAAATTGATGCATTGGTTAGTTGATATTTAATAGATATGTATATCTTACTTCTAATTAGCCCTATCAGTATTATCTACTTTGCTTCAGGTTCCACATAAGTTGGTGCCTCACGGGTCAATCTGCTGGGTCATTGTTTACACCTGACAAAGGATTATCCAACTTTTTTTTCTAAAAATCTAAAATTTTGGACAGGGACCTGTTTCTGGCTTTAGTTGGTCCTCAAAACATTCCAGCCCGATTGGACCGACTTTGGTAAAGGGGGTGTTTGGCCCCAGGCCTCCCTATAAGATTGAAAGATGCCAAGGAACAGCCAGTTCAAATTACCCGCCGTTTGGGTCGACCAGGGTAGGACCTTTTTGCTCAATGACCCGACATCAGCGCTCGCTCGTTCTGCAAACTAAGGGGGTAACCGTCCGCCGTCAAGGAAACCTATCACTACTGTTCTCTTCTTCAACGTGTTCGTCTCGCTGTGTTCATAAAATCTGTATCCGTTTGCATCCATTCGATCAGTCATTAAAAGTTCAATTAACTGTTACAAGTTCTTGAGTTCGAACCCACAGTCTCACAGGGAGGGTAGGGGTCAAAATGTGTTTTTCAAAAAATGAAATCTCGAGATTTTCGGTGATCTATCTAGGCGTGTGGGGTATCATTTCACACCAATTTTGGACGCTGAATCGATCGAAGTGAGCCCCCATGCTCTTGGTCCGAGCAATTACAACCCCTGTGAATGAATTTGGGCCCTTTTTGTCAGCACTTGAGCTGACCCTGGTAGTGACGATTTCGAAGAACTTAAGTTTTGTTGCTCAATATACGGTCTTAACCTAGTTCGCGGGACGCAAGCACCATAAAAAGTAACGTGAAATGTACAAAGAATTTTTTAATCGTTGAAAAAACCGTCCACAGTGATACTAATTGAATTAAAATCTCAGCTTTTAGGAAAATGTATTGTAGTGAGAATTGGAGCACCGCGCATAATGTGTTTCTCGGAACCACAAAATGCTATTGAACGAATGAGGGTCCTTACACAATCTGAGTGGATGGAAAAATGAATTCACGCCCAACCATTATGCACAGTCAGTTCCTACGAAAGTTCATTTGTACCATTCTCTTTCGTCTTGGGCCTAATTAATTAAATTAAACAGTCAGTCCATACGTTTTCGTTTGAAATGCCAACGGCACCGCTCAATAAAACGCAACCCTCCCTTTCAGTAGCCCGAAAGGCTGTTCTTTCTTGCCTTTCCACTCTCAATCGTTGAAGGTCAAATTCACTGTTATTTCGCTGCGACAATGTTCACGTGGATGGCTGTACGATTTCGTGATTTTGCATTAAGGAATCGGTTCAAGTAAGTACCATAAAACCCACCGATCGTGAAAGAATTGTCAATTTGTGGTAGCTTTCTGAAGAAATTGTTGCGAGAATCGGAAGGAAATTCTCCATTCTCCAAATAAATAAGATGTAAGGAACTACAAAAGTAAATCATCGAGCGAATCAACAAAAACACTCATAGAAATGAAAAAGAACCTATGAAGAAAGACGGAAACGCTATACCCACATTGAAAAAATATAATGAACGGCTTGAAGCCCAAAGAGAGAAATCAAGAGAAGGAAAAACATGAATAGGTGCTTTCTGCAGTGGTAGAACCAATAGGTTGAGCACGGGTGCTGAGAGCGAGGCCCAATCCGTTTTCGTTCACTCCTTCCTTCTCTGTGATCTTTCCCTCTTTGTTATTTCCGTCAATTGAACTTTACCCTTTCATTGAAAAAAGGGGAGTAACATAGGTTCCCACGACTCACGCCTGGGAAATTAGCCCTGTGCAATTAGATTGGAGAATCGAGTCGAAAGCATTACCTATTTGCGAACGTTAACAATTTTCTTCAACCAATTTTCGGGTCATTTTCTGTAAGTTCCTTTTCAACAGTATTGATCACAGGGCACAATAATAATCTTGAAAAACAAACACCTTTTGATCAGTGACATACGCTCCTACGTGAGCCGCTGCTCAATAAATTTCAAGTGCTGACTTTGGCTCAATCCATCTGCTCATGGCACTGACTCTTGAACACCAAGAACACAGTGAGAACGAGTACAAGTGTTCACTGGCATACTGACCCTTCCACCTAACGTCCTGACACCAGATTGGCTCACAGACCATTCTCGGGAGTGTAAACAGGGCAGACCGTAATGCCCAATCAGATGCATTACACGGCTGAGCCCACAAGCATTTAACGTCATGATGTAATGAGCTTCAGCCGGAAGGTTCTAAACCCAAAACCTTCCTCAATACTCATTACGGACAAATGAATAGCTAGAAAGTGGAATGTAGTTACACAGGCATTATATCATTGCAATGACCTATCGTACGATCATAATCTGGGAAGACACCTGAAGGAACATAGTCGCAAAGCAGATGGAGAAACCAGAAACGATTTCGGAGGATCGAACCTAGGTGGGGTAAGGGTGAGTGTACCAGCGGATCGCGGATGTCTAGATAAGGTCGTATCAACCATAGCAACCCTACAGAACGAACTGGGCATATTGGCATTCAAGAGGTTCCTTCCCCGAACTCTCCATTTTGCCTCATTATACTTTACAATCACTTCCCCTCGGTCTCCTAACTTCCCCCCTCCCACACAGTCCTGATATTCCATTTATTGGATTGTCATTTTTTAAGGGTGGCACTTGCCAGTCGGAACGAATGTCGATTCCGCCTTGGAGTTTTTCATAATATATTATTTTGACGAAGAAATGAGGGGTGATCACGACTTATACCGTCACTCAAAGAAATACATTGAACCGATTAAAATATAGAAATTCAGCTTCTTCATGCAGCAGGAAAATATACGACGGGAACAATAGATTATGGAACACACCAATAATGGCTATTTCAATCCTGCATCAGATTAAGTAGTTGCGGAATAATTGGTAGGAACCAAACTAAAACACTGAAAATTCATTCAACGGGATTGGTTATTTATTGGACCAGGAGCATGGACTCACTCATGGATTCAGCGTGGAAATTTACTACTAAAAAAATGATACCCACACGCCTAGATATTAGAAATCTCGGAAACACATTCGAAATGGGTAGATAGGTACCCATTTTGACCCATAACCTCTTCCGGTGGGAACCAATCGTTCTGGAACCCGTCTCATTGGATTCAGCGTCCAAAATTTGGTGGAAAATAATACCCACTCGCCTAGATTGCCGAAAATCTCGAAAATCCATTTTTCGAAATACACATTTTGATCCCTACTCCCCCCAATTTGATCCGATCGGGCTGAAAAGTTTTGTGGACCAACTAGACCCGGAAATGGGCCCCTGACCAAAATTTTAGATCGGAAATACAACTGCCAAAGCATTGTATCACAGTGAATCACTTATTACTGCTAAAATAAAAGTAAGTATGCACGGATAAGGAAGGAGAAGATACATCGAAATCTCGTTTTCGCTTGGCCGGTTTTGGATTCCATCTTGGAAAACGAAAACGCTTTTTGGACTCAGGCTCAAATTCTACTAAAGCGGATGAGTATTTGATAAAATTATTGCTATAAGATATCTTTAAAAAAAAAAAAAAAAAAAAAAAAAAAAAAAAAAAAAAAAAAAAAAAAAAAAAAAAAAAAAAAAAGCGCTATTCATAATCTAATGCAAATTTTCGTATAAAAACATTCGTTTGAACGATTCAACTGCTGTTGAAATAATCAATTAAAACCATGGGGGTAAAGCATGAGTAAATATTATGATGAATGATGAACTTTGTAAATCAATTGTACTATTTACCTGATTTCCAATAAAGTGGTCCCATTTTTATAACCAATCGAGTTCATTAAGGTGGGTGCGACTACAAATTGGTAGTTATTCGCAACATCCTTCAACACTCGGCCATCCAAGAGCAAATCAGATCCAATCCGACCAGTGCAGAGATGAAAAAGTAAGTTCGATTCGGCTCATCAACGGAGTCTCACATTCTCGGTTAGGTTGTGTTTGTTTGAAAGAAATCGGCTCATAGGGCTCGCCGTATAACCAACAACCGAGCAAATGCAGTTAAGTTGTGGCTCGTTCATCATATGAAGCGGACGTTTCAACTATGCACCAACTCGAAAAGGCCCAACTTTCTGCCTTTGATCTCTTGGTTTCTGCTTGGTCGAGAGCCTGTGTAATACGTGAACTTCTCCGGTGCTCAACTTCTACGAGAGCGGATAAATTGTTTAATATCGCTCCTGACGTTGGTTCTCCTTCATTCTTGGAGCGTCGGAAATATTTCAATGGACATATTAGTTTGGTAACCGCCTGTGTTGGAGAAACGCTTTTGGCCCTTAATGGCTCGTAAAGGCTTCCTCAGACTTACTTATAGCACCTGCGATCTGCTGGCCAACGGACGCTTCTTCAAAGGAAGGTGTTTCGAGGAACTCCCGTTACAGAGTCTGAAGAGAAGACCGGAGAGTCCAACCACATGCTCTGTTCAAAGTTAGATATTTTCATGCGGTTGAGAGGCAGAATGATCACAAAGGGATGGATCAACCTTTTTAAACACAATCATGGATCTTCTAGATCTGCAGCCTGCATTTTCAGCAAATGCCAGAATTTTGGTTTCCATTAAAAAGCAGGACTCAATGGACACTGCAAACGACGTGGCCAGCCATCTAGGTTATCTTCCGCCAAATTATCAGTGTTTCTTCAGTGAATTTCATACACATGAAATGAACCACTTCTTGTTTACCTATTGTTCTATATCGATATGGATTATACTGGATTTGATAATTGAACAACACTTAGTCACTTGAACGAATTATATTCTTGGATCTCAACAAGCTCACAGCCACAGACAGACGCCAAGCGTCAGAGAAGAGAGTAAACAAGGAAGCCTTGCAGTGTTGACAACTGCGAGGTGAACTTCATTATTTTGATATGACATTATAAAATAGTATTGCTCATTGTTTATGTGAGAGTAATATTTCTTCTATATTTTCTTGAGGTTTCTCTTCTATCAAGACAGGTAGATCATATCTCAATGAAGTAAGGATATGACTGGTTCAGTAGTTGGTTCTCCTTCCGCTAGGTAGGTGAAGGGACCAATTGAGCTGTCCCGAGTGGTCAAATATTTAATGTCTTCAAATCAATAATTTCATTAACACCCTGTAGAAAATTTAGGACTTTTCGACGCGTTTCGAGGGTTCATCATTTCGAAAAACTTAATCATCTTTTTAAAAAACCAGGACAGACTTAATTGAATCGGCTCGAGCATGGGTTATCTTCTGAATCTCAAACCTGACGATTCTGACCAATAAATAATGGAAAAGACTCACTTGAATTTTTCTACTCACAACACCCGGGGTAATCTGGAGCACCGAGGGAACGTACAACAAAGAGCGAACAGCTGGAGTTAATTGTAGCCTGGCGTGCCCGAGTTTGCAGCAGCATTATTCTATTCTTCTCGCCCTTTAGTCCAAGGGATCTCATATTTGTAAATCACGAAGCCTTTAGAAAAGGAACCATCTCGCTTCTTCGCACAACATTAATTTACTCGAAGGGGTAAACATTCATTAGAAACAATCTTCTTTATACGTTCGACGATCAGAAGAAAAAGGTAATTTCAGAATAGACCCGCCGTCGATGATGCTTTGCTTTCATTCCTGCATGCAGTTTTTTACAGGCAAGTAGACGCCGAGAACCAAGTTCTGCCCAGCTCCAAGGGTTCATAGAAATGTGGAATATTACATATATGGTAATCAACTAAAAGAACCTTTGAATAGTAATACCCCAATAATATCAAATGAATCGAGTCAACGAAGAACAGCAGCAGTTGTAAGACTTGTTTGTAACAAAAGCTCATCCTTCATTCTTTTTGTCCGTTAACAAATCAATGACACGTTCATTAAATTCTTCCACGTAGAAAACTTACCACCGGCATTTATTTTGTTTTATGGACATTGGACATCTTCAGCTTCTTC
The DNA here is from genome assembly GCA_019603395.1 of Cyrtorhinus lividipennis. Lineage (NCBI taxonomy): Eukaryota > Metazoa > Arthropoda > Insecta > Hemiptera > Miridae > Cyrtorhinus > Cyrtorhinus lividipennis. The sequence goes on along the minus strand of CM034000.1, from coordinate 25,744,056 downwards.
TGGTAACGAGCATAGCTAGACAGATCGCCTCAGGGTTAAAAAGCAGCATTTTGCTTCCGCTAATGTCATGGGTTCAACCTGACCTAATAACTAAATAAACTAACAAAATTAGCGGACACTGATTCATTTCACTGTTTCACGATTTGAATGTTTTTTTTTCTTGAATGATCAATCTATGTATTCATGCAAAAAATCAGCCTCTCCGATTCGGCCTATAATTTTCTCTTCTGGGCTTAAAAGATCAAAATAAGCAGATGGACGTCAGCCCTTCACGCCGAATTCGGTAGGAATTTGTCTAAGAATCTGAGATTCTTATGAGGGACCCGTTTATGACTCTAGTTGGTCCTCAAAACTTTTCAGCATGAACGGGTCAAAATGTGTATTCGAAAAATGGTTTTTCGAGATTTTTGGCGATCAAGGCGTGTGGGGTATCATTTTCGACTAAATTGAGGACGCTGAATCCAGTGAAACTGGTCCCGGAACGATTGGAGCCCACCGGAAGACGTTATGGGTAAAAATGGGTGTCTATCTACTCATTTCCAAATGTGAGTTTTCGAGATTTCAGGTACCTAGGCTTGTGAGGTATCATTTTCCACTAAATTTGGGACCCTGCACCGATAGGAATGGGTCCGGGACTCGCCACACCCCCGGTTCCCCCATTTTTCCCGTGTTCGATATTTTCAGCGATTTAGGCGTGTGGGGATGGTTCCCACTAATTTGTGGAAGCTGAATCGATGAAAATGAGTCTCCATGGTCCTCCTGTGAATGAACCAACCCCTGTGAATGAATTTTTGGAGCGTTTTGGATATAGACGAATTGCTGAACAAGAGGGGCAAATAGGGCAGATCAACCTCTTGCATGAAAACCTAATTTAACTAATCAAGTAATAATACATCATAAGTGCCAATTAATTTTGAGGGGCTCATAGAATTGGTGAACCTCATCGCGATCGTATCCACCAACAATAGGGATTTGCTAAGATCAATACAAGTGATTTTAACATTAGAGCCTCATCGTAGAATTGCTCCGCCACATAATGCAGTCGAGTACGCCATCGTAGTGGCTGATTCCTAGATGAAAATGATGTCAAATGCTAATCGTACCGCGTACATTCCCGGTGAGAATTCTTTCCCACAGGTGATACCCCAACCGGTCTGGGAATTTGCTAACGGAATGGCCAAATTAGGGGGCGGTATGTAGGGGAAAAGGAAAATTTACGGTGGTACGATAGGATGGTTCCGGTGCCGATGAGGGGATGGGAATTAGGGATCCTATCCACTCGCTTCGAATGGTTTAAACTCCACGGAATCCGAGCCTCCTTTGTTGACAGTGGCAGTTTCCCGTTATTTGATTACGAACACTCGGGGAAACCCAAAACTCTCTCCCTCCAAAACCGTTTCATTCGAATGGACTTTTCATTAGTTCACGTCTATATTTCAACCTTGTGATCATAAAGAACTTTCATCCCGTGAGCAGCCAAGAGAACTTGATTAGATCTGAGCCAATTTCCATCGGTGCTTTTCATATCAGACGAGGTATAAACATAAGATCGGAAGGAACCGGACTGAGAAATGGTTGAAATTGCGAGACTTCAAATTTATTATTTAATTTCATATCCACAGTCACCATACTGGCGAATGAAGCATTCCAGGAACACACCCCTAAATCCTACGTTGAACGTACATTTTATAAACTATTCCTGTTCAATGTCCCTTACGCTCCTATAACGTATTTTTTGAGTTTTTTGATCGAATGTACAAGAACATACGTCAACCGCCGCATGATAGTGCTCAAAAGTCATCGAAAAATCCACCATCTGTCCCAAAATCGGCTAACAGTGAATTTATCGTGTAAATGGCTCAGCGTGTATCCACTCACCTCAAAAAGTTATCGTCTAGCTATCGACTTTCATTGGATTTGTTCGTCCTTTAGAGCCCAAACGTTCCAATAAATTTTGGGATTTATCAATACATTAATCGGTTCATTCTGATATCTACCGGCTTTTAATTGCTGATTTAATAAACTGAAAAGATCTCGTAAATTTTGTCATTTCCCGTAATAAATAAAAAGTATCTGTGTTCTGGATTAAGAAAGAAGTATTACATAACTGAACTGCTCAATCCAATATTTCGTTCCAGATTCCCCCGATTATTCATTGTTCATTGCAACTGATGCGCCGATACAATCTCAAGAATGTAATCTCATAGCGATCATTAAAAATATCTGCCTTTGGCTATTGTATTTTTCCATAAGGAATCGAAGGTTACTTGAAACAAAATTTTATTTGCATGATCAAATCGAAATTCTCGAATGAATTTCTTTGGAATCTAGAATAAGAACCCGATATCAGATTTGGATTCTACTCACAAATGAACCACAAGTGAAGTGCTATTTGAACAAGTTTGAGGACTTCTGGACAGTGATAACCCATTTTGAGCACTGTTCGGCGAACCGGACAAAGGATGGGACTTAGTGCTAAAAATGTGGGACAATCATTACACATTGAAGAATAAAGAAGTCACGGTCCTGTAATTTTACATAATTATGCTTCTGGGTGATGTCTGTATTTCCATAAAATTACGGATGACGCAACTTCCTACGCTTGAGAACACCATTTGCTATACCGATCTCAGGGCGAAGGAAATTCTGAGAATCAACAGCAAGGTTGATTGGATCTTGATAATTGATGAAGACTCTCTAAAGCTCTGGTAAAACAGCGCGTCAACAGATTCTAGACGGTTTCAGCGAGACAGAGATGACGCGTGGCTTTCATAATCAAGGCAGTCGACTGACTATATAGGAACCCCACTATGTCAGGAGGTCCGTGAATCCTTGACAAAATCTGTTGCGTGGAATGAGGTATAGGGTGAAACAGGAGGAAAGGGTTACGGGGGTGAGGACCTCATTAGGTCGCATAACTTCTCGTCGTACAACACAAAATGTGGAGAGGGTTGGTGGTCGGAGATAGCGCTATGCTCTGGCCGCATATCACCTTACATTACCTCCAGGTGTCACTTCAACGGCCGCGTCACATTTAGCCGTAAGTAGCTTCAACTATTATACAAGTCATTTCGAGCCAGAGCTTTCCTCGTCTGAGAGAAATGTGAAATGGCGACATAAATCGTAGCGGGGTAAGTTCGCTTGGAGTACGAGAGCAAAGTAACGCAGTAAAATTCAGGGATTTCCAGAGAGATATTTGCCGAACGTCAGTGAAACCCTCTTTTGACTCAAAAACCACGTTCAAAGGATTGGGAACGAGAGTGGACAAAAATTATCTCTCTTTCTACCAGTCGGGTCTACAAACAACGCTACGCAACAGTCAGAGCCGGTTGAGAGCAAATAGAGAACAATTGTCAGGAACCTAAAAATAGTTTTGGCCAGGAGTCACATCAATCCCTTTTGCGACCTTGTTTCCCGGTTTCTTCAAAGAAACTTGAAATAGAAAAAAAGTCCGTAGATTTTTTGCTGATTGAAAACGAATAGGAAGAGGTGAGGACGCATATTCATATTATGTAGGGTGACGTCTTTGTAACATTTTAAGTCTTTACGTTGTCCATCAAAATCGATAACCAAACTTCGTATAGTCAAAAAATATGCCTTTGAGTTGATGAACAATCATTGATGAATTTACCGACATTAATCACCAGCCTGTAAAGCGCAGTACGAATAAATTTAGACCTGAAAAAGATGATCGAAAGAGATTTACTGGTTCCATGAAGTAAGAATATCGATGGATTGCCCTTTACGAGAATGTGGAAATGGCTGGCGTCGTCAACTCATGCTTATCAAAAGCAAAATCAGGATTCGAGCTAAATAATGAACAAACGCAACTCCGAATGGGTACAGTAACAACCACAGGATTTAAACATAGCGAGGAATCACATTACACTACAACGTAAATCATCGCATCAAGAGGAAATCATTGTCCACACCACCCATACATATATCCATCTGAGCGTGAAAGGAGACTTCATTCACAGGACAATGCGCTGCTCTCCCTGATAGTTATCTGCGGTAGACAAGCATTATGTTTGCGTTAGAATAGTGTTATGTAGGTCATCTCGTCGTCCTTCATCCCATGCGTTTCGAGAGGTTTATCACGCAATTAAGTGGACTTTTCGATCAACGATAAGCAATATTATTGGGTATAGTAGACCCTCTAGAGATGAAGATGATAATAATATTGTCGCCATTATGCATACGTATCAACGAAATAATAGCGAATATCTTTTTTAAGATGGCTACGCGTACGATTCGAATGGATCTCAGAAAATCAAAAAACCTGAAAGCACTAGAAACAAATATTATCATCGAGGTCTCCAGAGTGAGAAAATGGTTCATAATTCCTTGGCGAAATATTATGGGGAAAACATTGTGTGTGGAGAGCCTCAGACCCATTCCAATCGATTCAGCCTACAAAAGTTGGTGGAATATCATACCCTGTAGGGTATTGCATTGAGAACCCACTTCCGAAACAGGCAGGTGGGTACCCATTTGGACCCAAACCCACCAATCAGTCCTGGATTCAGTGTCTAAAACTTGGTGAAAAATGATACACCACATTCCTAGTTCTAATAAGGTCTCAAAATTGAGTTTCAAAAAACATAATGTTTTGATCTAGACATCATGGTATGTATACTATCACGTTTTGGGGCAAATCGATGAGCCGCGATTACCTTAGGCATGATTATATACGTAAATAATTATTAATTAAAATACAAAAATTAATATTTTAGCTTTCACGAAATTGGTTGCCGCCGCAAAAGGGACAAAGTTAATTAAGTGAAAACTTCCGAAAATGGTTTAGATGTTGGATGGGAAATGCCGGAAATTACGTAGAATAGCCATTGATGGATCCTTGGGGATCCCAGCTCTCCCCATTCCCTTCTACCCCTCACATACTGAATATACGTATAACAATTTACATGATATCTCACCCCTCTTGGAACGCTGTCACATTGCGAAGCCGAACAGGAATCTTATTCATCACGCGTCCGAGACACTTGAAAGGGCAAAACGTGTAGGCTAGAATGTGAAGCAGGAAGTCCACCCTGTTGGGATAACTTCGGCGGCTATACGTCGGATACCGCTCCAACTTTAATGGACGAGGGAAACCGAGACGGGACAAGGAAAGGAAGGATTAGCATCACTAGCCCGCACCTGCACACTACGCTGAAACAATAATAATAAACGCAAAGTGCTACCCGGTTCTGGGTCAGAATTCTAAAAACCACATATATTATTCAAATGTATTCATCATCCATGATACTCGCTGCCGAGTTTGTACAGGAAGGTTGGAGGATAATATACATTTTCTTATAAAAACGGTCAAGATAGAAGCGTTCTACCTCCGTAGCGTTGCGATCATAAAACCAATTTAATTTCATACAACTTTATAAAAACCGTGGTTGTCTTATTGGCTAGTACTTACTCTGCACCAAGTAATTAAAACTCTACCATGGCTCGACCAGTTGACGCTCATCAGGTTGTTATCACATCGGTAGGTCGTCGTTCGTCGCTCGAGTGCTCAACAACTGTATAATTTTAAGAAGGATCATTACCTACCAATTGCCGATTGATTCTGTGTCGAAAATCAGATGAAAAATGACATCTAACTCAATAAATTGTGATGTGCAGCTGTAATCTTAGCCATTACAATGGAACAAGCAAAAGAGAAATTGAATGAGACCATGTCCAGAGTGGGAGCATGGATGGATGGACACAACCTCTCACTAGCCACTGCAAAGACAGAGGTGATACTATTCACACGAAAACGCATCCCAAATATCATGCAAATCAGAGTGGGGGAAGGTGAGGCGGAAACAAAACCAGTAGTCAGGTGCTTGGGAATAATGCTGGACATCAAGATAACCTTTGGGGAGCACATAAGGATGGCAGCAGCCAAGGCAGCAAAGACAACTGCAGCCCTGAGTCGACTAATGTCAAACATTCAAGGGCCTAGACTGTGTAAGAGACAACTATTAATGTCAGTTGTACACTCCATCCTGCTACATGGTGCAGAAGTATGGGCGGACGCTCTGAATGTCAAATTCCACCAAAAACGGATGCTAACAGTGCAAAGAAGAGGGAACTTTGCATTGTGAGTGCCTATAAGACAGTATCAGAACCAGCCGTGCTCCTCCTGGCAGGAGTGATACCAGTGCATCTGCTTGCAAGGGGGAGGAAAAGGATGTACGAGCAATGGGAAGAGGAGCCCAGGCCTCAATCAGCCAAACAAGAGCGGGAACACACACTCAACTCCTGGCAGGAAATCTGGGAGACAGAAACAAGATGAAGATGGACGACTCGACTGGTTCCCAATATATGTCCCTGGCTAGAGAGGGAACACGGTGAAGTTAACTATCATGTAACGCAGTTCCTCTCGAGTCACGAGATGTTCTTTCAGTATCTCCATAGGATGCGCATCGTGGAATCTCCAGGATGCCTACATTGCACCAACGAAGAGGATAGCGCTCAACACACATTCTTCGAATGCTTTTTTTCCGGGAAGGCGAAAGGTGCGAGAGAGAGAGAGACAGCAGAGGAAGAGAGCAGAGAGAGAGAGGAGAGTATGAGAGAAGAGAAAGAGAGAGAGAGAGAGAGAGAGAGAGAGAGAGAGAGAGAGCGATGGCAGATTGCACGGGAGCTAGAAATGTACCAGCCCTCCCCACCCCGAGGAGATATGATACCAGGATCTCTAGAGCAGTCAAAGGGAATGCCAAGGCAGGGTACATCAAAAACCTCGAGGCAAGCTCGTCGAGGAAAAGGCCGGCAACGGGAACTGTAGGCAACGGGACCAGCTAGCAGGGAGAAATCAGAACCCGCCCAAGACATAATGTGCCAAACAGTTCCGGTGGGCCCAAACATGGGAAAAGAGGGTGAGGTTTTAGTGAGTAAAAATCTCCACATACCCGGGTTTTGGTTGCGGTACCCCCCCCCTCCCGATATATATGAAGATTTTCCTCACCTTCTCTGAAACAAAAAAACTCAATAAATTGTGTCGAATCTACTGTTGTGATAGCCCTTCTTACCATACCTTAACTGGCTAACTTCACGGTGGGTGCACAGCTGGAACAGTCTCAGGGGGCACGATGTACAAGTAACTAAGTAGTTCTCAATTTCTTAACAATGATTCTTCAATCTCGCGTTTAGATTCGCTTTTTCAAAAATAATCTAATAACTAATCATATTTCTAATTTCGACGATTTTCAGATATTTCACCGTCTTCAATTCTTACATCTACACTGACAGTTATAATGTAACGTGCGTCCAAATAAGTAGAGTTCCCGTTCGAGCTAGGAATAAATTGAGGATGCTCAATTAGCATCGTAAGAGATCCAAATGAAACAGTATCCGTTTGATTAATGTCGAATAATAAGTTTCCAAGTCCGATACAGTCTGAATGTCAGGGGTGCTCTGCAGTGGGAATTTAGCCGCGCATGCACAAGTTCCCCTGTTCCTGATGGTTACTCCCACGCGGGGGGCACAATGGACTGAACACACTGAGACAGGATTTGATTTACAAAGCGTAAATTCCGACAGTATTAAATCATATTGTGTTCCATTAAACGACTATTCGACGGGGGTGAATGCCATCAGATTCCCTTGATCCCTCGCCGACTAACAAATTTACCGTTGAAACCCGTGGATTGATCCGCTCCCCGCGTTGTGTAGTATGTGCGATTTCTATATGTCTTGCTTTACTTCACACCGGGATACGTCGAAATACCTGCCGCTTGTGAGTGTCCGCCAGGCATCGGCTTGACATTGACAAGTTAGCATTCGCTATCCATGAATCATTTTCACCCCCTAAACACCTTTCAGTACGTTCGCTTCGTCACTCTGAAAACTCCTTAGTTAAACAGTTTGTGAGTGAAGTAACAAGAGACTTTCGTTCCCCGCTAACCAGAATCTTCATCTTCATTGCTTTTCGAAGAGATCCTCGATGAATCTGTTCGTCATGGCTCTCATCCTAGAGATCAGTCTTAATCATTGGAAGCACAGAGATGTCACCAACTAAAGCTTCAGCAAATAATAGACTATATTTCGTTTATCGTGATCCGTGGTGCTGAGTGAAAGTGACCCATGGTAATGATATAAAGACACATGAAACCAATTTACTGAATAACCTAATTTGTATATAACATCCTGAATTAGTTGTAGAACATTGCCGTAGAGTTCACAGGCAGTCACACTACCAGTTTATGACTGCTTATTTTTAATCATGTTCAAGTTGATGAAAGGTAGAATCATGAAATCGATGAAGTATTAGAAGAGAAAATACCTTGGCTCTGTGACAAACATGAATATAACATTCAAATTTCTGAATTATTTCATGAGCAGTGCGCATGGACGACTCATTTCAACATGAGGAAATGAGGAAAAGTGGGTTCCGATCCATTCCAATCGATTCAGGTTAAAATTTAGTGGAAATGAATACCCACACGCCTGGTCAAAAATCTCGAAAATCCCTTTTTCGAAAAACACATTTGACCCACCCCCCCAAATTTGGTCCGATAGGCTGGAAGTTTCGAACCAAATAGAGCCGGGAACGGACCCCTGATCCAAATTTGATTTTGAAAATTTTCATTTTATTTTTATTTATTTTTTTTTTTAGAAATTTCTACTTTACCCAATACGGCGTGGACGATGACGGACATTGTATATTTAACTCTCACCTTGAACGTCCAGAAAAACACAAAATTTGGGCAGAACTCGGAGGATTGACTTTTGCATGATATACATGGGGTAATAATTATCGAGGAATAACCAACCTGTGAAATCACATTCTTAGTTTTTGTATGTAAAATGTGTAGGAAAAAGTCAATTTGTATTCAATAGGAAACATGTATCGTTTTACTAATAAGTGCAAATAGCTAATCAAGGAATAGTCGAATCAATATGATGAGATGAATTGCATCATTACCAACTTACACAGGCAGTAGGCGTCACAGAAGACGCAGAGA
>CM034000.1:25708234-25735080 GCA_019603395.1 Cyrtorhinus lividipennis | reverse complement strand
GAAGCTCGTGTTGGCCAGGGTCGCATTTATGTCGAGAGGAGTTTCCTACCAAAAGGTACTTCCACTGTCACGTCTCCCTTCAAAACTTTTTGCATTTATCCCGCTCAAACCGGAGGATTTCAGGAAGAGCCGCCGGAAAAGTCCTAGGTAACCTATAAAAAGACTATCCGGCCATAAAAACCTCCCCCAGCTTCCGGGAGATTTGCTGTCTCTGTAAAAGTTGGAAGTAGAATTGGAGTGGGAGCGGTAACACTTCCTTGCATCCCAAACGTTGACTTCATCACGAGCCGGTTCTCTCGGGAATCATTCATTGAGGTTCTGCCGAGCGGGTTTCGTTGCTCAGTTTGGTAGCTCTAATAGTTCAAACACTTTTATCACCGGCACTCACTCCGTAGTTGTCCCTTCCTCAGCGCTTCACTGCCTAGAGCTCCCTTAACGCAAACAAGTAACCCCTGTGTTCCACCATCCCGTTTATCCCAAGGGGCTTTTCCGAGCCGACAAAAACTCCAGTTTCTCAAGTTCAGGCCAGCGAACAGGAGGCTCCAGCAGCCCAAGTAATTTAAAACGTAGTTAACCCATCACGTCTTTAATTTCACCTGAAACTTCATCTGGCAAGAAGCCACCAGCTTTACCAGCATTTTTCTACCTGCTCAAACGCTCAGTTCACTTAATAGGAAACCTATCGAGTTATTCACATTCGAATACGGATTGTGGAACGAGTAGCATCAAGAATTTAGTGTTGATGGTGATGGTAGGCACTCCATAAGCTCAGCTACCTTCAAGACTTAACCCAAAAATACTTTGTATCTCACACCAGAGAATATCGATGTACTTCGTAGAGGCTTACATCGATATCCACGGATAAAGACGACTCTGATCAACCCTACATCAAAATTCTTCGACCGGAGTTCTCCCTAAAACAGAAGTCACGGCAATAATCCTTAATTGCGAGCAACATGAGTTCTAAACTGATGCTCCCTCCCAAAGGAAATTTTCTTGGTTGGATATGCTGATCATGTGGCGGCTGTAATCTTGGCCACTAGAATGGAGAATGCTAAAAAAAGCTGAACGTGATTATATTATCAAGAGTGGGACCATGTAATTAACTAGCCACTGCCAAGGCATAGGTGTGTACTGGTCACACGAAAACGCATCCCAAATATCAAAGAAATTAGAGCGGGGGGAAGTTGAGATGGAATCAAAACCAGTAGTCAGGTAGTTGGTAATAATGCTGGTCACCAAGATAACCTTTGAGGAACACATAAGGATGGCAGAAGCCAAGGCAGAAAAGACAACTGCAGCCCTGTGTGGACTAATTATTAACAAGAACAGACAACTATTAATGTCAGTTGTAACTCCATCCTGATATATGCGGCAGAGGTAATGTCAAATACCACCAAAAACGGATACTCAAGATGCAAAGAAGAGGGGCGCTTTGCATTGTGAGTGCCTATAAGACAGTATCACCGTGCTCCTCCTGGCTGGAGTGATGTCTTTATATCTGCTTGTAAGAGGGAGGAAAATGATCTACAACCGACGGATAGAAGAGCCTTAGCCTCAACTAGCCAAACATGAGCGAGAGCACACTCAACTCTTGGCAGGAAATCTGGGTAACGGAAACTGGAGGGAGACGAACGGCTCGACTGGTGCCCAGTATAGGTCCCTGGCTAGAGAGGAAATTCAAGGAAGTATACTATCGAATAACGAAGTTCCTCACGGGCCAAGGGGCTATTCTATCAGTACCTTCAAAGGATGCGTATTGCGGAGTCTCCAGGATGCCTGCACTGCGCCAATGGAGGGGACAGCGCTCAACACACGTTCTTTGAATGCGAGAAGTGAGAGAGTGTCAGCAAGGGAGCTAGAAATGATCAGCCCCCCCCCCTCCCCCAACCCTGAGGAGATGATGACCAGGATGCTTGAAAGCGAGTCAAAGAGGAATGCCATGGCAGGGTACATTCAAAAACCTCGAGGCAAGCTCGTCGAGGAAAAGGCTCGACAACGGGAACTGTAGGCGAACGGGACCGACTAGCAGGTAGAAATCAGAACCCAGTAGAGCCTGAAGTAATGTGCCAAACAGTTCCGGGATGGGCCCAAACATGGGAAAAGGAGGTGAGGTTTTTAGTGAGTAAAAATCTCCACATTCCTCCTCCCCCCAATACCTTAATCCTTAATCGGAAAAGTTGGACCAATATGTGAGTGCCCCACGGATTGTCACCGGTTTTCCTCAACCCCTGCTTAAATATTTCAATAATGCATTACGATCAAAATATATCTAAGAACGATGATCAATTCTTGGACAATGGTAAATAATAATGCTACGCTGAAACGCTCCAAACGTTCATCTTTATCAGCACAATATGTTGCTAAGAAGCCTTTGCCACCACGAAATGGATTATGTAAGATGTAGTGTTTTTTCGTTATTTTTCCAAAGTTTTCACTGTCCTCCTCAGAAGTGACTTAATCAAAATTAACTCTCAGTTTTAGTAAATGGAAATGTATTTCGCTGGTTTCACACGAATTTGGTTAATACTTCTTAAGTTTTCCTTTTATTCGTTACTTCAGGATTTTGGTACTTTACATATTATTGACTAGAAGCGCCTGGTGGGATTCTATACGTCGTCGCGACGCTCCCACATTTACATGATCTCTCATCAGTCTTGTCGGAAACGAAATGAATATGCAGGTTGCACAAAGACGCGGAACAAATAAGTCGGGACAAAGACCCGATGGAAAGGTGTTCGGAAAATTCAGATCAATATCGATAAAGAGTTTACACGGAGCTATAGAACTCAACAATTAAAAGGAAAATTCGCTTGACTCCGTATTTGAACCCGCTGTTTATAAGAAAGGCGATTACTCCCCGATCGACGATCCGTTTAAACCACACCTCTGACATATTTCATCCTTTATAGCGGCCCTTAAAAAAGTTGTCGCAAGTTCAGCTTCGAAAGACCAGGAGGAGCGGGGATGGTTTTAGGGAACAATAGAATGAAGGAAAAATAATTGCTCGGAAAATCCAAAACAGAACTTGCTTGTAGGGGGGAGCTTTTGAAGTAGGTACTACCTTACCTAACATAATTCACCCACGGGCTTAAACACTTTTGGTTGGTTATTTTAAAACTAAATTCACTCAGTCCAGGGTCATTGTTTTAATGAAACTAAATCCGATTTTTCCACTTCACCTCATGAGATACATTCAGTACCATCCACGGTGACCCTTCCAACAAATGGGTTTCTTGCTTAATCACCATAGTTAAAACATTTTATTAGAAACATTTTACGGTTTATCAATTACTTTTGGTTGGTTATTGGTATATTTAGTTCTGTTTTTAGCAGTAGGAAAATTTCAAAAAAATCTTGCAGACGAGTTTTTAGCGTTTTTTATCATCTTGACAATAAACATTTCAATTTTACACTTCTACAAAGACGAAGCGTGACCCCCGTGGTATCTGACTGCTTCAACTTTTTAGATTTTTTTTTTTTTTTTTTTTTTTTTTTCGCATGAACCAGCTGAACTCACGAGGCAACCTCTTTTTTAAATGAGAACATAAGATATTGTGCCGTGGATAAATTCATTTTAAGATTATCCCGAGAAAACCACTTGATTTGATTATATTTCCTTCGGACCTTTTAGCACTCAAAAGGTCTTCTTCTCATGTTCTTTAATTTATAATTAAAGCCACGTCATCAGCAAAAGCAACCAGACTGCCCTCATTTTCTTCCAAAGGCAAATCAATTATGCATACGCACAACAACCAAGGACCGAGCAGAGAACCTTGGGGTACTCCATTGGCCTTAATTTACTTTTCCCGTCTTGCAAGCTTACAAATAGCAGCCTATTTAAGACATATGAAGAGAAACATTTTACGGCCACGTCCTCCTGCCTAAACCTCCCTAATTTGAGTATTAGCCCCATTTCAATAGAGTCAAAGGCTTTTGTAAGATCAACAGATTGGGACATTGGTAGTGGACCCTATGAGAAGGGTATTACGAGAGCCCTGAGGCGCGGAATGGCTAATTGTGCTTCGCAGGAAGGAGGATTACAGGGATATAACTGCATCTATGTAAGCCCCCAGGCTTGCTGCCTCCAGAAGGCCAGAAGGGAGAGAGCATGCGCCAAATGCGCGCGCAGCTCCTGCCTGGACGTCGCATTTAGAGAGGCCCAGTGCGCACTCGTTCCAAAGGCGTCCAACCAGGCAGTCGTCGTCAAGGCGCCCCTCGGGGCCGAGGCGCCCAACATGTTGGAGTATATATTTTTGTAACCCTGTCATGCAAGAGTCTCACTCAGTCCATCTGGCTTCGTCCTGTGCTCGCTCTGATGTGAACTCTTCTACCGTGCTGAAGTCGACCGAAGCTGTAATATTGTGTTTCCCATGAGATAAAGGACTCAAGTTAATAAGCCTTGCTGTGTACCTGCGGGACAGCGAGCCCCCTCTGTTTTTCCTTCGACGTCGACGCCGTTTTCGTCAGCCGGTATCGTTGCACTTGTTCATTAAATTGTATTTCATGTACATCATAATTTCATGTCACTTGTATTAATGTATTTTATGCTCCACATGTTGTCTAATTTACTTTGTCGAATTACTTTGTCTTGTATCAATTCTAGCCCAGGTTGAGGCATATTTTCCTTTGCAACGAGTCCTTGTTTTTAATATAATTCATTTTGTTTCAATGTATTTTATTTTCATCCTTGGTATCCCTAGTTGTCAGTCGTAAGTCTTGGACTTACATCCTGTATCCTCTCGCTAGGTCGCTTCCAAATTCTCCGAAGAAACCCGAATTAAATCACAGTAAATTCAAACACATTTTAATTCGAGAGAGGCTTACATCTACATGATACTGGAGAGTCCACGAGGGCCCGAATGAGCAAGCGTACCTGCGAATCGTTTAGAGGGATCGTTCAACGCCGGTCAAAACACGATGTTCGGACGAGAAAAGTGAAGATTTAGGAAAGTGGGGAGTGAAAATAAGAGGGGGTTTCTCAAGCTCATACAGCCCGGGTTTCTAGGTTATTTACGCCCTTCCCACCTCGAGCCAATGAAAATTTATTGGCTATATACCACCGGAGCGCAGTGGTAATGGAGAAAGGTTGGAAAGGCGGGAAGTGACGTGAAGAGGGGGAGGGAAGTTGTTGCAGGCGCGAAGAAGGTGGGTATTACCTGATTACTACTGTCGACTCTCATCTTTGTCTGTTGAGACTATAGTATTATTCTCTCCAAATTAAGATTCTTCATCTAGATCCTGTTGTTGGAAAACTTGACAGAAAATCCAATACCACAAAATAATCTTGTAAATAAAAATTAAAAAAAAAAAATTAAAAAATTAAATTAAATTAAATAAAAATTAAATAAAAAAATTCTACAAACTATTTAATTTATTGTTGCGATAAAAAATATGAATTTCTCTAGTCGGATGGTCCGATAAAATAATACAATTGAATACTACCTACTATTAGGATTCTAAAGCAAAATATTCAACTTTACTGGAAGCGAAGACTTCACTAGTATAAAATGCTATGTTAGTGAATATATACCGCGTTTGCCAAGCTTTGTACAAAATTTTGAATTTGCTCTGTCACACGGGGTTTCTTACGACAAATATTTCTGAACCCCACCCGACGGGCCTTATTTAACTGTAGCCTATTCCTACCGTGTATTCTAGACGCATCGGGAGGATGGGATGGACTGAGTAATTGGACGAGGAGAAAATAATCAAACCTTTATCTTAGTTTTCCTGTTTCCTATATAATCGACTACTGGAGCTGTTCTGAACTATTTTTACATATACTAGACGGTTGCTATATGTTTTTATCAGGTGTTTCACATAGCGCAAGAGATGGATTCATTACAAACTTACATTAAGTGGCTGGATTGTAAAGATTCTCCAAAATTAAAATTCACATTGACTACTCATTTGCGCAGCAATGACCAATTGTTCAAAAATGATATTGAAAAAATTATGATCCTGAGTTCGTCATGAATTATATTGTAATATGATTGGCTAGTAGATGCGTTTATGACTGATTTTGGGTGGTTTACCGAAGCGATCTTATATATCAATGTATCATGTGTACTTACATGAAAGAAAATAACATTGTTCTTCAACGTAAATACGGAGTAACAAAATACAGTCTAAAACGCAAAAAATTAACCAAAGGTGAAGTATGAGGGTACGACGTAAACCCTGTGGGATTTAATTTGACTGTTTATTAAAGCATCTTGTGTAATTCACAACTATGAAGTATCAAGATCAGTTGAGCTACGAAGGAATCTTATCCAACATCCGTCCCTCGAGACTTCTGAGGGGTTAAAACTATCAGTTGGCTATATTGAGAAGCGTCTGTTCGCTCGTACCGGTCCTCTATTGCGTGAGCTAAAAGAGGTCGATGAGTGTGTTCTAGTTTTCCTTAGTACCAGACCCCATTTTGGCAAAGCCAGGGTGTGGCGAAATGTATAGATCGGTTGCGAAAGGCAATAGATAGAAAACTACTATGAAAATTGAAACATCAAGATGGCGGTCTTCAGCAGCAATACACTGATGGATGTGGTTTTGGAAACTTTCCACTGCTTTTTTGCCAATGTGTAAGGTATTACCCTGATTTTCTTGCTCATTCTCACCTTCAGCCTTTCCAAAGTGTTAAGTCGATATTTAAAAACTTCCTCTTTCAACTGGCCCCACAGAAAAGAGTCATAAATGCCCAAATCGGGTGAGCCCGCCACCCCACATCACCCCCGAGTGAGACTATTCAAGCTGGGAACATTTGCCCCAATTAATTCAATGAAACAGGAGCTCTGTACAAACTAGAGGTATATCAAAGTAGTTTCCTCACTCAGAAAAGGTTGCCAGCGTTGAAACATAACGCGCTGTATTAACCATTGCGGTTTGGCCATCCTTGTTCAAAGAAATAAGGCTTTGACCCCGAATTGCAAAACTGCTCACCACTCTCTAACTATGGGGGAGTAGAGAGCTCTCTGGTGGACAAGTCTTGGGTTCTCAGCTGTTCAGTAGCTGAAATTTCGTTTGTCCAGAAAGCTCCAGAAAGAGGAAGTTGGCATTGTCCTGCCAAAACAGTTGACATTGCAGGGATTCTGTTCAGCATTTCCTCACAGCAATTTAGCAATTTTAGTAAAGTTGAAATGATAAATCTTCATGTAAAAACCTTCTTAGTGATCAAATTGACATGCCTATGGCAAATGCACGTTTCCTGAGCGTCTTAGCAGCTGTTCAATTGCTTCTCTCACTCTGTTCACAGTGTCCGGTGTCTTTCAGTTCTCCAATTGTCGTGGAGCCTGGGGATATAATACACGAGCCCAACGTTGGATAGCATTACTCTGAGGGACGCTTTCAGCTCCAGCCATTTTTGAATAAAACATACGCACAGCAATTCCACGGTGTTTACCAGTCCAAACCATTGTCTCGACTAAGAACGGGGTTATGTGACGGTTATAATGGAACCCCTTCTATCATCTTACCCATACCACCGGCCGATTCCTGGTCCTTCAAAACCGATTCATTTTTTTTTTTTTTTTTGCCCCACTCTGTAGTTCTGCTGGGTAACACGCGACTCATTAAAAAAAAAAAAAAAAAAAAAAAAAAAAAAAATCTGTCAGCCGGATGAAGGGTTAAGCAATAAGAAGTTTGCTCAAGTTCATGAAAATTTAGCTGAATGAATATTTTTCCTGCGTACTGTAAACAATGGACATCCGCACCAGCAATGCGGAAAAAGTTGTCTTATTAACGAATGAGAAGCACATTGTAATATTCCTAAATCCCATCGAAAATTATATTAATTGCACAGCAGATGACAAAGATAACCTCTCAACCCCAACATTAATAAGTGTAGAGGCGATGCAACATAGGTAATCAATTAAAATTCCATATGATTCTTTTGGCAATTAAAAAGAAATTGCAGCGCACATTTGCCGTACCCCATACGCCGTCCATCGTCCGCGCCGTTTTTGGTAGTAGAAATTTTTCTAAAAATCTGTAATTTGGGTCAGGGGTCTGTTCCCAGCCGAGACGGGTCCTCAAAACTTTTCAGCCCGATCGGACCAAATTTATGGGGGGGGGGGGGGGGTCAAAATGTGTTTTTTGAAAAATGGATTCTCGAGATTTTGGGCGATCTAGGCGAGTAGGGTGTCATTGTTGAGCTTGAGCATAAAACAAGCTGAGCTTGATTTATTCATAATGGAGAAGGATAGGAAGAGGAGAAAACGCTGCGAATTCTTACACAAGGGTTGGTTATTCCTCGGACCAGGCGCATGGAGACTCATTTCTTCAACATGGGGAAAATGGGGGAAACAGTGGGTGTGGCGGGTCCCGGACCCATTCCAATCGATTCAGGGTTCAAAATATAGTGGAAAATGATACCCCACACGCCTAGGTACGAGAAGTCCCGAAAACACATATTCAAAACGGACAATAAATACAGAATTTGACCCATAACTTCTTCCAGTTGGTGCCAATCGTTCTGGGACCCACTTCATTGGATTCAGCGTCCACGATTTAGGGGAAATTATACCCCACTCGCCTAGATCGCCGAAAATCCATTTTTCGAAATACACTTTTTGACCCTTACCCCACCCAAATTTGGTCCGATAGGGCTGAAAAGTTTCGAGAACCAAATAGAGCCGGGAACGGACCCCTGATCTAAATTTCAGATTTTCAGAAAATTTTCTACTACCAAAAATGGCGCGGACGGCGTTGACGAGGTTGACCTTTTGCATGAAAACATTGGTTGATTATTCAAGAAACAACCAACCAAAATTACGGCTGAGATTGAAAAAAAAAAAATTATTGCACCAAGATAACATCTTATAAGCAATTTACATGTCATAGGTACTTGTCTTGATTGAATGATAACATAAGATAAGCTACTGGACATGGCTTCTGAGTGTATTGAACATGAGGGCCACTGATGAGCACTGATATATAGACTTCACCTAACTAGCTTTCACAGAGGTTTTGTTCGTTTAAGTGTCCTGAAGAGGCCATCAACGTCAAGGAGATGGACGACTTCTTCACTGATGTGACCACAAATCCTCTGTTGGTGGGCTAGGGCCTGTCTTCCGATAACATTTTTGACTGTAGGAATTCGGAGATTCTGATGCAACCGATCATTTCTTGGGTAACAGTACGCATCCACACAAGTGCACAGAACGTTATTCTGGAATCGCTGTATGATAATGCAAGTGTTTGGAGCGATGCTGCCCCACAACTGTGCACTATAGGCCCTAACTGGCTTGAGGACCTGATAATACAGTATTAGCTTGTTTTGGATTGACATGGTTGACCCATCAGCCAGTACGCGGCAAATGTGAACATCCCATCCGCGATTACGTGCTCAGATTTCGCTAATAATTGAAGGTTCGAAGGAGTGGTAAAAACAGGCATGTCATCTGCAGTCACGTAGCAAAATTTTTGTTTGTTCACACAAATGTTGAGGTCGCGCATTTGGGCAATCGCATCTTCGCGTGTATGAGGAATGATGGGCAGATTTTTTCGTCGCACTGCATAAACACTTTCTCTCAACCGTTTGAAATTGAAGTGATCCAAGGAAAAAGTGTTTGTCTGCAACTCCCTCCGAATCAACTTGTTCGGTTTATTGAACAAGTCAGCCTCAGCTTTCCTTTTTATCGCACTGCGAACCTGTTCCCTCTGAATATCCTCTTCTGATTCTGGATCGTGTGAATGGTCGGAACTTGCTGATATCACCCGCGACACACTCGAATCAGTTATCACACTTGCTTTACATTTGCATTTATTTGTTGAACATCTGAACGATTCTGACCCGTCGGTCAGCGTGCGGCATTCCGAAAATTTATAATTATTTATAACAATTAGCACGTTGCCGCGTCGGCTGAGAAATTTGTTCCGGATTTCGACATCCATTGGAGACTGACACATTGAACTGTCTGGACGGTCTTATCGGACTGCGAGCTAATCGGGGGCCAAACTCTTTGTGTCCACTGAGCCAAAACACATCGCTTCGAAACGGACCTTTTACTTCTCGTTGGTCCAAACTCATTACTCCCGGAAGTTTAAACGCCAGTAACTTTGGACCACTTTGGGTTTAAGGGGGTTTTGAATGTGGGCAAAAGAGGTGGTGAATGTAAGGAGTGAGTTTTTCTGTTACAGGTCAAAACGTGGTTTCAAAATAGAAGAATGAAACATAAAAAGCAAATGCGGAAGCTCCATGACCGATCCTCATCTACCAAATCAATCGGGCCTTTTTGGAGAGGACGAATATTCTGCGTCCTGACACTTCCACTGTTGGTACTAGAGTTGAGATGCCCAATTGATTTTTGAATCACCCTTGCTCTCCTTCGTCACAAGTGCGTTGTAACATTTTCGGGGGTATCATTTATGTGGCACACAGATATATCATAGACCCCAAAAAACTTCGGTCTCGTACAAAACGACGGATGAGACCATATCATTCATCAGTTGACCAGCGGACAAAATCATGGAATAAGTATTAGGAACGCTCACTTGATACAAAATGGCGTTATGACTTTTGAGTGTTGTGTCTTCAGCACACTCTGAAGTTACCTGGTTCGGAACTAATTGGGTTACTAGAATGACCGGGAGATAGCAGCATCGTAAGTCATTCGAACCCCATGTTCGAACCCAACAACCTTCTCAACAATACTTCCAATATGGCTGATTTTTCGTTTGGCTTGTAACGGTAACTTCCTCGAGGAACTGAATTCGGATTCGGAGTGCAGTGCTTTTTCTTGATTTGTAGCCCTGCTATGCCACTTATTTTTATTTTTTGATAGTTTTTCTCTCAAGATATATATGATGTAGCCCTGATTCCAACGCAGATTCGTAAAACAGCGGTACGCGTTGTGCGTTATTGTGGTGCGGCCGGACCGTTCACCAAGGGGAGAGCATTTCTCTGCATGGACCACCTTCAAGTGCTGAAACGTAAGTTTACACTCTTTTTTGTCCACATTGATACATTAAAACACCTAAGAACCAAGAATATGATCAATGTTTGTACGTAAAAAGTCCGAATTAATTATTATGTGCACCAACGCATCGTTGTTCACTATGCCTGACGCTTGTTGTGTTTCTGTTCCTAGGCTTGAAAAGTGGCTGGATTTTATTGGGCGTGATGATCTTCGTGACCGTAGCTCAAATTACATAGCCAGAAACTTGCGAGTGTGTTCTATACACTTCCGTTTCTCGGACTTCAGGGTTCTTACCCCATTTCGAAAGAACCTTCATCCGTTCGCTATTCCTTCTGTCCGTCAAATCAGCAACGATCCAATTTTCGACCCTAAAATTGATTTTCGTTTTTCGTCATCCAGTACCAAGTCAACTTCTACCCCATCCCCTTCACAAAATCCTTCAATCTTGTCCCCCAAATCTCCGCACGTGTCTGCCCCTGTTGTTCGGAGATATACTCGAGAACGAGAACAATCGGCAACCCATGATGCTGCAACAAATGTCACAACAGGTAGGTGAATGTGGTAATGGGACTCAAAAGTTCTTGAGATTAGAAACACGTTAGGGTAGATACCTATCCATGTAAATTTTTATGATGCGCATTTTGTATCAATTTTGGTATCTGTTCGTATCCTTTCAGATGAACCATCGACGTCTACACTCTCGATGTTAACTACAAAATGTGACACATCAAGTGATATTCCGCCGCCGACTTTATCAGGTAACAATAAATTGGTCTAATAGAACGCAATAACCCTTGCTAACGTAAAGATGGGGTTATGTAGCGATGTAGTCGAAAGAGATTTTCTCGACATTTTTGTCGGGGTCCGAATTTTTTGGGAAATTCGGTCTCTCAATCGAAAATTGTTAGATCCAACCGCTCTACAGCGGACTACATTACGTAAGTTGCTGAAACTTGCATGATGCAGTTGTACAGTAACAATTCGGCAATTTATAATGTAAATATGTAGTAAATATTCGATTATGTTGTAGTTGTTGTAAATATTAACGTTTTACTTCCTCTATCTATGTATATATGTATATAACCTATTTTAAGAGTGTTCAGTTCCTTTTTCTTTCTTTTTTTTCAGGTTGCCAGTTCGCCATGGTTGGGTGGTTGGGGCGGACGGGTAGGACTTTACAGCAGTCGCCTCCCCGTTGGCAAGTCCTGGATACTGGCTATTTGCGTGGGAATTTTTGGTTTCTAACCGTACAATATACAATTTCTTTTCGCAAATAGCTTGCTAAGAACTGCTTTCTGTCTTGTTTGATGTGAATAATTGACTGTACGTAAATTCAGTAGGAGTAAATGTATATATATAAAAGGAAGTATATAAAAGGAATAAATATTTACTGATTATGTTCTACATTCCTGTGTTTTAATCAATCCCCTGGTAAACGAGCAAATTTAAACTGGCCACCAATGTGGAGGGTACCAGGTCCCCTTTTGAATTAAGGCGGGAAATATAGTAGGGTCCAGCGCTCTCTGCGGTGAAGATGCAAAATCAGAAAAATCAAGCCATGTTGAGAAGGTTGTTGGGTTCGAATGACTTACGATGCTGCTATCTCCCGGTCATTCTAGTAACCCAATTAGTTCCGAACCAGGTAACTTCAGAGTGCGCTGAAGACACAACACTCAAAGTCATAACGCCATTTTGCATTAAGTGAGCGTTCCTAATACTTATTCCATGGGACAAAATCTGAGGGACACTACCCCAAGCCTTCACATGTTAGGTATGTTAGGTAAAAGTAGAAGACACGGTAGGGGTCACCTTGGGGAATCCCCCGGGCTCATTAGGTCACATCAGTATAACTGTCAATAACGGTTTATGGTGTTGTGTAGCTTGTCTGTAATGAAAAAAATACGTAGGAGTCGCTGCCTAGCGGAGAAGAGTCATGTTAAAGCCAAGCACTTGGAAAAAATAGGAAATTGTTGTTGTGTGTTGATTCACCATTTATTGCTGGTGTTCGCCGAGGGGTGTTTATCAATTTTCGATTCAAGTCGATTCAGTTGCTTGCTTATATTCCCTACATTTCAATGAAGCGGGTTGTGTCAGGGATTTGAAAGGTAAATTTTCATACTTTACTGCTGGGTCGTTACTTTACTGCTCGCGTTGCAGGTATACCAGTAGTTCTCAGAAAAGAATTTCGTGCAATTTTTCCCTTCATCTGAGTCCGTGTACATATGGTACTCAAATGCAGTAGATATGATCAAAACAATGCCTACTGTTTCACATATTTCCTAAGGGCAAGTTACATAATATGCAACGCTAAGCAATACCCACCTGACACAGGTCGCTCTGAACCAACATTTGAACTGAGGAATGGAATATAGAAATGTGCAAAAAAAGTATATTTGTTGAGAACAAATTATATAATATAGGTGAACTTTATTTATCAAAATAATTAGCGCATATGATATGGTGCAATGCAGCCGATACAGAGGTCGATGTTGCATTGAACGCAATGAGAAAGCGCTGGTGGTATTCTACGATCATATCTTATAATCGGTATAAATTGCTTTGTCGAATGGTTTGCAGAAATACCTACAGATCATTCGGGCACAAAATGGGATGTCAAATATTATCTTCTACATTTTTTCAAATGCATTTATTTATGATTAAATAATGTACAAAAGTCACACATCTAATAATAACATCAATATTACTCCCCTCTCTAAGCCAGGCTTGTGGTGAAACATGTGTGAAACGCAAAATTTGTTCCAAATGTCCCCTTCTCATTGAATTTGGGACCAAAGGAACATTAGTGCCAGTGGATGTCTCCCAATTCATCCTCTTTTAGGGGGTAGATTATGATAACTGGTGAATAACATGATTCCGAGAATACAGCCTATTTTGTCCGCGGTTATGTTCACATCGGGAACGTTGTGTTGAGTGGCATACCTGATTGTTTCATTGACGATGAAATTCACAAACTCATCATCGATAAATTTCTCAATCGATCGTACGGGTATAACTAATCAGAAGCTGGGAACTCGTTCAAATTATCTTGTAAATTCCCCTTTCAATTCATTGGCATTATTCTTCATAGTGGCATAGCGGCTTTGGTATTCTTCTTCTTTATTTTGTCCTCCCACAAAAAAAGTCTCTTGGATGTCATAAAATTGCAATTGATCAGTTACAGTAACAATAAGTGTAAAGGCGATGCAACATAGTTAATCAATTGAAATTCTATATGCATCTTTTGGCAATTAAAAAGAAATTGCAGCGCACATTTGCAAATTTTATTGGTTACAATCATTATTCTATCAATTTTATAGGTAACTATGTTTTAAACCGAGATAGTATTTGCCAAAATATTCATTAATCGATATTGTAAAGAAGCACTTCTCAAAGCCAAAGGGGTCACAGTTAGGTGACCTCAGGTACATCTGACCTGACCCCCACCCCACATCAAGGCCAACCTCCTATAACGGTTCTCCTCCAAAAGGCCAGCTGCTCAGGTGTCAGTTTATTCTAAACAGTGGACAGTGAAGGGACCCTTCTAAGTGAGACAACCTTGTTGGACTCTCCTAAGAACCTTAATTCTTGAGGTAATGTTTTGCATTTTCAATTCTGAATTTGTCTATTCATTTCATGGCATGCTGAGCGCAATGAAACATTAAGATGGTTGTATTCTGTTCATATTCAGATTGGGGATCTGACAGCTGAGTCAAGACTAACTTTCCTGGTTTCTGGAGTAATATTAGAAGTGCAGGAGAATGTCCACAAGCAAAAAACCTAATGCTTGCAATCAGTGTGACTACAGAACTGCACGTGCAGGGGACCTAAGAAAGCACCTGATTACTCACACAGGTGCCAAACCATATGCTTGTGATCAGTGTGACTACAGAACTGCACGTGCAGGGGACCTAAGAAAGCACCTGATTACTCACACAGGTGCCAAACGATATGCTTGTGATCAGTGTGACTACAGAACTGCACGTGCAGGGGACCTAAGAAAGCACCTGAGTACTCACACAGGCTACAAACCATATGCTTGTCATCAGTGTGACTACAGAGCTGCACATGCAGGGAGCCTGAAAAACCACATGAGTACTCACACAGGCTACAAACCATATGCTTGTGATCAGTGTGACTACAGAACTGCACGTGCAGGGGACCTAAGAAAGCACCTGAGTACTCACACAGGTGCCAAACCATATGCTTGTGATCAGTGTGACCACAGAACTGCACGTGCAGGGGACCTAAGAAAGCACATGAGTACTCACACAGGTGCCAAACCATATGCTTGTTATCATTGTGGTTATAGAGCTGCACAGAAAGGGAGCCTGAGAAGCCACATGAGTACTCACACAGGCTACAAACCATATGCTTGTGATCAGTGTGACTACAGAACTGCACGTGCAGGGGACCTAAGAAAGCACCTGAGTACTCACACAGGTGCCAAACCATATGCTTGTGATCAGTGTGACTACAGAACTGCACGTGCAGGGGACCTAAGAATGCACCTGAGTACTCACACAGGTGCCAAACCATATGCTTGTGATCAGTGTGACTACAGAACTGCACATGTAGAGGACCTAAGAATGCACCTGAGTACTCACACAGGTGCCAAACCATATGCTTGTGATCAGTGTGACTACAGAGCTGAACATGCAGGGAGCCTGAAAAACCACATGAGTACTCACACAGGCTACAAACCATATGCTTGTGATCAGTGTGACTATAGAGCTACACAAGCACGGAACCTGCAAAGCCACATGAATACTCACACAGGTGCCAAACCATTTGCTTGTGATCGGTGTGACTACAGAACTGCACATGTAGAGGACCTAAGAAAGCACCTGAGTACTCACACAGGTGCCAAACCATATGCTTGTGATATGTGTGACCACAGAGCTGCATGTGCAGGGGACCTGAACAGGCACATGATAACACACATGAGTGTGCATATGATTGGGCAAGTACAGAGTAACAAGGACTTATTTTGAACACATATGTAATTTATGGACATCAAAAATATATTCATCCAGACTTGTATATTGTTTCAATGTTTTCATTGGGTAATAATATTTTACTTTAGAATATGATACTGAGGTGGTGGCTCATTAAATAAAACTTTCTCAGAGGAATCTGACTTTTGCTTTTCACTCCCAGTTTTGATCTGAATATCATGGAGCGTAGACTGACATATTTTGTGGTGAATGGGTGATGTTGACAATCGTTGATCATTACATATCCACATATCATTATATATTATTTATTACTGAAGCTTGGGGACAACTTCTATTTACTCTACTGTTTGGTGTCTCAGATGGTGTTCCTATGTGACTGCGTATGGTGGCCCATTGCTTATATGAATGCAATCCAGCCTTGAAGAAGCAATGTAGAATTTCGGATTGATTGAAAAAAAAAATAAATTGTTCGTTCAGTAGGTGCCAATCGTTCTGGGACCCATCTTATTGGATTCAGCGTCCAAAATTTAGTGGAAAATGACACCCTACTCGCCTAGATCGCCCAGAATCTCGAAAATCCATTTTTCAAAAAACACATTTTGACCCCCCCCTCCCCCCAAATTTGGTCCGTTAGGGCTGAAAAGTTTTGAGGACCCTTCTCGGCTGGGAACAGACCCCTGACCCAAATTTCAGATTTTTGGAAAAATTTCTACGGCGCGGACGATGGACGGGGTACGGCGTACGGCGGACGGACATCGACCTTTTTTATCCAGAAAAACACACATGAAACGTCTAGAAAAGATTATTCAAGGAATAACCAACCTAAAGGTCAATGTCCGTCCGCTGTACGCTGTACGCCGTCCATCGTCCGCGCCGTTTTTGGTAGTGGAAAATTTTCTAAAAATCTGAAATTGGGGTCAGGGGTCTGTTCCCGGCCGAGACGGGTCCTCAAAACTTTTCAGCCCAAACGGACCGGATTTCTGCTACCTAGGCGTGTGGGGTATAGTTTTCCACTAAATTTTGGACGCTGAATCCAATTAAATGGGTCCCAGAACGATTGGCACCCACTGGAAGAATTTATGGGTCAAATTGGGTATATATTAACCATTTTGAATATGTGTGTAAGATAGGTAT
This sequence comes from Cyrtorhinus lividipennis, assembly GCA_019603395.1. NCBI lineage: Eukaryota > Metazoa > Arthropoda > Insecta > Hemiptera > Miridae > Cyrtorhinus > Cyrtorhinus lividipennis. The sequence continues at coordinate 25,718,075 of CM034000.1, read as the reverse complement.
CTTCTTTCATCTATCTCAACAAATCACACTTCGTTAGATGCAGTTGTTTATTACTGTAAATTACAAAACATAACATCCAAATTACAGAAGAAACATACAAAATAATTATTATCTGCTATTTGAACAAACGAAGTAAAACGCTCTCCTGAATCTATAACGAATGTCACTTTTCGAAGGCTGAATAATATAAACGAACTGACTTATGGGTACTGTCACTTCGGTGTACAAACCACAACTAAACTCATAACGAAACAGGTAGGAATGAGGCAGGTGGGGACGTAAGTATCTCTAGGTTCAAAGTTCGAAGAATCTTACATGTGTTTTCGGGATTTCGGGTACCTAGGCGTGTGGGGTATCATTTTCCACTAAATTTTGGATGCTGAATTCGATGATGTGTGTCCCAGAACGATTGGCACCCACCAGAAGAAGTTATGGGTCAAAATGGGTATATATCCACCCATTTTGTATGTGTCAGGATTTCTGATGCCTAGGCATGTGGGGTATCATATTCAACTAAATTTTGGACCCTGAATCGATTGGATTGGGCCTGGGACCCGCCACACCCACTGTTTCCCCCATTCGAGGAATAACCAACCCGTGTGTAAGAATTTGCAGATTTTTTCAAAAGGTAACGCAAGTGAGAAACCTTTCACCAAATGCATTTCTATTCGTATTTTACGTGTGTATGTGATCCTTGATGTTCCTTCCTGCAACCTCACGTACGGATATATTCCCTTTGAAGCCCTCAGACGCGTGCCGATTTGCTCGCGGAAACACCGGGTGATTCTAGGAGACGATAAAATTACGAGTTACACAAGGAAATTCTAAATCGTTTCCGGCTGGCAGTTCACCGGCGTTAAATAACCAAAAAAAAAAAAAAAATATATATATATATATGTGAGGATCTGCGGGACTCAAATGGCGACCATACCCGAGAGTAATGAAAATTTCTATTACACGTTTCTCAGTGAAGACGACTTCACGGACAGAATCGATTTTATCTCTAATATACTATAAAATAAGATTCCACTAAAGTTGGCTATTCTCACCAACAAACGTTAGGTAGGTATCTCATTCTATGAGAATCTAGTGAATACGACACGCCAGAAATAAACTCTGAATTTATTAGTTCACGTCGAGTCATTCAAGGCCAATCGGTGAGTAAAACCAGGTGCTGAAACCTTGGGAAAAAGGGGAAACAGTGGGTGTGGCGGGTCCCGGACCCACTCCAATCAATTCAGGATCCAAAATTTAGTGGAATATGATACCCCACACGCCCAGGTACTAGAAATCCTGGCACATACAAAATGGGTAAAACATACCCAATTTGACCCATAACTTCTTCCAGTAGGTGCCAATCGTTCTGGGACCCATCTTATTGGATTCAGCGTCCAAAATTTAGTGGAAAATGACACTTTACTCGCCTAGATCGCCTAAAATCTCAAAAACACATATTCAAAATGGGCGTGGACGGCGGACGGACATTTGCTAATTTTGATCTAGACACCTTGAAACGTCCAGAAAAAAATGTTGGGCTAAATCGGAGAGATTGACTTTCTGCATGAAAACATAGGTTTATTATTCAAGGAATAACCAACCAATATATAACATCGTTAATCAGATCTCGGTGATAAATGATGAGATGAGAAATCAACCTCCAACATTTCAGTTGTACCCTGTTGCTTGAACCTCATGGCTCTCCTGTCGGTGAAGATTGGCAAGAAGGAAAGAAGGTGGCATTGACAACTTCAAACTATATCCAGAAATAAGGAATAAGGTAACTCGCCAGAGGCCGTGAGCCTATTTGAATTGAAAAAAATGTTGTTTCAGAGCTGAATTGATTGAGTGGGAGGATCTTTCTTTGAGGCGCAATTCCCTCTTGAGATCAAAGATCAAATTTCTTCACCTCCGCCCACCGTGACGGTTTCCCATTTATATTTATTTCTATTCAACAAGATACGATGAAAGGGTGAATAGTTAATTAGCTGATGTTTCCAACAGCGTGGAGTATCGCATAAATGTGAGTTTCGTAAATATAAGCTCATTTATATTATAATGATTTAACCAATCAAGGAAATTATCCTCCGGTATGGCTACACAGATTGCTTATTTAAGGAATAACCAATCAAAACCGGCATATTCAGCCTTACTGAACTAAGGAGGGGAGCGAAAAATCCGCTTGGTAGCGCTAGGTTGGGGGTTTACCAAGTCTCTCTCCAGCCTCTCCTGAATACTGTGGATACCGAGTTCCATGTTTTATAAGACTATCTTCTAGTTATAGAACAACGACTCATTCATCTGAGGCAAAATGGAAGATAAAATAAACAGGGACGTTTGACATGGCCCATCTGGACGACTCGCGGCCTTTTGATCGAGAATATGTACTATAAGAGTGCACATTGACAATGATAAATTGAGTTTCCTTTGCATTTACCACGTTGGGAGATTCAATCTCGGTACTCACGGCGTGGAAAGTATTACTGTTTTCAATTCCATCAATTTATTGTGCACTCACGTACAGTCTAATTGGACGCCCGGATCCACAATGAAGCAATGGATGCTTCACCTGTACGAGGCTTCACTGTTGTATTGGTAAGTTACGACACATTGTGATTGTGATAGCAGTCATGCACGAGAGCCGATCAATCGCCGCATTAAGTGGCGGATTATGACTCGAAACTGAACGCACCACACAAACGAGCAATTAAACGTAGTGTTATGCGTCAGTTGGAGTAGGCAGGTTGAGGGATGATTTATTGGAAGGATACACGCCTCATAGCCGCGGCAATTTATTGTGTCTCTGTGGTTTAAGATTGCCTTTTGGATCGAGGGTTGAATGTTTTCCCTTAATTTCCACCAACCTGCACCTGATAATCAACCATCATGGAAGCATTTCAGCTTTCTATAAAAGAACAATCGTGGTTAGAAATAGGCTTGTGGTGGAAAATCTAAGAAATCGGTTGAGTTCATTGAAATAATTGCCGTTCGACACGTTTCAATGTACCTTTGCTTGGATTTACGTGTTCTCTCATCATTTGGGGCATATCATCATCTAGGAATTTGTTTCTGATTAGTTCTTAATACGCTTTCGAACTCCACCCATCGAACAGCCCGATGGCTATTGGGTGAAGAAAAATCAGAGTAACGCAGACACTTTCGCAGACCATCATGAAAACATTTTCACATCTAACCCCAGAACAATCAAGTCAATCATGGCCTCCAAAAGATGCTCCTGCAAAAGTATGCACAGCTCTTAAGATCCTATTCATCAGATCAATATTTCCGCGTAGGACATAAAGATGCCTATGCGCAACCCAAAATTATCAGTGCTGGAGCGCCACAGGGGAGTATACTTGACCCACTCTTGTATCTACTCTACACCAGTGATCTACTTGAAAATGATGAAAACACGACAGCGACCTTCGCTGATGTCATGACAATTCTGGCTGTGGGCATCAGCGATGAAGAGCTAATTTGAAAACTCAACCTCTCCATCTCCCAAGATGATCCTTTACAGGCAAGACCTAATGGAAGTCGTTTGACTTGGCCCATCTGGACGACTCGCGGCCTTTTGATCGAGAATATGTACTATAAGAGTGCACATTGACAATGATAAATTGAGTTTCCTTTGCATTTACCACGTTGGGAGATTCAATCTCGGTACTCACGGCGTGGAAAGTATTACTGTTTTCAATTCCATCAATTTATTGTGCACTCACGTACAGTCTAATTGGACGCCCGGATCCACAATGAAGCAATGGATGCTTCACCTGTACGAGGCTTCACTGTTGTATTGGTAAGTTACGACACATTGTGATTGTGATAGCAGTCATGCACGAGAGCCGATCAATCGCCGCATTAAGTGGCGGATTATGACTCGAAACTGAACGCACCACACAAACGAGCAATTAAACGTAGTGTTATGCGTCAGTTGGAGTAGGCAGGGTTGAGGGATGATTTATTGGAAGGATACACGCCTCATAGCCGCGGCAATTTATTGTGTCTCTGTGGTTTAAGATTGCCTTTTGGATCGAGGGTTGAATGTTTTCCCTTAATTTCCACCAACCTGCACCTGATAATCAACCATCATGGAAGCATTTCAGCTTTCTATAAAAGAACAATCGTGGTTAGAAATAGGCTTGTGGTGGAAAATCTGAGAAATAATTCTGGATTACGTTGGATGGTTCGCTCATAATTTGGGGCATATCATCATCTAGGAATTTGTTTCTGATTAGTTCTTAATACGCTTTCGAACTCCACCCATCGAATAGCCCGATGGCTATTGGGTGAAGAAAAATCAGAGTAACGCAGACACTTTCGCAGACCATCATGAAAACATTTTCACATCTAACCCCAGAACAATCAAGTCAAATCATGGCCTCCAAAAGATGCTCCTGCAAAAGTATGCACAGCTCTTAAGATCCTATTCATCAGATCAATATTTCCGCGTAGGACATAAAGATGCCTATGCGCAACCCAAAATTATCAGTGCTGGAGCGCCACAGGGGAGTATACTTGACCCACTCTTGTATCTACTCTACACCAGTGATCTACTTGAAAATGATGAAAACACGACAGCGACCTTCGCTGATGTCATGACAATTCTGGCTGTGGGCATCAGCGATGAAGAGCTAATTTGAAAACTCAACCTCTCCATCTCCCAAGATGATCCTTTACAGGCAAGACCTAATGGAAGTCGTTTGACTTGGCCCATCTGGACGACTCGCGGCCTTTTGATCGAGAATATGTACTATAAGAGTGCGCATTGACAATGATAAATTGAGTTTCCTTTGCATTTACCACGTTGGGAGATTCAATCTCGGTACTCACGGCGTGGAAAGTATTACTGTTTTCAATTCCATCAATTTATTGTGCACTCACGTACAGTCTAATTGGACGCCCGGATCCACAATGAAGCAATGGATGCTTCACCTGTACGAGGCTTCACTGTTGTATTGGTAAGTTACGACACATTGTGATTGTGATAGCAGTCATGCACGAGAGCCGATCAATCGCCGCATTAAGTGGCGGATTATGACTCGAAACTGAACGCACCACACAAACGAGCAATTAAACGTAGTGTTATGCGTCAGTTGGAGTAGGCAGGTTGAGGGATGATTTATTGGAAGGATACACGCCTCATAGCCGCGGCAATTTATTGTGTCTCTGTGGTTTAAGATTGCCTTTTGGATCGAGGGTTGAATGTTTTCCCTTAATTTCCACCAACCTGCACCTGATAATCAACCATCATGGAAGCATTTCAGCTTTCTATAAAAGAACAATCGTGGTTAGAAATAGGCTTGTGGTGGAAAATCTGAGAAATCGGTTGAGTTCATTGAAATAATTGCCGTTCGACACGTTTCAATGTACCTTTGCTTGGATTTACGTGTTCTCTCATCATTTGGGGCATATCATCATCTAGGAATTTGTTTCTGATTAGTTCTTAATACGCTTTCGAACTCCACCCATCGAACAGCCCGATGGCTATTGGGTGAAGAAAAATCAGAGTAACGCAGACACTTTCGCAGACCATCATGAAAACATTTTCACATCTAACCCCAGAACAATCAAGTCAATCATGGCCTCCAAAAGATGCTCCTGCAAAAGTATGCACAGCTCTTAAGATCCTATTCATCAGATCAATATTTCCGCGTAGGACATAAAGATGCCTATGCGCAACCCAAAATTATCAGTGCTGGAGCGCCACAGGGGAGTATACTTGACCCACTCTTGTATCTACTCTACACCAGTGATCTACTTGAAAATGATGAAAACACGACAGCGACCTTCGCTGATGTCATGACAATTCTGGCTGTGGGCATCAGCGATGAAGAGCTAATTTGAAAACTCAACCTCTCCATCTCCCAAGATGATCCTTTACAGGCAAGACCTAATGGAAGTCTGGACTTATGGAATGCATTTGTGGGGCTGCACCACTCAAACCAATCGAGACATGATACAGAGATTCAAAAATGCGGTAGTACTTCAGTACGGTACTCCCCGAAGAGGATGTTCGACTTCCTGACGTCAATGATCTCCTCAGAAGGCTTAAACGCACGAAACCACGTGCGATTGTTCGCTAATGCAATGAAAATCAAACTAGTTATTAGAATAAAAAATATTATAATCTAAGCAATGTACCTTAGCTAATGTTTGAAAACCTAGTTAACAGTCACTAACAATATTATTGCTAATAAGTTTTCAACTTGGTGCAATTTGGATATAAACAGAGGTCAAAAAATGTTCCTAACACGCGATTGGAGAGTGGAACGAAATCCTGGATGACCATATGACGAATTTGATATTTTACGACTATATAAGGTGAAAGTGATCAATCATTAAGCTAACCAGCCCATTAATTCCATTAGAAGAGAAGGGGTTAACCACTGGATAACGTAGTCATCGTCATTTCTCTTTCTCAGCATACTCGTGATAGGCCAATTAAACGAAGCCCTTTCAAGGGACGCTTTGAAGACGGAATTGAGATGATGAAAGGAAACACACTATTTTTCGGTTCCGAATTCGAACGAGTGGAACCAGTACCAAAATGACGAGAGAAAACCCTCATTAATCCATCTTCAATTGAAAGCTAATTAAGCGGTGACCACCAATGATCGAATATCCACAGTTTCATCACGTCCGTTTGTCAACTGTAAAGGTAATATCCTCATCCTGTGGCACCTAATTTTCGAGATTCGTTTTGGTGATTTTCATATTTCAGACTAAATTGTGGCAAAACCACTGATTGAGTACGCAAGCGGAGGATGCTCTAACTGGCTTCCACGAGAGGCTCTCATTCGATACTGACAACCAAAAAACTTTATTCCACCATTGGCGGTTGAATTAGGGAACTTTGGATCAGCTCAATATTGTTATTACTAGTATAATCAACCCATGTAATCAGAGGTGAACCTCCCCAATACATACCTTTCATGAAGTCTAGATCAAAACGTTGCAAGTTCTTTCCCAGGGGTTGATTATTCCATGGACCACGAGTGCGAGGATAAAGGGGGGAAAATGAATGTGGAGTGTCCCACGCTCATTGCAATCGATTCAGCGTCCAACAGTTAGTAGAAAATCCCACACGCCTAGGTACCAATAAATCTTGAAAACCCACATTCGAAATAGGTGGTTAGATTTTCATTTTGACCCAGACCCATTTCCGGTGGGCGATAATCAGTTTGGGATCCATCTCAATGAATTCATCGTCCAAAACATGGTAGAAACGACCCCACTCGCCTAGATCGCCGATAAACCATTTTTCAAAAAACTCCACCCGATTTGGTACAATCGGACTGAAATGTTTCGAGAATCTACTAGAGCCAGGAAGGGGTCCCTGACCAAACAAATTATTCAGATTTTTAGAACATTTTCTGCTACCAAAATCGGCGTGGACGGCGGACGGACATTTGCTAATTTTTATCTACAAACCTTGATACGTCCAGAGAAAAATGATTGGCCGAATCGGGGAGATTGGCTTTTTGCATGAAAATATAGGTTAATTATTCAAGGAATAACCAACCTAAATGGATTTTCGAGTTTTTGATGATTGATTGATTTGATGATTTTGATCTAGGCCTGTGGGGTATCGTATTCCACTAATTTTTGGACGATGAGTCCATGGAGACTGGTCCCTGAACGATTGGCGCCCACCGGAAGAAGTTATGGGCCAAAATGGGTATTCATGACCGAGTCGTCCTTGATTGAAATTAGCCCGGGACTCTCCACACCCACTGTTTACTCCATAATCTAGCTCTAAGGAATAATCAACCATTGTGAAAAAATCAACATAAACCTACTGCTGCTCATCATCGTGATTTGATGCCGATCATGCGCTTTGGATTCAACATGTAACGATGCAACGGAACGAGTTTTTTTCGATATGAACGTGCGTTCAAAACACTGGGTACTTAGGTTGTTTCAACAAACAATGGATGGTTTACGAATAAACGAAACAACAGACGATATTTAATATATTGGTGAAATATTCGATTCGCGCACCCCCTTAAAGATATGCAGAGAAAACTTACATAATAAACATCGTAGGAGTAAATGGTGCCACAGATGGTGTGACCTAGTATTCCCATTCTAACGGGTCGGTTTATTGGGTTTCACCGGGATTCTCAAACTTGGAAGCAGCACACGATCACTCGTACAATATCCGCTGTACAATAGAGGAGTGGCACAATCAAATCATAACGTTCAAGTGGGCATGTGACTCCAGTCTCGTCTTAAGACCCTCTCACAACTTGGCTGCCTGACCGAAATCGGCCGACCCTGTACCAAGTTCGGTCGTCGAGAGCGCGGGCATTCAGGCATTCCGCGTGTTCTCGGCAGGAAATCCGCGAACCGAGTGTTCTCCGAAGTTTTCCACTTATACTAGTTGACTCTGAGGCTTTAATATTGTACCACCTACACTACTCCGGGTTCTCTCTGCGTTTCAAGCTTTGGAGTTACTCGTACTTCATATATTTGAGCGCTCACCTCAGTGTAGTTTCCTTTCCTGAATTAATGCAACCTCCCGCTCTCGGTGTCAGATGAAATTGCTCCCGGGCCAACTATTTCTTGAAGGGTTCTTGGCATGTGTATCCCATAATGTCCGCGGCTTGTCATAATGTGAGCAACACACGCGAGAACAAGACATTCACTCAAGTAACCTCTCATTAATTCTACTTCACATGAGTGATTTGCATTAGGGAGAAAATGTGGGCTGGTTGCTCCTGCTAGTGACGTGGCCATAATTATAAAATAAAAGAACGAGAGAAGAAACACATTCAAGTGCTGGAAGATCCCAAGGGAATAGAATCGAGTGGTTTCCTCAGAATTGTCTTAGAATGTGGGCAAATTATACGTCAAAACGCAATATCCAGCTTTCTCCATAAACATAGTGACCTCATTAGATGTGCTTAACTATTAATTTATGTCATTGTAACAGTGACGATGGTATTTTAGCACGCTAAGGAATCCGGATATTGGTGGTTGGGGGTCACATTTTGACCACCTTCGATTTGATGTACTATAGCTCATTATGTTTAGAGGTGGTGTTGGTTTAATGGTAACAACTTCAAAGAGTGAACTTTGTGAACATGGTTCTAAGATGGGATCTCTTCTGAAGAGTGCACACAAGTGCCAAAAGCATTGTATGGCATCGCCGATCATTCCTTTGGTGCTCGTGGGGGACCAGGTGGCCCAGCTCTCGAGAACGAGATGGATGCGCTCTGAATATCTCCTTCCTATCGCCTTCGATGATTTATGAACTGACTACTCCATGTCGCTCCTTTTTTTACTAGAGAGCAGCAGTCGTGTTTCTCTTTTACTTTCGTTTCCGTGACAAAAATGCGTAAAAGGCCCAGCGCCAGAGCACGTCTTCTTCTTTGAAAGCCTATGTATACTATAAAGACATCCATCTCGAGCCGTCAACTTCTCCAGTTAACGTCGAAATTTCCGTCTTGAAAATTAGGAGCTGACTGATGAGTAGGGTGGATAGAAAAAAAGCAGTAGACTTTCGGAGAGCCCAACTCTTAAATAACATTTCCCCTTAGAAGCAGTAAATACTACCACGGAGAATATCGTACAAACGCGCATGATATAATTAATTCCTGTAGTTCGATACAGTTCACGGATTCGTGCGTGATTGTAAAGGCCGTTTTTGGTAGTACAAAATTTTCTAAAAATCAAAAATTTGGGTCAGGTGTCTGTTCCCGGCCTAAGTCGGTCCTCGAAACTTTTCAGCCCGATCAGACCAAATTTGGGTGGGGGCAGGGGTCAAAATGTGTATTTCGAAATATGGATTTTCGAGATTTTTGGCGATCTAGGCGGGTGGGTATAATTTTCATGGGGG
>CM034000.1:25619837-25708134 GCA_019603395.1 Cyrtorhinus lividipennis | reverse complement strand
CATACTAACTGGGCGACCCTTTAGAAAAGTGGAGGAAATTATATTATCCTTGGTGACATTGTCCAGCGCGCAGTTTGAGTCTGACAGTGAAAAAGTACGAAGCAGTATATTATATCAATTGGCTGAAGTACGGATGGGGAAGTCTGATTCCATCACGAGAATGCTGCTACTTATTGTAAAATCTCGTTTCAGGCAGCCACAGGTGTCAAAATCGTCAACTCTCGCATTTCTAAACGACCAACCACATCCAAAAGAGCAGTTGCTACCCCAACGGAACCTTCCTGCACTGTTTTATCCGTTCCTTTCAATATTGTTGCCGTGTCAATATTGCAGTATCGATTGTCTCCTCCCCCGAATATGCTGGGCCCCCTAACAACCTTGACTGATAATAGCGATGCCTGTTGGAGGGTTTGCCAACCTTTTATTCAGTACTTATTAAATTACTATCGAGTCTGCACTCGAAGTAGATCATTTACCTACTTGTTACTTCAAAATCCATTATCTTGTTGACCTCCAAAAATGAAATTTTTAATGGTGAGTTTGACACCATTCTTCTATCCGCTGAGCTCTCCATCGGCACAGTGACGCGTAGAATGTTTCAAAAGAGCGCTAATTTCATGAAAACGTCATCAACTACTCAAAAGACCTCAAATCAACCGGATGTGCTGTTTCAATAACTCAAAAATGCGCACATCTAGATAAATACTTTGTAAAATATTACAAGAAAGTCCGGCTTTAATAACTGGTTAATGTAGCCAACCATTGAAAAATGAAAACGTGACGTCACACTACAGCACAAAATAGATGTTTATGCTGAGGCTGACGTCGTTAATATCATTCGAGGGAGAAAACATTTCGTGTTTGTAAACCACAATCTAGAGGCAATGTTGAGGGGAAATTCATATCATTTTAATTACCTCACTCACCATTATTGTATTTCACATACATATTTCACTACTTTGGTACGAAAGCTACTAAGAGTTTTAGATAGTCTGAACACCGGGTACAGTTAAACATTTTCAAGTTCTATAATTTCATAAATTTCATTTGCCCTGGAAAGACCGCATCTTTGTTATTATTTAACCCGACAAAGTAGAAGAGGAAAAATCTTCTGTGGATGAACACAGGGTGCTAGGAAAAATACAATTTCCTCTAGATGAGCTCTCGTGGGCCCGTTGGTGGTTGCAATAAAAACTTGGTAGGCCGCAGAAACCGTGACGTTGAAATGCACGTTCCACTAGAGGCTGGTCGACGTTGTTTGAACAGAATACCTAATCATACGGTACGAGCACTAGTAGAACGAGTCACCGAGTGACGCTCAACTGGACTAATCTAGGAAGTTAGATGAAAGTTCTTCAAAACTAAATTGGATTAGTTGTGAAAGGTGGCTGAGAGTGCATTCTTTTTATGTTCACTGAAGTAAGAAAGCTTATGTGAATAATAACTCGGGATGATATAATATATAACTTGCAAAAAAATGATAGAGCCTGCTACGGTTGTGTAGGCTCATAATGGGTACACCCAATAAAGTAGTTGTTTGACGAGAACTTATGGGGAGCATGGGTTGTCTCGGGAGAAGTTCAGGTTGAATAATTCCTCCCCTCATGCTCTGAGGCAACAATAAATGGAAGTAGTGCTGGCTTGAACAGGATTGCTTCAGACAGTTTTAGGAATCTGGTTGACATCATCCAAATCTTACACGGAAAACTATGAGTTCGACTCCTTCACCTACGAGACACAAGAGCCGATTGTAATCGACCAGACAAGAGTGGAGAAACCCGTTTTCATTTCTTGAACATCCCCTCAGATTGGAGCTCTTGATTGAGATTATTCCCCCGGATTTGTACAATATTCTAATGAAAAGACGCGACACGGCTGAGCCCTATAGCAGGAAATGCGCTCCCCGAGGAAATCAGTTCTCTCTTTCCGTCTGTCAGTCGCAGCCCTCTAATTAATTATCATTCAACCACTTGTCTCCTTTTCTCTTTCCCCGACACTTAAGGACGGAAGGAGGATTGATTGATTTTCGTTCTACTGTTTAATCAAGTTATTCATTTTACCGTTGACTGAAAACGCTTCTTTGATGGGTTTGTCCTTTTTCAGGAAATGGATTCAATTGGGAATCTGTTCAATACTAACTCTCATTTCTTTTTATACGACACTCAATTTTCTCGATGGATATCTCCCCTCAATAAAATCTTTCTTCTATACTAGACCCACCTGTAAACATCCGGTGAACCATTTCATTCGAAATGAGCGATTGAATAACTTTGAGACTTTTCAATACTCACACAGTGGATGATGATCTTTTAGTAGTACCTAAACAATAAAAATAGCAGGCATTTCTTGATTACCGAATACCAGAATGATCCTATACCGATAATAAATGCTTTATCTGGCGCAGTGTTGCTCCCAACCATACGCTTGAATAGGCACGCGTATCGCAGTCCATATACGAAAAACCTTTTCTTTTGTCCACTTTTTTTCTCTGGAGATTTCGAGACGAAAGAGGACAAACCTTATCAGTTTTCCGGAATAATGGTGGAAACATGTTCAGAACCCTCTCCATTGTTGAAGACGCTCGCAAGTTGACCATGATACTGTAGAAAATACCCGCCTCTTAGTTGAGCTTGCCACAAAGATGTGGCCTTAAGATCGGATGAAAAGGGCTGACACAAAAGCTGGTCTTCGCGGCTCATTCTCTTAAATATCTAACCAAAATTGACTTTCATAGCCTGATGAGAGTAATGCATGTGTACTTATTACTTTGGGACAACAACGAGCTCACCATTAATATAACTATATTACCACCTACTTGATCAGTTTTGTAACATATAACTGTTATTCCTACCTCGTACGAGCATACAGGAACCTATCACTCCTTCCGTATGTTATTTATCTGAAATCGACGATGTTAGCTATCTGCTCCTAGGATGTGGGTGTTATTCGTCTCCATATTCCTCGTTTAAGTTCAAGAACGAGACATGACATGGAGCGGGAATAAGCTACGAATAAACAAGTGAGTTAAAGTAAACAATCGGTCGTAGCTTCTCACTATCAGCATGCAGAACTGGTTTAGATGACCACGGAAGCGACTCGTGCGAGAAAATGCTGGTTCACTATTCTGGGTGGATCTTGATTTCGTGGATAAAGTATCTTTGGGTTCTTTGAAGAAATTACCTTACCGATTCAGAACAAAAGTAGGCGAACAATTTTTACTTTTCAACTTGCGAGAATGTGTGGCTGAACAAGCAGATGGACGCTGTTCTGGAAGCTCTTGCATGGAACACGCATGTAAATATTTGGATTTTGGATTAATGAAACTTTTTTTTCATTTTTATTGACACTACAACAGTGCTTGCTGCCAAGTAGTCTTGGAATCGAAATTAAATTGACAATGTCTGAAAGGTTGTGACTGGTTTTTGCTACATGGCGATTCTACAAAAGAGAGGCCGTATGGTGCCGTTCGTGGTAGTGTATCTTCAATCTCCATTCCCAATTTCACCCCAAACGATAATAGGTCGGTCGGAGAAAGAGAGGAAAAAGAGAACGGCTCAAACTTCAAATGTAAGCGCCCAATCGAAACCTCGGGGATTAAGTTTTGGGGTACGAAGGGAAAACGAAGGAAAAACCGGACTCCCGCAAATGGGTTTCTATTAAGTGGAAATGGGGCGTGTAGTGACACTAATGAAGAAGCGATGGGTTGGAAAACACTTTATACTCGAGTGAAAATACTCTTCAAGTTAATCTGCTTTCGGAAAACCAACCGGTTCCCTCAACTCGCCCAATGATCGGGTCTTTCCTCTCGGAGCTTCCTATTTCATCTCATGGAGGAAGATCATGACATGACTTTTGAAAAATACCTGGATGTAATTACCCGTTTAATTTTGACTTGTACACGTTCGTACTAATTGCATGTATTATGCGATGGGGAATACTACGAAACAAGAAACGATATCGCGAGTATGAAATCAGCCTCACAAGAGAATGAAACAAGTCAGAAAATGCTCCGACGATTTCACAGACAGTATAGCTATGGGGCTGGGAGTCAGCAGACAGGGTTGCACATGGCAAAGAATACCTGCACTAGGTAGGGGAGTTCATGATAAAAGTCAACGACGACTGGTTGGGGAGAGAGAGTCTAATAATAGCCAACCAGAAACCTTACCAACATCTATTTACCGGACTCCAGACATATTATATGGTATGTAAAACGGTCAGATCTCACGTTGACGAGACATGAAATGCACCAACCATGTATGACGCAAATGTGTGCTTTATACTGCTGAATACTGCTCAATACCTCGATGATATTCATTGTTGTATCCCATGAGGTAGAACGGGATGCGAGGTACAATAGTCTGCACTCACGAATACTCACACGGTCATCATCAACAGAGGATTCTTCGAAAATAGAGTCGAAGACGTTATGACCTCCGTTGGCCCTCATGAAAGAGAGAAAGAAGCAGTTGGCATTGTGCGATGAGATGAAAAATCTGACCTGGCATGAGAGGGGAGGCCTTGAAATCGTGGGAGATGGGTTGGCTGAGAGCAATCTATGTGATGTCTGGACATATATATAACGACAATCTGCCGACCCCTGGAGCTCATAACTTTCAAGTATGCTGGAGCCCGCCTAATATGAAGTCATAAACCGTTAGAGAAAACGGGTTGGGCACGAAGGAAAAGAGACGAAGAGGCCCGTCGAACAATAACGTTTTCCACCGCCAGCCTGGTCGATTCCAACCCCTTCATGCCCACAGTAAGCGTGCCAGGTCGCTTTTCAAGTTGCTACCTCTTTCCTTCTGCAGCATCGAGAGAGCATCGTTCTCGGAAAATAATATCGCTTGTTTAATGCATGTTCGCGTTTGTGCCTTTTCAACTTCGCGTTATTCCAGTCAGACTCGGAGTTTCTCCCGCAGATGACAATCTGTGAACGCCGTAAACTATACCGTCATGTGTTCTTGATAGCCTGTTTCCAACTGTGGTAACGGCTCTCGGTCGCAGGAACGGTTATCCTCGTGCGAATTACATGGGTAGTTTAATGTGCAAAATAGACGGCACCAGAGGATGCAGAGAACACCTTACGCAATGTAGATAGGTACTGGACGGAGGGAGAGAGTGGTGTTTACGCCTATAGGTTACCTCATATGTGAACTTTTCTTTTTAAACAACCAGCGACACTGTTGACGAGCAGTACTCCCAAAAAACAATAAAAACGTTGACATGGTACGATTAGGACAAAGCTAGAACTCTACCTACACTCACACTACCTCTACTTTAAATATTCGATACTCTTAGTGCAAATCCCAATTTACTTAACAGAGGGTGTAAACTGCCAAAGACGCAACAACATAATACTTTAACCTAAACATTGGGATTATGAACATCTGAAATAAAAATATATTGTCTAATTCTGCCTCCAGGGGGAAACAGAAATGAAACTTGTAGGTAATTCTGAACTGGTTCTTTATTTTGGCTAAATTCATCACGGTCGTCGGAAAAGTGGTGTCCTCTAGGTAACTAGAGTATGAATTACATGAGAGCCCCAATATCTCTGCCAGTAAACGCAGCACTCTCAGATGTAAAAACAAAATTCACGGAGGAAAAAAAGAGAAAAAATTAAAGAAAGCTAAAATTCGTTCACAATGATGCCCTTTAACAATATCTATGTAGTCTTCTATGATCGTAAAGGAGATCGAGACCATGATTCGATAAGAGCAAAAAAGTCTGGAGTACCCACATCAACCGATTCAGCGTCCCTAAACCAATACGAATACAAAACTGCAGCATTCTAAAATAGAAAACTAAAACTAAATTTTTCAAAAAATAAATATTTAAGAGAAGAATATGACGGTCTGGGATAGTTATAAAGTGCTATTCCCCCTCAGGAATCATATATATATAAATTGTTGGTGTTTGCTGCAGCTTTCTGACATGTAGATCACGCAGGAAAATTCTCTTGATTGTCCAACTAATTAGACCTAGGGGGGTTTTTATTCCCTGTCCCCTACAGGGTCCTACAACAGGCTACCACACAACCAGGGAGGGCATTGGTCAAAAACACAAGAGCAAGAGCAGCAAGAGTGTGGGGAACATTGAGTGTCCAGGACTCACCTCAATTGATTCAGCGTCCAAAAGTCACAGGCAAATTAAATCCCACGCGCCTATGGCCCCGAAAATCTCGAAAACCCATTTTCAAAATAGTCATTTTAGGCAGTCAGTTGGTCTGGGACTCACCTTAATAGATTCAGCGTCCAAAATTTGATGGAAGATGATACCCCACATGCCTAGTTTACAAAGAAACCTCGAAAATCGAGTTATAAAAATAATTTATTACCAATATCCTTCCCAAATTAGGGTAGATCAGCCCCTGTCATTCTTGATAAGGTTAAAATATTTTCAAATATTTATAGTTCTGCTCAGGGGCTTCTTCTTGGCACTAGTTGGCCCTTGATTGGTCCAAATTTGGGGATATGGGTAAAAATTGGTCATTTAGAACAATGTCACTCGGGTTTTGAGGTTTTTGGGAACTTGGCGAGTGGAGTATTATTTCCCACAATTTTTTGGACACCTAATCTATTTGAATGTGTCCCTGTACACCCCTATACTGTCAGCTCTAAGAAATAATAACCCATTGTGGAACAATTTTAGATTTAGAGATCTAAGTGTTGTCTCTATGCTCAGGTTGCTCGTGTTTTTGGTAAAACTATGGGGAGAAGGAAATCCCCTTAAATATTTGCAAGGCTTCCTTTTACGTGGTTTGATCTAATTAGCGATCGTAATACTTTCACCCTCAGACTCTGCGAACGTGAACGTGATTCACGAACTTACTTGGGTACTTGCACATTGTCCAACTCGATTCTATCGAGTAGGTTCCTACGTGTATGTCATCGTGAAGGAAGGGACTGACAACGGAGCCCTGAGGCGAACCGTCGTTTGACTACTTGCCATAACAGGCGATGAACGTCACTGTGATTATGTATGTAAAGTGTAGTTCGGTGTAGCACCTGAAATGATTAATTTGTAAAGTTGGTTGATAAGGGGAAGGAGTTGGGCGGAAGAGAGGAGCCCTTAAGATCCCTATCGTATTAATTGAAGGCTGAAGCCGAGGTAGTTGCTCCGAGTTCATTGATGTATGGATATGGACCTGGACGAAAACAAAGTTTCGGCGAGATTAGTGTTGGTGGAGTAGGCAGAGACCTCACTCCCAATCAAGTTCAGGCTTGACGTTTTGGGAGAAAATTAGTTAGGTAAACGTTGAACCCTTGCCACGGCAACCCTCGCTACCGAACGTGCTAAATCGTACGACGTAATATTATTGTTCAGCACCATAAAAGCTCTGATTAATCTGGAACGCCCAAAGGGAGGATCTCCATTAACGTTAAATAATATAAACTACAGTATCAATTTTATTTAAAAAATTACCATAGGTGGAGTAATTTGAGTATTCGTGAAATTTTTAGGAGATTCAGTAGAAATACGCTTTTGGTCGGTTATTCCTCGAATAATCAACCAAATTTGGGTGGGGTAGGGGTCAAAATGTGAATTTCGAAAAATGGATTTTTGAAATTTTTTGCAATCTAGGTGTGTGGGGTATCATTTTCCACTAAATGCTGGACCCTGGATCGATTGGAATGGGTCCGGGACCCACCACACCCACCGCTTCCCCCATTTTCCCCATGTTTGAATATGTGTTTTTGACATTTCTGCTACCTAGGCGTGTAGGGTATGGTTTTCCACTAACTTTTGGACGCTGAATCCAATGAGACAGGTCCCGGAACGATTGGCGCCCTCTGTATGAGGTTATGTGAGTTTTTGAGATTTCTGCTACCTAGGCTTGCAGGGCATCATTTTCCACGTAACTTTGGAGGCAGAATCGATTGAAATGAGTCTCTACATGCGCTTGGTCTGAGGTTCCTGAAGGGGACTCAAGGGCGGCTGAACGTCAAAGGTCAGCAAACTTGCCGTATTTGGTTCGTCAAATGTCTTTTTCACGTGGTACGACGTTTGCTAAATCGAAATGAAGTATTGAGAGGGGAGAGCGGGACCCGCCACACCCACTCCCCCCCCTTCCCCCATTATCCACATGTTGAAGAAATGAATCTCCATGCGCCTGGTCCGAGGTTCAAATTAGTCTCCATGCGTCTGGTTCGAGGAATAACCAACCCGTGTGTAAGAATTTGCAGATTTTTTTTCGATTCCATAAGCGAAAACTCTCTGGCATCGTCACCTTAGGTTTGGTCAATCTTTGAGCTAACGTCTGACTGCTCGTGCCGAGACATTACTGTCACGGTTATGCCACCCCTCACGACCGTTCGGTCTTGCGTTTTGTAGTATAACCGAAGACAATAAAAGCGAGGTCTTGCTTTCACGATGTGAGCTGTACGGTCTACGGCGTGTAGTTAGGTACTTGAAACAGTATTTTTCCAAACTAAATTTCGACGACACAGTTGCGTGGCAGACTCAACAATTTGGCAGTTTTATGGTTGTCTGGTAGGAAACGCACGGTACGCCCTTCTGAATCGGCCTCACTAAATGTTACCTTTACCCTTTTGTAAGGAAGCTAATTAGGGCAGAATGTCAAAAAATGGAATTAAAAAAAAAAAAATGTTTTATGTTGTATTGTAACGGTTTATTATTGAAAGACCGACCCATGCCCTCGCTCTCCCTAAACGCGGCATATGAGTGGGAATCAATATTCAAGATTCATCGAAACAAATTTCATTAGTAGACCGTCCCTCATAGAGCAGACACATCACATTTCCTAATTTTAGTAAAAATTAATACCCGTAAAATACCTCTAAAAAGCTCAAAACCCCTTTTCAAAATACCCGTTCTCACATAATGTTGACTCCCCGATCCAATCCTGACATGAGTTTTCCCCACCTGGATCAGTATGTGGGGGAACAGGAAGAACCCCCAGTGGAACTTTTGTTGGCGTCATTCTCCACCAGCAACATACTCAACATGCCTCCAACATACCCTGCAATGCTGCGAGGATAGATCGTCGTGGTACTTTTGTTGCGGGGAGCATGCCTCGATTTGCGTAGGTTGGCAAGGACCCACACAGTAAACTTATGTAAGAAATGGACAGGGCCGAAAAGCGGCCGAAAAGCGTTGTGACCTGTCTGAACAAAAGGTTATACGGTTCGCCCCTTAGAATTACAATTGATGTTACACTCTCAAATAAGTCGCTTATTCTGCCACGCTGTGGATTAGGGGGCTGGTTATGCAACAAGCGATATAAGTGAGCCAAATATTTGAAAAGAATCAGTTACTCAGCGAGGGTATTGGTTCAGTACGTCTAATAATTTTGTGGAAGGCGGATTTCATGTTGAAAGTCATACCAACCTTCCCTTGTTGCAGGGTCAGAAAGTCATAGGTAAGTTCTCCTGAAAAAATCCACTAAAATTTGACGCAACACGGAAATTACCTTCTAAACGTGAGGAGAGAGAGCGGAAAATTATCAGGTGAAACTCTGAATGTACACTACTTGGTCTTTACGCTGAGAGGATGTCTGGGAAATGGACGGGGACGACATGAATAACATCCCCCACGTACAGCAGTCGCCCTAATTGCCTGACCTATTATCCCTGTTACGGCCCCCCCCTTAACGATCTCATTTTAATCCTGAATTTAAATCGACTTTTCTCAGCCCGGCATAGGGACCCACGGTTTCCAAGCAAAACTGAAACTTTCACTTTCGTGAGATCTTTTGGGCTAACATAAAAGAAAAAAATTCTAGCGGTGTATCGATCATTTTGAATTTTGAATGAGTTCCGCAAGGTTCTGAGGTAGGATGATGTTTCGAAATTATCCCCATGACGTGACCCGTGTTTTGGAACAGAGCGAGAAAAAAGATTCGAAAAGCTTCGAAGATGGAAGAAAAAGAATAAGTAGAAAAAGAGAGAAATCTCGACTTGAAACGGGCTAAGGGAAAAGTTGGTGAAGTTTCAATGATTTATAACGACCGGGCGATTCCGCGACGCATTGGCTATGCAAGGAACGTCCTCTAACAGCGATTTCACCACGAAAAAATCCCCGGAAGCTACGCCAATCCCGATTTCCAGTTCGATTCCGTTCGGTCTTCGAGGGCAAATCGTTGTAACGTCTAAACCGACTTTAATTAATTTCTTAACCACCCCCAGCCAATCCCCTCCGCAGAAGACACTCTTGCACTCCCTAGTCCTTGTGTAATTAACCTTCGCTAGGGGTGCGTTTAATTCCGAAAAGCTCATCAGAACAGGCGAGTTAGCGAAACGGTTCGGAGGATCCTCGGGTCCGAAATGGTGGGAATTAGCTCAAGAAAGGTCCTCTTAAACAGTTTCGATCTGGTAACCTGAGCTTAACCACTTTCGTCAAGGCTTCCTCAAACCAGGCCGAGGAAAACTATATCAATAACTGCTGTAAAATACACGGACGAGTCACATCTAAATTGTGTAAATTTGGCGGTGGCCTCATCTCGTAAGGTTTTCTTAAAATCGCATTTTAGCTGGGAAACCTCTCACATTGAAGGGCATAAAATTCATTCTCATAGCGATTAGTGTTTTTGATACTAAATTTTACTATTTGTTTCATATATTAAATGAATCATGTTTTTGTTCAAAATTGAACATTTTATTTGTCGGTTCTCTCGAACTGCGCAGTTTCAAGTACACCCTGTAGTACCGGGACAATACGATGCTCAACGATGTCATGCGATATGGGTTGTGAAACCGAAGGGTTTTGTCGGGCCTGTTCGAGAGGAAGCTTTGGGATTGAAGTTGCCCTACAGGAAGGTCGGTATTCCGATTATCTGATCGGCCCTAGACCCAGTAGGATATTGTTTTCGAAGAGGTACCTGGCCCAAGCACCATCAATTGGAATACCGTACGCCACGCGAATTTTAATCGTTGTAAAGTCTCCAGCAAGTGACGTGATTTTCAAGCAATGAACGCATTTTTTAACAAATTAATAGCTTTCGCCGAAAAAAGGATGATAGTATTTAGACGTATTGTCTGGTGGTTTCAGCCAAAAGATCGCATGTTGAATAAAAATATCGTTCAGAAAGGCTTAGGGTGTCGGAACTCAGGAAAGGGAGAGAAATGACACTAAAAGGTCGGGAAGGTTACCTACACGCTGGCGCCAGGAAAGGAATACATCTCGTCTCTTTGCTCCATCTTCCTTCAACCCCTCGCCTCCATCCCAGAGAGCCCTTTATTGCATAATAAACCTTTTGGTGCGTGAACCGGGAGATAAATTGAAACTTTAAAACAAGCTACGTGGTGCTCCTCAAAGAAGGAATAAAATATTTAACACCCCTCCCGTCTATTTCGCTTTCCTACAACCACTGGTTGGGTTGCAGACGTGCGGGAACATCTTCTTTGCTCTATCCCTCCTAATCCTCTCCACGTGACATACATAAACCATTCTCTTTTTCATTCCTGTTCGCCGTTATATTTTTTGCTCATCACAGGCAGCACGCAGCAAATATCATCCTCATATTCAAGAAAAATCGTTATTTCCCTCGGTAAATACTAATAATTACTTTTTTCACTCTGATTTTCTGCTTCTGCTATTTTGCTTCTTTCTGTTAATCACGCAAGGACAACGACGATGTTCTTGAAATCGATGTAACCAGATCATGGGTAACGACGAGATCGGGCGTGACTTTGCCACAAGGGTGTAAGTTCCTCAGGTCCCATTCCTCGGCTCCACAGGGCTGTTTGGATACCCAACTCTACGCGGCGGGGAATTTCATTAGGGTGGTTTATGAATCATGGGCTCTAGCCTCTTGCTAAGCCTTGCCACACCCGTTCTATGAGTGGGCTTCCGATTCGGTTTCCTTCCACGCGTAGAACGTGCCTCCCAACATCCCTCAAGTGTTTAATTCTACGTTGGCTGGGTACTTCTACCTAATTGGCGGGAAAGTAATTCAATTGATTGAACACAACACGTTATACTTAGAAACAGAGGGCTTCAAGTCTCCGATATATTCCGTCGAAAATATACAATCTGTTGTTGTTGACGTCTTTGGGAAGGTCTTTGTGTGAACGTAAAGAGCGAAAATTCTCCAAGACTGGCTACCAAACGAGGGTAGGAATATCCCCAACACCGGCTGTTCGGTGATCTTTATCCTGAAACATGTGAACAAGGCTCAACACGGTTTGGTTTTCCAGCAAGCCGGATCATTATTTCTCACTGAGCATATTCGAAATTGTTATCTGAACGGTTAAGGAAACAATAGGAACTTTTTGATTGGGTTTTTCGAACACAACACATTCTACGCTCACTAAAGCCTGTTTCTCAGAAACACCTGATATTTCGCCAGGTGGTCGCGTACCATATTCGGACCGGCCTGTATCGTAGTCACGTTACAGTCACTGATAACCCACGTACACGAAAAACAGGAACCCCGACGGGATATTCGAAAATGGGAAAACAAAAAGGAAAAGTGGGAGTGTTGAACCAAATATTGGAAATTCCCGCGCTTTTAAACGAAAATCTTCTCTCGTTGATTCAATAAATCAAACTGATATCTACATGACGCAAAAGAGGGGGTTGGTCAGGAGCGTTATCGAGAACACAACAGGAGCTCCCTCTCTATAATATTAACTACACGATAACCTGGCCCAATCTCTCCATTTCCCAAACCTCAAATTCCCCTTCCGGTATAGGCCCATTTTAATCAACGCTCATCTCTTCACTGGTTGATAGGCACCCAATTCAACTAATGCATCTCGCAAATCTCGTTTTCCTGAATGAGGCTTGAAAATACAGCAAGCAGCTCAGCATAAATAAAACTTGATCCTCCACAACACAACAAGTGAATACAAGTATCTGAATATATCTTTTAAATAAATATAGATCTTTTTTTTTTTGTCCGGACAAAAAGAGCGAATGGAGATTTATGCATGCCATTTCACCACGCTCGTTGGTGAACGCTTTCAAATCAAGCAGGGATTTGCCGCACATTCGAATTTAAGGGGCGAGAATCATGTAAATCACTCGGCTTTACTCGTGACTTCATTTAGACTTGGAAGCGGTAAAGCACAATCCCGAAGGCAAACAAAGCTGTTGTGAAGGAGAGCAATAATAAACGGTTGGTCTTATTTACATCTATCATGAGTGATGTTAGATAAGACCATTTCATGGGTTATTGGGGGAGACAGTCTTTATAGTAAGCTGCAACTGGAAGGATTTAGGGCCGCCGAACCACCATATTAATGGTAATTGTGGGGTTCACTTTCAAAACAGGTATCCTCGTAAAATTAATAACAGAAAGATGACAAAGAGAGGTGAGATACAAAAGAGCAGCCGAAGGGAAAAATTCTCTTTGCTCCCCACAACGTAGGAGGGGTGACCACCTATTTCAGTGAAGATTGTCCAACTGGGAATTCCCCAACACAGTATAGAAAAAGATGGTCACTAGGCCCGAAAACGATGACCTGCATGTACACGTATAATCCTGAGCTATTGTTGTTGTATTCGCTGTTCTGTTTATCACACAGATTCGTTTTCGTTCGTTGTGATTTGGTGACCACATGGCGCAGAAGGAGCAGGTACTGAGCTCTCGCGAACTTCGTGTCTACCTGGCCAATATAGTACCTAGCTATTCCTCATTCATTTACCTTAGTCGTTTCCTCACGCATTGGTAATCCTTTGGACTCCATTTGATCTCTTTGACCGCATTCGTTACATGACACTTGCTTACGGGTGCTCCCTGATTGCTGTCTCATGATTTCCTTTATTCAGTCAGCCCGTATTCACACCGCTATTGCCATTTCTATGATACAATAGCACATCATGTCTCATCATCAGTAGTACTGTCACGTTTAAAAGGTCACATAAGAAGAGAAAAAATGAAGGAGAAAGTTAAATTAAAAATTCAAAAGAGGAATATTGGGTTTCGTTTGGGCACCTAGTTCATCAGAATGTCCCGTTTGAAGGTTCTCTGGTGAAATGCAAGACACACGTTCTCAGCAAGAGGCCTTCACTCAATATGCAAATCTACCTTTACAATATCCGATTCAACATCCACGGCTCCTCGAAGCCTTCAGTGGCTTTAATCTGACAGAGCGGAATACAGATTCCATCTTTCAAATACAGTCGCGAGTTGGGTTATGCATAACAAATGGAAGGAGGACGTTGGAAAATTTACTAACGCATGGGCCGCATGTCGGAAGGTTATTGTGGGATTATCTGGTTCTATTGTGAAGTACTCGGGTCAAGACCCTGGAATTCCGTGGGCTACAACTCGATTAGTAGGTATACGAGTGGCTTGACTACTCTCAAAAAGAGACAGTCAAAGATACCCGCAGACCAATCAGATGTTCAACTCCTAACCTACATAATAAGTACCGTTCAGATGATGGAACTATCTTCATATTTGGGAGGAACTTGGATCTTCTTTTGTTATGCAGTAATCCACGTCGGAGTTTCGTCTAAATTTTCCCACTGAAAAGCGGATTGCGGCTCGAGGTTGAAACTTCTCGACGAACTTGGTGGTTTTACTCCCGAATTAAGAGCATCCTAAGCCTTCCAGAAGCGAAATTAAAGCGGGCACCCACCAATCTCCGAGGAAAGAGAAAGATAAGGAAGACTGAGAACTAGAGGAAAGCTGGTGGATGTAATAGAAAACTTCGACGGTGCTGGGAGATTAGTCACTACGTGACTAATTATATTAATTTTACCCGCACCAACAGTTCCAAAAATAATTGACCGCTTATTTCGGCTTTTCGTTTTATTTCTTCTGAACTTATTCGTCATCCAAGTCTTTCGTGGTTAGTTCGGGACATAAAACATCTCTTCGATTATCAAAAAAATTCAACCCTTTTAAGTTTTTACCAAGTTTTCAAGATTCAAAATCCAAATACCTGTCCCTAGTGAGCCGTCAACGCCGTTTTTACTAGTCCGGCTTCATTCTCTAATCCAAGACCTTAGTATACTCGAAGCTGGTTCTCGACGCTTTTCAGGTTAACCACCCGAAAATAATGCAATGCAGGGTATGGTAGAAAATTTTTATTTTAATGATTGGTTTTCAGGATGATTTTCCGAAGAGCTGTATCGTTTTTTCCACTTGATTTTGCACGTTAACACGATAAAGATGGGTTTTGAACCGACTGCCATCAACGAACTAGGTTTCATAGAGTATAAACTATAGTGTAGCAATATTTCACAGCGGTTTGTTTGCCAATCATACATTAATGTGATCAACATCAGTTTTACAGATACTATGGTGAAATTTATTTATTATTATTTGTTTAAACAATGAGTTGTTTAGTAAGTAGACAGTGATGAGTTTAGTGAAATGGGTGTACCAATGGCTCTGAGATTGTTCGTTTGGTTGGCTATTCCTTGAATAATCAACCTATTTTTTCATGCAAATGTAAATCTCTCCGATTCGACACAAAATTCTTTTCTGGATGTTTCTAGATGGTGTCTAGATCAAAAAAGTCAAAGACCCTCTACCGTACACCGACTCTGGTAGTAGACAATTTTCTTAAAATCTGAAATTTTGGTCAGGGACCTGTTTTTGGGTCAAGTTGGTCCTCAAAACATTCCAAATCGATCGGATCATAAGGGGGGAGGGGGAGTTGTCAAAATGTGTAATTTAAAAATGGATTTTCGAGATTTTTGGGTATCTAGGCGTCCGGGGTATCATGAGCTCTAGCAAACAACTGTGGACAACTGAAAGTTTCCTCTCCCTGGAAACAAGAAGGGGGCCTACACAAAGGCTCTACATATCTCGACTTTTCACGTAAAATTTCGGCTGACGCGTCTATAATCACTAACCATACTCGATCACTTACTAAATATATGAAAGGCCACTCCAGATAAAATACTGGCCGATGCGCAGCCGGAACGCTTTTGATACCGATTAAAACCAGCAGTGACAACTCAAAAATCAAGATGGGGAGAAAGATCTTTTGAGTCAAGTGATATTAACATATGGATTCAGTGAGGCTTCCCTCTTGACTACCGAACGGACGCTTCCCAATATATTTGTCCGCAGTTAGCAAGTATTCACCACCGATATATGAGTTTTCATTGGATATAGAGGATTTCTATAGGTACCCATTCTCTCCCTCGAATTGACTTAGAATGTATCAATACATCACCCACGGTATCATCGGTTATCGTGGCCCCGGAACGAAGAGGCGGCACAAAAAAAGGGTTTGATTTGTCGCATCCTAACGAACACTCGCGTGTCGCTGGAGGGTGAAATCGTTTGAAAGATAATCATCAGAACGCCCCATTTCCCCTTCAAGCCAAGTCCAGTTTTCCTTTCCATCAAACAAAAACAAAAGGCTTGATTACGGCCTCGAAAGTCCTTTATTTACGGCCCTTCATAGATGGTTTATCTTTTCTTATGGATTGAGGAAACATAGAGAATCTAACAGTTTTTCATTATTGAGATGATGTTCTCTATCACGCTATCAGTTTTTTTTTCTAACTCCCTCTGCCCTTTTTTGCACATTTTCAGTTGATCAGATTTATTCTCTGAATATCCTGGAATTAATATTTTTATTTATATTTTATTATTATATATTTTATAAATTATTTATATTTATATATTTTTATTTTATTATTGAAAAAAGCATGAATATTTCTGAAATTTAGATTCATTATTCTCTAAATAATAATATTATATTCATTCCACCTGAAGTTAAGGCATTTACTCACACGAGAATTTGTCATTTTGAGGTTCCGGATGCCTAGATTCCAAAATCAAAACGTCCGTACGCCGCTCTTTTTGGGAGTAGGGTTTTCTGAGTAAATCAAAATTTCCGGTAGGCGACCCCTTTCAAACTCTGGTCATTCCTCAATGGTTTGACGAAATCGCCAAACACCAAGCTGGGTATTTAGAAGCTGTTTCCTTGAAATTATTGTGAATTACCCCGGTGTAGAGGGTAAAATACAGGTGAGGGCCTACATCCAATTAGATGTAAATACCAGTTCTTTGATTGAAATTTTTAAAATACATCACCACTATCAAATCTTCTTTATCATCTCCCTGTTGAATATCTGGGGATTATCAAAGAACCTCAGAGATAAGTTTCCTCACACCAGATCCTTATAGAATAAAATCCCGTTGCAGAATAATTAGCAGCATTCCTCCTGTATTTTTCAGGCGAAAAACTACTTGTTGCTCAACTTTTGTAGTCAGATGACGGACATTGCGGAGGCATTTTGTTTTACAACTTTAGTGGCATTCTGTCCGTTATTTACTGCCTCTTTATTCAGGGTCGTTTTGAAAAATTGCCGACGTTATTAGAACATTAATTTGTCGTCGGCATTATCATGAACCCAAAGAGGCCCCTCGTAGCCGGGAAAACGCTTGAAATAAACCGGAAAACGGACGCATAATTTAAATTCTCCATTGCTCGACCCCCCACACCCTGTCTCCTACTTCACAGAGAGAACTCTCCTCTCTCTACATATCACCACTTCTGAGCCCTTTTGTTAGCGCGCAACCCACATCAGCCATCTCATCAAACGTCCTAGTGGAATGCGAGGTACTTGGTTACGCCCCAGCAATACGAGAATTCCACTTTTTCTCGAGTCGTTCAAGTTAGTGCAGTGGAAAAAAAAACTGAAAGAATTTCTCAGTAAATGGCAAGGCAGGAGTATTTCATTGTTAACCATTCACTGTGCAGCTCTGAGCTGTAATTCTCCGGATACTTGAAGACGAATGTAGTATCTACTCGGATAATTGATACCTGCCTAAATTCTTGTGAATACTCAACCATTTGATACACACTCAATATAATGAGTGAATGAATAGCTGATTCCTGGAAAGACTGCTTGCACGTACCATAGAAGTTAAAAATAAAGTTTTTCCGAACCGACATGATAATAAACTATTTTATATTACGTCTAACGTAGCAACTGGTTCCGAATAAAATCGAATAACGGCACACCTCCGTATTTCTTGCTTTGGTCTTCCTAAATTCGGAAAATACCCAGTGCACACGATAAAGCAATAAACAACCGCTCTTCGAGTTCTTGCGTATTAGTTGGCCAACCAACGGAACATGTTGTATGCTACATACTTATGGAAATGTATATTTTTAGCAAAAGACATGAACTATTTGGGAGTCACGTAGTACCTAAAGACGAAATTTCGCTTGTCAGTGATCCCACAAAAATAATAAATTTCAATATCTTATTCACTTACAGAAGGTAGTAAGTAGGTATCACTAAGAGATAATTACGTACGTAGGTGTGATTCATCTAGGAGTGGACGAATATTGGATGTAGTTAGGTTAATTGGTATCAATATCATGAGACTAGGTGGAAATTCATGTTGAAATATAGCATAATTTGTGCGATATCCATTAATCGATTCGAGCCCTCAATTATTCGGGTGAAAGCTTTCATTTAAAATTTGTGTTCATGTTTACAGGTGGTTTGTACAAGTTTAAAGTTCAGTCAAACCTGCAGGCAAAAATCTGCCTCCATTGAAAGAGCAGTTTTAGTATGAAAGTCGTTTAACGCCGATTATTGATTTGCGCTCAACTTTATCCTTCCCTGAGATGAAACCTTCGATTTCCCAACTCCACTCGAGAAGAGGTCCTTACCTCGGTGGAACATCCAACTCGAGGATGGCACGCGATAAGAGGTAAAGAGGATGAGGTTTGATGATTAAGGATCGCTGTTTTCTCTTCCAAGTGGTTTGAAGCAGCTGAGCCCTCTCGGGAGCCTTCCCAGTCGAGTTATTCCATTTACTAATCACTTTGCCTCTCGTAATGGCCGTAATGGTTTTACTGGAGACGTCTGAGGTGTGGATAGAAGGATGGAGTGGAGCTCTGTCCCGCTACTGCAGAGTAGGCTTTCCTGTCCTTTCCCATCGCACTTCAATTTACTATACAGCGCATCTTCCTTTCACGATACCCTGACCGACTTTCATCCAGAATGATCCTTCAAATTCAAACCTACTGCCCTTGGTACATCCACGTGAAAGACAATTTCCGTGTTGGCTCGGGAGTTCCTAATAGTAATGTCTCCTCCACACACAAAGGAAGAAGAAGAGGCAACCGGCTATTCAAAATTAGCGAGTTTGAAACAACAGAACGCGCGCGTGTTTTGCGGGGACGTGTATGCGTCCAGAACATATTCTAAATTAAGGAGAATAAGGGAGGATAGCTAATGCGTGAGGAAACGAGCCTTGAATAAAGGGTACTTGTCGGCTTAAATAAACTACAACAACTTACTCAATTTCGCAGGTCGGTCTTCCTTACACATGGCATGACCTATTATCTCCTCACATTCTTCAAGGGGAACTCCCATGAATAAACATTCGACACAGCAAAGCAAAGAAAAAAGTACTGAGCTACTTTCAAAGAGCTTCTATTTTCAGCCCAGGGCCCCCCAATTCCAGCGAATTAAACGCGGTAATGGTAGCGGAGGGGGGGTGGTCGAAAATAAAACGTAGAAGTGAGGCAAGGGTTAAATTTGGGTACCTACGAAGGTTCTTTTTGATGAAAATAAGCCTGTGAAAGGTTTTCAGAGGCCGACGTAAAATGACAGCAGCCATTAAGCTCTGAGGCGGAAAGACATCATAGTTTATTCACGAGACGCCCCCGATCGAGCCTAAGGGAAAGTTTTTTCTGTGACTCTCCCAGGCCTAGAAGATTTTCTTTCTACCGGCCGAACCCTCCGAGCCGATATTCTACAACTTCACCTCACATCTATCTTTGTTTCTAGGGGCACCTAAGCAAAAGTTAGATTATTGAGAGAGGAGGCAAGTATGATGGATTCTTAGTTTAGAAAATGACGGTAAATGAATCAATACTGGCGAAGCAAGGAAAATAAATATGGCAGAACTGTCTTGTTGATTGTTCACCATGTTTCACCAGTTGTGTTATTAGGAGCGCTAAATACACAGTACTGAATCTTAATTAGTTCGCATTTCGGATGATTAACTTCCTAGGAATGATTCTGCAGCTCATTCCAAGCTAGAGGTGACTCTCACTCCGTTTTCAAATTATTTCGCCTTGAGTCTTTGCTTTTTCAAGTCTGAAATTCGCGGATACTTGTGGGAAGAACGGCTACACCGCAAGAAAGTATCCTTTGGATATGTATCCAGAGTGGACGGTGGACTGCGTGTGGCATGGTGCGGACGGACATTTGCTGGTTTTGATATAGACACTTGAAACGCCGAAGAAAAAAATATATTTGGGTCGAATCAGAGAGATTGGCTTTTTGCATGAAAACAGGATGATTATTCAGGGAATAACCTGCCAAAAAAGGAATGAATGCTTCGAAAGACAGCATGAGGTTTCAAGTGCGGAGAAATATTGGATATTTTGTTGGAGCTAGTCATCGTATTCGGCCCGTTTTCTCTGTCCTTCGATTTGCTGTGGGTATTAAAATATATAGAGAAAACCCTATACAATAATGAAAGGCACACCCTAATGGTTCATATGTACTCGAAATGTATTAGCATTTTATTCGAAGAAAAACAACCTGAATGTGAAATAACTCAAAAATAGAGCGCGGAAGTATCTGTTGAGGAGTGAAACTCCCATTTTGGCAGAGCCGGGCCAACTATCAGACCCATCGTCAAACCTCAAATAGCCAATTGAGCCAGTGGTCTCATGATTGGGATCCCGTAGGGAGTTCAAACAAAACATTTCATAAGTAAGCCGAGCCTGGTTCTACCATTTGTTCAGTTCTAAACAATTTCATTTGACCTATAGTTAGTAAATCCTTGGCTGTTTATGTGAATAACGAAAGTCCGTGGTGCAAAGCAAGTTTGGCTCATTCAAGGGGTCGGAGAGATAAACATAATGAAATATTCATAGTGTACAGCTCCGACATCTACTCACCCAAAAGCCTCCTCCCCTCCCCCTCACCAACACTCCCTATTCCGGAGAAATAATTCAATTGAGGCTGTGGGCGAGAGTACGATAGCTGTTCGGTAAGGGAACCTTCGCTCCAGTGTTTTCAAGGGCCTGAACCTCCACGGCGAAAACAACTTCTCATTAAATTCAACTCGCATTCAACATTCATTAGGTGAACATATGCTTCTCTGTCCCCGTTCCTCCGCACCAACAGTCGAGGGTTAAGTGAGGGTGGAAAAGGCCAATGAAAAGGCGTTAATCACCGCTGCCGCAAGAGTTCGTTAACACTTTTGTGTAATGAGCCCAATTAGAGCAGTTTTCCTCCCGTTCTCCATCTAGGTAAGTAGGTATTTTACGACCCCCCCCCCCCCAATCTCCATCCATTCACCCTGATTAGATTCAAAAATTAATATGACGCTCACTGCGTTCTAAAATACGTACGGTGTGTAAACCCTAGGTACGGGTAAATTAAATGGAATTTCCACTCCCCTAATTTTATAAGTAATTTATGCATTAGGAATAGTACAAGCCTGTTTTGTTTTGCGAAAAAACATCAATATTTATTCCGATATACTGAACATGTTGTTCGATTGTGGTGGGCTCTCTTAACACTTGACATAGTGCTCATTAATTGTCCCTTATATTCAGGAACATTTTCTCGCTCATTAGATAGGTCCGCTGTAATTTGAACATAATGTACCTAGTTGGTACTTACTCGCTTAGCTTAGGAAAATTACATTCATTAACAAATTATATTGAGAATGGGGTTTCGATTTTTTTGTATCTCGTAGAAGTGCGAGGCATCAATTTTTGTAATAGGTAGGTACTCACTCGGTAGTAACTTCGACTTCTCAGATCAGTGAAAGAGGGTATATCAACAGTCCTAATGTCATCCGCTTCACTGCATAACACCCAAGATATTTTATAAGCCCAGAATCCTTTTTGTCCCAGTGTGTCGTGATGAGTCGTTGTATATTAGCGTAATATCTATTAACGCCAGTCACACAGGTAGGAAGTAGGAAATTATTTCTCTGTATTCGCATGGCTTAAATGAAGAGAGATAGGTTTGGTTAGTTGAAGCCGAACGCAGTGAAATAAAACTCGAGTGGACCAGCGTTTCTCATAGAAGAGTACCTGTCTCTTGACTCGAAGCTTGTTTTCATCATTACTAGATTGGGCTCGAGTCTGGCCTCCATTTCCATGGGTCTCTCCAACCGTCATTGCGCGCAGTGCGGAACTGCGGGACCGCGTTTGCGGCCGGTCATTTGTGTAGAATGATCTGTCAAGTTTTTATAGGTCAGTAAAATGTGAAAGGGAGACAGCGGGAATGGCGAGTAGTAAGCGAATGGCGGCTGCGAAGGTCGACAGCGGTTTGCGGGAGAGCGGAACGAGAGGGAAACTTGGGTGACTGGATATGAAACGATGTCCCCCTCCCTCACATCCCCCCTCAAACGACTCCCATACAAGGCAACCTCGGTATAAAAGGAGCGAACTATCCATTCGATCTCCCCTTTTCGCGCTAGATGAAGCGTGAAGCTTTTCCTCAACGTCACAAAAGGAGGAAGAGGAAGGTAGCACTTGTCGTCCCGGAGCTGGCGCTCATCTCGTCCTTATCCTCTACCATAGGTTTTAAACTCGGTCTGGAGCCACAAGAATGGGAAGGAGTACCCAAGGGCTGATAGTGATCAGGCTATCGGGTTCGGATCAGGTGAATACCCACAACCAGTCAGCCAATTCTATTGAAAGAACGTTGCAAATAATCCAAGAATGGTTTTGTGTTTTCTTTCAGAAGTATCTCGCTGGAAAAGAGTATCCTTGGTACGTCCAGAGTATTTGGGAGAAGAGCAGACGTAAACATTCACTTCCTAAATATTCTTTTGACACGCAAGTCCAAATTTTTTTTTCGATGTGAGGCAGTTGAATCGAGAAATTTTGAAAATACCAATTTGCCCTTACCTTCCGGTGACCGCCTGGCTATAAATAGATTATACTCATTCAGTAACCGAAATGAGTCAAGCATACAATTTTTCGAAGGCCTGTTTTGGACCCGACAATGGACGGACGCTTTGGATTTGGACTCAACGGGTTCGATTAGTAAAAAGCGAATTTTTTTAGGGAAATACGAAATTTTAAACACTAGTTTGGGATGAATACGGATAATAATCTATGATTGAAAAAGTTCCTTTTTACTATGTTCCTAGAAATGTTAAAAATCAGAAATCCTCTTCCGCTGTGTGGTAATTGTTCCGGAACCCGCTGAACCGATTCAGAAATTTCACAGTGCATGGAAAATAGACATACCACACGCCTATGAATATCCCGACGAAACCTCGGAACCGAACTTTTATAGCAGGCCTTTAAACGGCTATAAAAGGTTTCGTGCCCACCTTCACCGATACTCGGTCCCATTTTGCTAAGAATGGGTTAGGCATAATACAGACACATATATAGAGCCCACGCGCGGAATTTCAGATTCATCAAATCATTTGATTTGTTAACTAAATTTGACAAAAGCGTCGATGAGATGCGAATGGACAAAGTTTGCAAGTTATCTCCTAACATACAGGCAGGATTTAACTGCATTATTTTATTGTTCAATCGCATTTAAACCAAATACGACGTATGATGTGAATAAATATGAGGTATTCTATTCTACATTTATTTCAACACAAAGGATCACTATTTTGGCTCGCTCCTCTTCCATGTTTGCAGAGGACTGATCCTAATGTTAGTGTCACAAGAAACTCCCAAATAAAGAAACATAATACTCTTCCGCTGGAACCTACTTGCCAATGACTGGTGCTAACACCACAGAGACCTTCAATGAGCCTCACGTTCAAGAATAATAGGGTTAGCATGAGGTCCAAGAGGAAGCAGCTCAGTCTTCTTTATTTACGTCTCTAATGGATTCTGTCACTTAGCTCGTCAAAGATGTGGTGTCGGAAGGGAGGTGCCTCCCAGAAGACAAATGGGATGGGGAAGGGGGAGGGTTGTAGTCCTTGTTGAGCGAACAGCTCAATAAGTATAAAACAGGAAAAATTATCGACGAAATAGTTTAGTGTCTGCAGAGGTGCTCAGAATACATTCAATCAAAACCGACATTTGAAAGTATGTACCTAAGCATTTGGTTTTTTTATGAATTGAATAATTAGGCTAGTACGTTCGAATATGTGCTAGTAACTTGACGTTTGCGTTTACGTTTTTAGATATCTAGATCAGAAACTTTTTTTCACAGATTCATTCACAGGGGTGGGTACTCCTCGGACCAGGAGCGAATGCAACTCATTCCAATCGATTCAGCGTCCGAAATTTAATGGAATGTGATAACCCACACACCTAGATACCAGATATTTCGAAAATCTATTTTTGAAATACATAAATATGTGGATATCAATTTTGCCCCGTAAGCCTCATTCGGTGAGCGCCAATCGTTCTGGTACCGGTTTAGTAATTGGATTCAGCGTCCCAAATCTCAGTCAAAAACAGTGGTACCCCACTCGCCTAGATCACCGAAAAGCTCAAATATCCTTTTTTCAAAAAAACACATTTTGACCCCTACCCCGGCCAAATTTGGTCCGATCAGGTTGAAATGTTTCGAGCCCGATCCTTTTGTACTACCAAATTCGGCATGGACTTTTGGTCAGGGATTTCTCCTTGGCTCTGGTTGTTTCTTGAAACATTCCGTTCCGATCGGCCCAAACCTGGAGGGTTTATGGGTACAATTTTGTTTTGGTTGGTAATTACTTGATTAATCTGTGTTGTATAACCTCTAGATGACCCTACTTCATTTTCATCACGATCAACGGTAAGTTCTTCCCGCGTAGCAATGGTAAGTTCTCTTATCAGTCCTTCTTCCAATTCTGCTTCTAAATTTGTTAATTTTGAACGCATTTGGACATGAACCACGTAAGGGCATAATTTTGTCCTTAAACTGGTTGTTTATAGTTTTGTGGACGTTTATCGCTACACGTTTTCAAGGTCACGAGGAAGCTCATATGCCATTAACATTATGTATTCCTATTTATTTCATTGGCCCTGCCTAATAAGTTATTACTCGCATGTAGATACAATGACCCAATTCCTTTGCAACCTCATCCCGGCAATGATTTCCGTGTTTTCGGCTTCCACATTGAAAGATGAAGACTAAGAAAGATATTGCTACGAGCCACAGATAAGGAAGTTTCCCCGAGGAATGTTTTCAAGAAATGAGGACGAGAAACGAGGTGAATAGTGGTAGGCTGTGGGGGAGATGTACATGGGAGGACTTCAGACCACAAGAAGAAGGATAAGGTGGTGCGAACAAACAGGAACTAACGGCCATGTCTAACGCGTGGGGTCGAGTGTCGTTTGTCATTCGGCGGCTGAAGGGGTGATATCTGAGGTGTTGGTACCCAGGAGAAAGTATGAAGTGAGGGGAAGATGAAAGTTTTCTCAGGATTGGCGCCAGGGAAGAGGTATGAATAATATATAATATTCTCCGTTCAAGCCGCCGAGTGGGAAACGTTATAAGTTATATACAGCGAAAATTCCTCCTTGTCGACCTATACCGCGGAAACTGCGGTGTCACATCCCCGAGAATTTCCAGTTATCACTGCCAGTAGAACTGCACGTGAGGCTTTGCTATCTACATGCCCACTCTGCTTGCTATTCTTACCTACTTGCATACTGGCGAAATGATCCTTTCCTAACCAGCGTAGGTTGACATCCATCCGATCAGAGACTTTGAGGATGATACATTATTTACTTCCCTCTCTGCTCCATTACAAACAACATTTGAAACTCAATTTTACTGTTCTTTCATGACTTTTTTTAAATGTAAAACCTGTCAATTTCGAAAAGTGTAATATTTGACGATCACCCAACACTTATTAGGGATCGACTCGTCTAATGATTCCAGGCTTTTAACGAGATTGTCCATTATAACCTGGTAAATGACCACAAAACTCGTGAAGGGGTCACGAATTATCCGTTTTAAAACCGCGAGCAGACGAAAAGCAGTCGATACTAATCCAATGGGCCGCGCAAACCGGTGCAACAGGATCAGTTCCAAGTAATCCGCTCATGGTTGACAGGCTCAATCGACTGAACCTTGTTGGAATAGAATAGTTGATCCTCAATGTGAATGGACCGAAATACCTTCGTATTCAACGTGAAGATTACATTATGTTATAGTAAACCATAGTAGAAAAATAAAGACTTATTATTTTAGAAAGGAAGGGGGAATTCCACAGAAGAGTGAACGTTCGAGGTCTCTAGTGTCCCCTCAATATTATTAACCTACCTATTATTTCACGAAAAAAAAATTTTCGACCAAATTTTCTTCCAAAAAACTACCCGTTTTCAAAATAACTTTCTTGTCCAATATCTACCCAGTTTTTTGGCAATCGGTTTCGGACCCATCTGAATGAGTTTAGAATCCAACATTCAAAATAATTATATCTCGCATGTCTCGATCACTCAAGAACTCATTTCCAAAACTTTTTTTTTCCAATCTTATCTCCGTTTGGCAATAATTCGTATAAAAGTTACATCATGATTAATTCAGCGTCCAAACGTATTCAGGGTTGACGTGTTTACAGAACAAGAGAAGTAATAAATTATGAAGAGGAGAGGTATAATTCAAATTCACAATGGGTATTATGCTAAAATAAATGTTCACGAATCGTGAGAACAACAGACTATACTATTTCCTACCTACAGGAAATAAGGAGGGTAATACTCCATCTGACGCCATCTGCCACAGAAGAAAGAAAAGTAAGGGGTGGCGAATGAGGGGGGGGGGGGTTCTTGCTGAAAACGCGATGATGAAAAGGAAGGGATGACAGGTTGCCACGTAAGTATATGATGTCCTGAAATGTCACATTCTGGCCGTAAGGGGTGAGGGTCTACACTAGAAAACCCACCCCTGGAGTGACACTATATTAATAACAAGGGGAAAGAGTGGGAGGCGCGTCGCGGTTTTTGCCGCTCGAAGAAACTTCTGGGCGTCGCCAACGAGAGGTTTTTCTTTACGAAGGTTTGATGCCTTTTCCTCACCCCTTTAGAAAATGTCCGGTTTTTTCTACCCCCTCCCCACAACCGTAATCCTCCTCCGTTCCTCTTCACGCTTCCACATCTCATCACCGTAGAGCCGACAGTCCTCACCTCGATCCATCATACGCAGTCAGGAGCGATGGGAGGGTACGTGGGATGGGAGGTACCTAACTCGGTAATGGATCTTTGTTTTCTATTGTGATATGATATGCGCTCTTCCCATTGCTCTGTTAGTCCCCCTGGACGACAATCTGAATCTAACTGAACCGCTGGGCTTTCCATAATATAATATCTATGTTAAATTCACCTCATAATCAGTCATCCGTACTCACTTTTCAAAAAACGTTCACCATTCCGCATGCGCACCAGTGAAGAGCTCACAGATTAAGAGAAACCTTCAACTAAATACCCACATTATCAGAACTGCCCTTCAACCATCGATTTCAATTCCTTTGGGGAAATGAGGCCTTCAAGTGAAAACCCCCTCACTTGCGGAGTTCCACCCCGAGAAAGGAGAAAATGTGTTGGTCGGTTGTTTCAAACTTGGTTTTGGCTACCGAAAGACTAATAACTGTCGAACGGTGTGGAAAGCTGTGGAAACACATCAAGGTGAAAGAGAGGGCGAAAGGCACTGTTAGGCTCTAAAGCGGTCAAACTCCGCTCTCTTTGGCTCAATTCCGATCACAATAAATTGGGTTCACTTCAATCTAAACTTTACCCATCGAATGGGGGGGGGGGCTTGCCGCAGGTTCGGTCAACAATTCTCTCGCCGCGTAGGGAAATTCTATGCCCCCTCTACTCCTCTACAGGACTCTTCAAAAGCGATTTCTCTTCTTACTGGAAAGTCGGGAAAACTCCGCTGTTTCCTCTTCCTCACTATTTTTTTTTCTCCCTTCTCCTTTCACCCCAAACTCTGACAACTCCCAAAGCACCCAACTAACATTACAGGGAGAGTTTTTATTCACACCTTAAGCAAGCGTTAGGTCATTCCCGAAGGCTTTTGGTTTATAGACTTACTGGTTGCCATCCACTCCTCACTTGTATAAAACATTGATTGGAAGGCTCCGTCTATTCCAGCCTCATTTTTCCCTCGTCCCTAGTTCAATGTTATCATCAGATAGTGATCGTTAATTTAAACACGAAAATTGTTTTTTCATCAATAAAACGGCAAAATGGCCCGACCCTGCTGTGAGAAGAAGTCTTGACATTTCGTTTGCCACGAAGAGAAAGTTTGCGTGTGTCTAATTGAATAAATTGCCGTTGTCATAAGAATACTAAACTGTGATTAATTATAATCACTCGTTATCACCGTACCGGCGTTAATTAGTTGAGTAATTTACGGCCCGTTATGTTATGTGACAATATACATGCAATTATACATGGTTCAATTGCAACGCTTTGCGCCTCGGTCCACGATCTAATACATGGTGAATACGGACGTAAATTGAATGGTGAATATTTGAACGGTAATACAGCTGTGACGGGTCTTTGTCGATAGAAATTCAGATATTACGCTTATTGTCCATATTTGACTTGTTTTAGGTCGAACGCCTTTCTCCCGTCACCACACCGACTCTGCATTGTACTGAAAACAAATTTTCTTATTTGCAGTCAAAAGAGTTGTAAATTTGTCATAAACGAAATATGTAGTCTCCTCATAAACGAAGCAATCGTCCAAGTAGCCACGCTTTGTATTATCTCACTATTAAGACCCAGGTGGTATTGATGAATCCCTGAATAAGTTCGGTACACTTCATTAAATTTAATTTGTGTCAGAAATGACAAAATACACCGCGCGTTAGCACCAGTTCTAGCACAACAATCGCGCCATTATATACCTATATATTTTTTTAACCTTGTTTAATCTTCTTCAAACTTTTTATCCAAAGCGTTAAAAATGAATACCTACAAGGTTTTAAGATGGAACACGTTCTAACCAGAGCCCCACCGACTTGAAAGTATTGGTAAGGCCAAAAGTATTGGATTTCTCCAGCTTCTAGCACTGGACCCCTTCCTTTCATGTCTTCACTGAAAGGGTAGGGGGCGGGAGTTTACACCTTTTAATCCAACTCCTTCAAATTTCTCTTAAAAAATAAATAAATAAATAAATAATAGGAACGAATTCCCAACAATTCAAGAGAATTGTTGTTGAAAAGTATTTGCCTGTGTAGCAGCAAATACGTTTCGATTAATGAAACCATGTAATTCAAAATTCAGTCAGTTATATTCGCAACGAATTAACAAAAATGTATTAATCCGTTCAATTAGCGTTCAAATTGTAAACCAGTGGATGAGATATTGAGTCACTATATTTTAGAAGCTTGAGTGAATATGTTGCGAGATTAAGCGTTATGTTTATAAACGCGAGTGAAGCAGAGGGAATTTCCCGCCACTCCAGTGGGTGGAAGCTATTAGTTGAAGGGAATTATGATCTACCGCAATCAGATTAGGTTGATGTAGTTGGGGCGAGCGTTGGGCGGGTTGAGGGATGAGGGCCGTATAACCAGGGCATGCGATGAATCGATTCATTCAAAACCGTATTGGGTTGGACGCTAATGTGTAATCTCCAATGTTGAGTCGCCAAGATGGTCACCAATTAATTTCCATCATCCAACTGCAATAATACGAATTGTGGAACACATGCGCTGACGAAATACGGTTCATTATCACCTCAAACATTCTTACCACATTTTCTGGCTACCACCTCATACGTCAATATACTACAGACCAAAACGTAGCGGAATTATACCCCAAAAGCCTGATGTCAGGACCATTAAAAAAAAATGCGATTTTTAATTATTAAGAAATGAACGATAGAGCTGACCACGTTCAATTGAGCTGGTCAGCTATTATAAGGACGCAGCGGGAGGTTTCTAGTCCTCTCTCGGTTAGGCGTTAAATTGGTACATACATCACCATTATGTGCCGTTACCAACTTATGGAATTGACCACCCAGTGATCGTATCACACCAACCTCTTCCCTTTCGTGGGAGAGTTGAGAGAATATACCCCACGTAATGCTGGTATTTAACCGAGTAAAGAGTTTAAACTGATCGATTTTCTCGTAAATCATGAGGAGCCACAATTATCCGTATCGCAACACTAAAGTAAGCAAGGCCGTCCAACGAAGACGTGGAAAGATAATAGAAAAAACTTTCAAAGTAAGAGCCAAGGCTTCTTCCAGTAATTTAAATGTAAATTTCACTTCCAGGGTGGCGGTAAAGGAGAGAAAATGCAAAGAAAAGGTCCCTAAAGGAAAGGAAATGCCAGGGTGGAGGAGGGTGGGGAGATTACCAGTGAGGAGATGGCGGCTGTGTTTGTTCAGTGACGAGTAGATGGTGGAAACCGTCTGAGCTTCAGTGGCCCAATAATCTCCGTAGGTCGAGCGAGGGCGTTGCATTTTTGAATTCGATCTGTAATGATGATTTTCATGAAATGTTTAAAACCGCAGTCCACGCCGATTTCGGTAGTAGACAATTATCTGAAAATCAGACTTTTTGACCTACATTTTCGGTGACCTAGGAGTGTGAGGTATCCCTTTCGACTAAATTTGAGACGTTAAATTCAATGAGATGGGTCCTGGAACGATTTAGGCCCACCGGAAGAGGTTGTGGTTCAAAATGGGTATCTATCTACATTTTTCAAAAGTGGGTTTTCGAGATTTCTGGTACCTGAGCGTGTAAGGTATCATTTTCCACTAAATGTTCTCCATGCTCCTAGTCTAAGGAATAACCAACCCCTGTGAATGAATTTGCAGCGTTTTCCACTTTTTTCAAACTCAGTTTCACGTTAACTTCCTTCTTGCGATTAACTATTTGGAAAATATCAGTCAAAGGTTTCGTAATGGGACACCTTACCTCGTAAGTTCTATTACTAAAAAAAAAATATTTCACTGATGTTTGCTTTACTCACTAGAAGTAGCATATTAATGACCTATCGTAGGTTCTTCTTATTCCGGATAGAAATATCAGATTTCCCTCAAAATTGATCACCAAAAGCACATTTTGTTATCATGAATATAAAATTGGCGAGTTGATCAATCCATTTAATGTTTCTAGAATTAAGCAGCTTCTAGCTCATTTTTCTTGAAAAACTTGATAGTATTATATCAAGTAATCACATCTCTCAAATTTTAATACATGCGCTGGAATTGGAGAAACTAGATGTTTACTTTCGATTATAAATGTGTAATTCGCTGGATAACAGATGATTTTTTCATGTACAGAGTACATGTTAAGGCCTTTGCCATTAACGCTAGAGGAGAGCTAGAAAAGTGTTTTACCCCTAATTTTACCACAGTAAGCGAAGCTTGACAGATCTCATAAACCTGCTTCATACGCAAACTCAAGCTGAAAAGATTATTATTATTTTTTTTTTTTTTTTTTTTTCACGTAAAATAAACGAATTTGTGTCATTATTCCGAAAAATGAGTTGAATAAGAAACGGATAGCGTCTCGCGAATCGTTAAGAAACAAGGCAAATCCATGTGCCACACTTTACGACTATATGACAATTTTGGGGTTGCGCAACTTTGCAAAAAAATGTGAAGATTCAAAAGAAAAATTTTTGTTTACTCCCAATTGAACGGTTTTGGACACGGGGAACAATTCGTGGTGTACCCTGTAACTTGTATAATCTGTGACGTAGAAGAGGTGTATGTTCTTCAAGTTTCGGCAGAATATTTGTAATAGTTTTAAAATGAAGTTGTAATGGACCATTAAAAAAATTAATGCTATTTTTAATTAAAGTTTTGCCAACGTCTGACTTATACCTGTTTGCAAAGATTCCACCCAACGGAGGGCGAACTGATGAAGGAGGAAGTAGCGGGAATAAGAGGTCGTAGAGTTTGCTTTTGTTCATTAATTACGTCAGTAACTGCGAGCCGTTAAGGCCATATTTTCATGTAATTAGACCATGGGAATGGGATACGCTTCCCTCCATGGCAGCCTACTCGTGTCATCTTCATTGTCAATTACTTTTGACAAAGTGGGTCATTTCTGTGACCTTTTTTCCTCAAGAAAAGAGGAAAATCAGGGTTGATATATTTCTTAGTTAATAATGTTATAGCTTTTTTGTCTGAAGAATGTGTTTTCGTTTTTAAGCGAATGTTCTCCGATTTTGTAACTGTAGTACGGTCGACGGGGAACAGGAAGGGTGGCCTACGATAAAGGGTAGTCGGAAATTAATTCTTTGTCGAACAGCCCACTGAGCTGAATATGATAAACTGATCATGACTGTGAGAATCTTTCCTCTAAAATTCAGATTTTCGTGCGACAAAGTTCTTATTTGTCAACTCATCGTACTTTCGATTTCTATTGATCGTTAGAACTCCCTATAGATTGCTAGAAAGCACATCAAACCGGACAAAAAAATGGAAGAAATTAGGAAACAACATCATCATGTCATTTCACAATCGTGTTGCTGTTCAACTGGTGACTTGTGAAATTTGTGAATTTACGAGGATTTTCTTATGTAAGTAATCAATCGATGAAGGCGGATATTTGCAGTTCATTAGCTTATCGTCACGTTAGGTTAGGTCGTCGTCAGGTGGTACATTTGAGTACAAGCAAAAATTGTCATGAACCAAGTTTGACGACTGATAAAGTAGAATACAGTTCACGGCAATATTGTTTCGTATTTTTTCTTTTTACGTTTGAGTAGTGAACTACGGCATAGTCATAATTAAAAACGGCCTTCTTCTGCCCAGCCGGTGGTCATTTTGAATTTAGAGTGTGAAGTATTGTACACTCATGGAAACATAAAAGGCAGAAGTTTGAGGAGTGAGAGAGAGAGAGAGAGACAAACCCCGTTTTGGTTGATACGAATGCCTACACAGGTGATTATTCCATTGGGAATAACCAACCAGTATTGACCGGACTAAACGTGGGTTGGTAGATTCAGAGTATCGAGTACAAAGTAGGCATGAGATTTGTTCCTCTCAAACGCACTTCAAGGTGAGTGTTTCTGAGCCGGCCAAGTAATTAGCACTGTAATCGAATGGGTGAGCTGGCACATTACAAATCCACAAAGCACGGTTATTCACACACGCAGGCTCACTCAGTGACAGGTCAATCGGACACGTTATACAGGCTCAGAGAAGGGACGCGTTCCAGCGATGTTCATTGGCCAGCAACATGGTCGCACCAACCGTATCTGGATCGATGTAAATGACGTGAACGTGTCCACGTCCTCGCGTCGTAATGGATATACGTACAGTGTACCCATCTAATTTGGTTTGCAAGCCTCGAGCCAAGGGAGTTTCCCCTCATCAAATGATGATATCCGAGGGAAATCGCACCATCCAAGTTACCGTTGAGTATGAAGTTGTTCCACGAGATATTTCAATCAGGAACGACGAGGTTGCCGGTGGAAAGGGCCCGTGTTTGCTAAGGAGGAGAAGGGGCTTCATTACGAACAATCCGCCATCTTTCCCATTAGTACCTTTCGTGGTGGGCTGAGCAAACCAAACACATTTCTCTCCGTCGCGAGTGGGAAAGAGGACTCATATGAAAAGGAGAAGTGGGTATTATAGCCCGTATTGAATGCGAGGAAAAATATACCGTCCTCCCCTTGATGAGGAAAATAAGAAAAAAAAATTCCAGGGATGAAATATAACGAGCAATATGTGGGTGGAAAGAACCCGCCGTAGGAAGCACGAAGAAAACCTCAAGGGCAGAGCAAACATTGACACTTTATCGTCGAAGTGACCGAAAATCACCCCTTTCGGCCCACCTCCCGATATCCTTCGGAGCGTATTGGAGTGCGACCAAGACCAATATATCCTGTTCGAGTACCCTCAGCACTATGCCGCTCCATGCTCTGTTCTTTGCCGAGAAAAAGATTTGCCCGCATTAACAATCTCCTTCCGAAAGTA
Source organism: Cyrtorhinus lividipennis (assembly GCA_019603395.1). Lineage (NCBI taxonomy): Eukaryota > Metazoa > Arthropoda > Insecta > Hemiptera > Miridae > Cyrtorhinus > Cyrtorhinus lividipennis. The sequence goes on along the minus strand of CM034000.1, from coordinate 25,674,396 downwards.
AGGTGTGAAGGGACTACTTGATGGGGGTTCAGTTCACACGGCGCTAAGTGCCTGGGGAGTGTGAAACCATAAGGGTTCTTGAGTCACCTGTTTGTTAAGTGAGCATCACTTATTGGCTTTGACGTTATCAGTTGTGATGGAGGAAAATTTAGTTCAGCAGCACGTTTTGCTACACACATGGATAGTCAACAACTGAAACCAGTCAATGCATGGGGATTATCAACTCGCAGTTCTTGCTTCTGGTGTTCCTTGCCGTCAGGAAATGGGAATTCCTAAAGAGGTATGTTGGCGTCTTTGCCTTGAGCAACAAAGGTGGCAATGAGCTGTTACAGTCCCCTGCCTCGTCTTCAGCCATCCCAGGTGATGGAAATGGGGAGTGATGATCTCGTTTCGGTGTAGTTCGGTGTAGGTCAAGCACAAACCTCGGTGTCGCATTCTTTGCCTTCTGCAATCTGTCGATGTCCTCGCCACTGCAGTTAGGCGGGCCAGGACGAGGCGGTAATCGATTTAAGGTACAAAATGGTTTATGTTATATCTTTTTCAGTTTTTAAGAGATGATGAGCCACCATATATCGGAGGAACAAACACCAATTGCATAGAGAATTCCGAGAGCTGAGACGACTGGATTCGAAGAGCTCAGATTCCCAAATTAAATAACTCGACCTCAAATCTCAGCGTTTTAATACTAGCGTACGAGAAGTGCCATGTGGCTATTCTCTTCCTTTAATCCCCTGGGGCCTTAGCCCGTGAGTCCTTTTCAAGGGTTGGAGCTCGAGTTCCCTCGGCGGTCCCTAGCTCTTCCTGTTCCACAGTCGCTGTCTCTTCCCTGACACCCGTGTAATTGGTTTGTGAACTCTTCCGGCTATGACTTTAATACATCCGCCAATCCGAACACTTCCCTCTTTTTTTCTCTCGCCCGTCTCGCTTTACCCATCAAGAGCGGCATCACTTGATTCTCTCCCGTCGCGCTCCCTCGATTGCACCTCCACGCGTCAATGACTTCTTGCGATCTGGTTTCCTCCTTCGCTTTTTTGGTTTGAAACGAGTGGAAATCTCGCCAGGGTAGTTCTCTCGGTAAATTGGTTTTTGCGAATTGCTTTTTGGCTCGAGGGCGATCAGCGGGATTTGAGCAAAAGAGGAAAATCGCGGATGTCATCTCGAGAGTATAGTGGAATGAACCTAATACCCTTGTCAACCATCAAGTAGCAGACCTCACTTGGAGGCTTAAGTTGAATTTTCCCATTGACTAACGGCGTGTTTTACGGCCGATTTTACTTTGGATGCCATCTACTTCAACAGGATGCGTCCTTTCATGGCGTCTCATCGACCACCTAGTAAACTCTGAGTCAATCAAGAATAATTCCATAGGCAATGCGATTCTCGGCCTCCAACTGAAAGTTTTGTCGTTTGTGATAAGTGATGCAAGAATGTATTAGGTGTGGAATCGATTACGTCGGCGGAAGGAGCCCATCTGTAGATAACAATATAAATGTCATTTCTTGGTGTTATACTCCTCATGTTCACCCTTAAATTCGTGAAAATCAGAAAAGAAAGCAAAACTTCCTCGACGGCTAATTGTGCAAAACAAAAACAAAACTAGTAACTAGTATTGTAAAGAATTGTATGGTACAGAACTACTTTAGTATTCGCGATTGAGCCTAACTCATTTCACATTTCACGGTGTCTCGGACCAGCTGCCGCAAATTAGAGAAAGGTCAAAATGAATATACTTAAAAACGAGTTTTCACGAACTTGCTATTTCTCAGAGGACAACTGTCCAATTTTTACATGACGTAACAAGAATGTTAGAAAATCGTCAATAAAACAGTCCAAACGTTATCAACAGTTTGGCAAAACTTCTTACTGAGACGCACAAAGAGATAAAGATAAAGAGATTATTAATAGATTGTGTTCAATCTTCACCAGCCATTGAAAACATCCTAATAGCGGAATCGCAATAGACAAGTACCTACTCTAAGGAAAGGCAGCATAACCATCTGTTATAAACTCCAGTAAACGCACTCAAGTTGGCCGGATGCCACTACAATCGCTGCAGTATTACTCACATAAATGGGCATTCCCTTTCGGCAAAGGCGAAACAAGTTCCCTCCAGACGACATTATTACCCGGAATATAACTCCTATCCCTTACTATTCAGGCTGCTAGAGAGATCCCGACACGGACGTCATTAGTATCATCATTATTGATACCATCCATTCCCACATTCAATGGCCAGCCTTGGGTGGTGGAAGGGGGTTCAAATTGGCTTGAGTGCTTCATTGTTCTGGGACGGAGTAATGAGATTTGGTGAAATCAAGGAAGCTATTATCAAACATAAAGTGGTAATAGAACGGTTCTATAATTGATTTACCAAAAATGGTTCATTTATCTAGATTGCACGAACATAGACTGAAGTAAACATACAATTGTACACTAGCAAACATGAAAATAACATCCGATAAACTTCGCCAGAGTTTGAGAGCTTGTGCGATCATATTGCCATACTAAAATGTGAATAAAATTTGGTTTCCAAACCCTGATCTATTGGCTGGTATTATTCCTTTTATAACTGAAAAATTAAAACAACACTCTTTTTTATTGATAAATTATTATTGGGTTTTAATTATATGAGCATTTCTCTGAACAACCCCCTTACTGGTTCCCTGTTTGGTCTCAATTATCTCTCTTCTCCCGGATTGAATGGACTTCTAGAAATTTTGGGGGTTCCCTCGGATTTATATATAATAACCTGAAGCTTAAGGCATCTAAGGACTCCCCTAAGCGCTGGTGTAACGATTTCTCAACTAGGAATAAGGCGGATTGAAGGAGCTTAGCGAAAAGTTGAGCAATATCGCCCGGAATCACATTCCCCCCCAGCGCTAAATAAACATCGACCTTTATAATCCATGCGGAATATGTTAGTTAGTATGAAGCTCTCCGAGGACTCAGCTAAAACAAGATATCAACTTATACGATATTTATCAATTATTTTTAGTAGTGGATATCTTTCCTTTACTCGAAATTCTCTCGTTAGGCTAGTTTGAGATTCTTAGTTCATTTAGCTCAAATTTCATAAGACTAGAATGACTCATGCATACGGATTTTGTGCTTAGCCGATGTGGGTAATAAAAACCACTTTGAGATGATAAATTGACGGTATTGTGAGATGCGCAGAAAACGGGTACCTTCGGCATTAACAAAATACCCCTTGCAAGCATCCAGGAGGCGATCTAACAACCGAGGGTGTTTAGCAGGGACATGTTGGACCACGCCCATTACGCATTTTCCCCAAGAGAAGTAACCGTTTAACCCTTAGTCAAACAGAGGTGTACGCCTGATGGCCATTATTGTTGGGCGGGGGTTTGTTTAACTCCATTAGCGGCCTGAGCCTTCGTAGACCGAAGTCTATCCCAAAACATTAATGTCATTCCGAATACCAATTACTTGAGATCAAATACCGAGGGCGAGCTGACGTCTTGATTGAATTTCCCGAGCCTAGGACGCCATAGAAGCCTTCATGTCGATCTCGGAAGGGATCGGAACCTAGGTACACATCAATCCTTAAGGAAATATTATCTGCATTATACATTTTTTTCCGCAATTCAGAGCTCTGATGATTCTCACCGCTTTCATTCGCCGTGTCTTAATGGGTTTAAATAGCCTTAATAATAGCAGTATTCTTCAGAATTATTTATTTTAAGGTTCGCATTATGCGCGCAGACGAAAATTATACCCTATGATTTTGAATTTTTCTTCTTTTTCTATGTATCGATCAGGCTTTTATGCATGTAAAAATATGTTGTGTCCTTTCGTGGAAAAAATGTTCAATCACAACTTTGCCACGTTAAAGGGCTGTTACCGAGAGGTTTCACAATTTAATTCTTCTCGATTTCGTCGGCTCGAAATGACGAGGAAATCTCTCACAAAGGCCGAGCTCGTCCTCAGTGCACGATGCGAGCGCGGAAAAAGGCGACTACGCACAAAAGGTGAATCAATAACCAGGATACACGCACGTTTATGCGTCGAGAGGCTTGACGAGGGACCTAATGATGCCTTGACACAAAACTCGCGTTCATTTCACCCTTTTACAACCTACGCGTTTTCAAAGTTAACAAGATGTAAAACGAAGGGAAGCGAAAGGCGGGAAATGAGGAATGAACGGTTTTCATAATGCTTCCATGAGGCACTTTGACGGGAAATTAATGACACGGAATTTGATACAGCGGGTAAAGGTGCGTGGGAAGAATACCTTCCTCCATCAGCATCAACCTCCATCTCATCCCACAGGATAAACAAATGAATTCGTTCATTTTTATCATTTTCGTGCCCCGTCGTTTGTCTTGATTCATTCATCGCCGGGCAATAGAGAAATTCAGTTTTCCTCGAGGTAGTTATGAAATCCAATTTTCTTTTTCCGCTATTCATTTCCTCGAGTTGTTATCGTAATTTCCTTTTACTCTCGTAGTTTAATTTAATCAAGAACTCTAAACATGACGCCCATTGTGAAGGAAAACGCTTTTTCCCTCAAGAACAAGAATTATTATCCTCGAAAACGAATAATACGAGTCTCACGGCTAGGAAAGCTGGGGGCGAATTTTCTGGAGAGTCGTTAGGGAATCAAAAAGTACCTCTTTAATAATATCCTGTAGGATTCAAAAACGATGTCAACGAAAACAAAGAAAGGAAGGAAATTATTCCAAAAAGACGATAGAGTTTATACAAAACTGCAGTTTAGAAGCAAACTTGCTCAATTCAGAATTAGCTAAGGAAAACATGTTTAAATCTTCAGTGTGATAGATGCCATTATTTGTCAACGATGACACCTCGTACTATAATAATTACACTTTTTTCAATGGGTTGTGTATGATTTAAGAAGAATCTAGTAGAAAAAGTCAGTTCCTTCGGTGAACAATATTTTGCCTCGACATGTTTCAAGTCCTCAGCCAAGCGCGTGGTAGTGGAAGTGGCATCTGATTAAGATAATTATGGGGAATGTGAAAAACCTTCCTTCTTTTATGTTATACTATGTCGGTAGGTAAGTGCTGAGACTTGACGCCATCTCATAGTATTTATTTGTTCCCTTGTCTGGGTGATATGTTTTCCATTAATTTATCTAATCCTGATAACTTTTACTGAAATAACTTCAATTTCTTATTGTTTCGGATTTCATATTTTATCGGAATCCGATTTTGTGAGGATATCTATTTACTAGAATCCGTCCTAATGTGAGTCAATAAAATTACTTATACTGTTGTTTGTACATCTGAATGACACCTCTCGGTACTAGTTGAATTTGAATATGATACACTCACCCTCACCGGCCTTCAATGATATGACGATGACCCCACCTACCTGAAAGAAAAAGGATAACAGAGGTGAATTATTTGCTCTTCATGAAAAGATATCACTAATAATAGACAGCGCCTCGAATTGAAGGCACCTGTAAACTGCCATTCCTTCCATCGATACACTCTAGCGCTCGGGACAACAGTCCTACAAAATCAATTCAAGTCAGCAACGTGATTTTGACCACGCCTCCGCGTATAGCTCGAAATACCCTATTATGCACCCACAGGAAAAGCAGTGTTGAAATCAATCATTACTCGCGAGCTCTCAACTATCACTAGTTTGCTTTCAATTAATCAAAATCGAACTGACTAAACAGCAATTGGATCTACCTCTCATTCCCAGTTTCATGCCTGCTGCGGATTGGAGATCAAAGTAGCACATAATGGACTCCATCTTTACATTCACGGAGCTTCAATATCGATCGTGAAATCGATCTCTGCCCCAAGTATACAATCACGCTAAGAATAGTTTTTGGGGAAAATCTATTTGAACATCCGCCGGCGAAACACTCATTTTGATTTACTACTCCTACTGGATTAACATACCCTTGAATCCGTATCGACAAAACAGTTTTTGAAAACTATCGAAACCAACTTATGGCCAAGTAGACTGGTCAACCGAAGGTAATGTTATCGTAAACACCCTATATGAGTGAAACGGATTTATTAACTGAAAATATTTATTATCCTAGCAGGCTCATTATATTATTTTAATAATTTTATTTTAATGGGTTCCCTGTGGTTCAGCATATGCAAGACACAACGGGCTTCCCTATTGTTCCGCAAGAAAGTATGTAGAATTATGATGTATCTGAGTTCATTCGTATTACGTACTAAACATAGATGATTAAAATACACTAAGTAATTTTCGGGAGTGAACTCCAAACGTTGGACTCTGAATTGATTGATATGGGTACCAAACCGATTACATTTTCACCTGAAGCTGGGAACGCGGAGTCTGATATGCGCGAGCTTATCAAACAAATTATATAAATCACAGACATTTCAAGGAGGAGGAGATGAGCCAACCCCTGTGAAGAGCGGCCTTCTACCAGGCTTTTGAGCTGATTGGGTAATAAAGATCAAGGAACAACTCATCCCCAAATATGATGATCCAATAAAATTAATTCTGATAATTATAAGTAATGCTTACCAAATTAAAAGTTATATATTCATAGGTGGTTACATTGATATGAATAGTTTTTGAACGGAAATTTCCGATAACGCACGCTGGGTAATGTTCGCATTTCGGATAAATAACATGAGACTCATGGTCAAAATAGAGGACTCCAATAACAAAGAGAAACTCGACTACTGAAAGGAAGCATGTTATTGAATTTGCTGACGTCAATTAAAATTCCGTAAATTTAATCACCTGCTCTGGTTCCCGCGGGACGAAATGTAATTGGAAAACGACGCGCTTCGTCGCATTATTTTACAAATAACTTATACGAGTGTAATAGAATATACGTCAACGTTTCTCGTCCGAACACAATGTAACACCTAAAAACTCGTCAGCGAATTGCACTAAACGTTGAATACCAAGCCGCATAGTCGGTGGTTCCTTCTCGTGAGATACGTGAGTACCGTTCGGTAAGGAGTTATACCAGACCACAAATCGACACTACCGCGGAATTATCGTGAACGGGTGGAAGATGAAATAGATGGATAACCGTATACTTTTTCATTGAAATGGAGGTGAGTGAGGAACTTGTCCCAAGGTGGGTACACACGTTTACCGGTTTCCAGCCATTCGTGCAATTCCTTCCGATCGTACTGGATTTGATAAAACGCTCCCCGAGGCTAAAATAGATAGGAAAATACATTCAATTCATGACGTAACAACTGTAATAGGTTATCGGAATCATTTTTTCTCCCTCGGATAGAATATTTTACTAGCGTCAATTGAGGATTTGTCTTTACTTTATTATCATAAATATATCTTATAATTTTGTTTTCAGCTAATTTTCTGTTTGAATTTTCTTCCTAAAAGTTCACCTTTTGCCGAAGGTATTTATAATTTACATGTATTGAGGTTTGTAATGATATGATGGTCTCTCAGAACTTCGCCATAGCGAGAAATCTTCACGAATAGTCAAAATAATTACAAGTTTGATTCGTCCTCAAGGGAATTTCAATAATTTCGGTAGATTTTTTTTCTTCCTTTGTCTTATTCTTCACCTTTAGGGGAATACACAGTGAAAAAGGAAAAATCGTGACAAAGGATTAGGGCCATAAATTAAAATTCTTTCTCAGACTTTTCTTAAAGCACACCCTTGGAGTTTCTTCCTATTTTATCCGTTTCCTCCAACGAGTTGAACTCTCGCCAATTCCGGTTGTTTCAAGTTAAGGAAGTAAATGTCCTGTTAAGGTAACACTATTCGCAAGACATAAGAAGGACCGCACTGATTGTTGTGATATTATGAGTTGTTGGTCAAATGGGTGTTCACAAAAGATTATTTAGTATAAAAAATATTTAATGAAAAGACGACGATTGCCGCCTATGACATATTCAATAAAAATATTGCCCCATGTGTTGAGCAAGCTTTAGAAGCTATGTGACGAAAGACGAAACGAAGCGGAAGAAATCGCCCGAGAAAAAAAGACAAGGAGGTACTTAGGTTGTAAAAGGAGGGTTGCGTTCGCTGGTTATACCTCCTCGGCTTTTGCTCCACTGATCCTGATTAACTGTGTTGTTCAACAGGTTGCAACGATGTTTCCTACGAAAAATCTTCCTTTGTGGTGGAGAAGAGAAACGGACGTGGTCAAATAAACTCTCATCGAGTTCACTCACTTTATCGTGTAAATTGACTCGCACATTCACTGCGGACTTGACGTTGAATGCACCAGTTCATATTTACCATTATTAATTGTTCATGCTAGTTGAATTGACGCAATACAGTGGAAATATATCATTGAAATGAGAAATTAAATTTTTTCTATTGTCCAATTGCTGTTGAAAATTTTGTCGCATTTGCCACTGATAATTCCGCAAAACCACTAATTCAAGCGTGGTGTTTTGTTCATTGTAGTTGTGGACGACGCGTGGTATTCTATTTAGGCCCCTTCCGAACCAAATGAATACAATACCGCTGAAACTGAACTTGGCATTCTATTCGGCATCTTTCAGAGTATGTAGGATTAAAAGGAGTGAATCACTCCAAAGCACGAAAGAGTGAAACCGGTGAAGAGGAGTCAACAACGGTAGAGTGGGAAAAAAAATTGATGAATAGGAAAAAAAGGGTTGAAAAGCTCGTGGCCAAACGCTTTCGACTCTTATTCTCGATTGAAATGGTTCACAGCGTTCAATTTATCCGGCCTTTCGTGCTTCCTACGGGTTACTGCTTCTGACTCAAACGGATTAGCCAGAGTGGAAATTATTTTATCTCACCACATAGAGTCGAATGCGGTGATAATTGTGTAAAGCTTCTACGTATTTACATCGATTCACAGGTTCGTTATGAAAACATGTTTGAGGGTTGCAATCGGTTCCATTTGTTATGGGTGCATCAACTTCTAGCTTTGCGTTCAAAGCCTGTCATAAGCTGAATATCCTTAAAGTAGACCTATAACTAATAAAAATTATCTGCAAACGATGGCGTGCCTTTATCAATATGCATAGTAGTCCCCAGTTCTGAAAATATGTTCAAGTTCGCCATGCAAGTACAGTAAGTGTAACCGTTCGATCCCTGAGGGAGGGTAATGATTAGAGAGAAAACACTTTGGCTTGTGGGAGAGCAGTAGTCATGACTGGAGAACTTATTGCGTTCGAATACTGCTTGTAGGATACTCGGCATCGTGTACGGAGGGGTTGAGCGAATAGCGGTTCGCGATTACCCACAGGGAGCACCATGGAAAAATTATTTCACCATCTAGCGTAGAAAACGTGTTGTGCCAACACAATCCAGAGGATCTTCGGGATCAACAAACTGGATGTTGGGCGCAGTAAGGGAGAGGGGGGTATAATCCGGGCGAGCGGGAGGTAATAGCTTGGCAGGAATGTTATAGGTGGAAAAGGATGTAGGAAGGAGAGGGGGGGGGGCTGATATCGACGAGTGAAGTGGATCGAGATGGAATGAAAATATTTATTCATGCAGGGACCCATCCCCTCGAGATGAAGATCCTTCTGGATCAATCAAAGCGGAACAGAGGGATATTGCCCTACACGCTCCTTTCTGGAATAGCTGTAGGAGAGTGAGCGACGAATCAACTCATGTTACCATGATGTCTAATGAAAACCTCTGTCTAAACCATTAAACTATATTCTCTACCTCTCATCCAGAAAGATTGGACCAACCTCAAATGCAGAACGTCACTAGGTGCCCAAGATTGATTCAAAACGCAAAGTTTCACACGGGTTCCTCGGACCAGGCGCTTGGAGACTCATTTCTTCAACATGGGGAAAATGGGGAAAACAGTTGGTGCGAAACTTTTTAGCCCGATCGGACCAACTTTGGGCGGGGTAGGGGTCAAATTTATTTTTTGAAAAATGGATTTTTCGAGATGAGGGGTGATCTAGGCGAGTAGGGTATCATTTTCCACTAAATCTTGGACGCTGAATCCAATGAAATTGGTCCCAGAGAGATTGGCACCCACCGGAAGAAGTTATGGGTCAAAATGGGTATGTATCCACCCATTTTGTATGTGTCAAGATTTCTGGTGTCTAGGCTTGTGGAGTATCATTTTCCACTAAATTTTGGACCCTGAATCGATTGGAATGGGTCTGGGATCCGCCACACCCACTGCTTCCCCCATTTGAGGAATAACCAACCCGTGTGCAAGAATTTGCAGGGTTTTTGATCTAGACACCTTGGAACGTCCAGAAAAATAGGCCCAATCGGAGAGGTTGATCTTTTGCATGAAAAGATTTGCTTGAAGCCAATCTATAACCAACCAAAAACGCTGCAAACTACCCCACCTTGGTCCCAGTAACGGGATCTTTAACTACTAAGAGTTGGTTCAACGCCCGAAATTGAGTAGAAAATTGTAGCCCACTTTTACTTTTACCCAGTAACCGTTAGGGGTGGTTGAGCTACAATGTTTCGAGAACCTCGAGAACTTCGAGAGTCCAACATAAGTGACTGACTGAAATTCCAGATTTTCGGATGAATTATAATTGTGTTTGCTTTAAAACGTAGACCCAAGCAGAAACACGGTGACAAAACCTTTGGCATCATCCGTGATATCAACCTCAGGTGTGGAAACGTAGGGTTATTATATGGAGAATAATTGACAAAAAATCCCTGAAGCTTGCAGTTAGCTGCTAGAGTAATCTGAAAACATGTCTTCCTCGCAGAACGTGAGTAAAGTGTGAGGTAGGCTGAAATAAACACTCCACTCCTGAGAAGAAATCGAGGAGAACGTTGGAGAACGGCGTCAAGAGGATTGCTGCGTCATAAATACACCCAAAATATCCAGGAAGGCAAGGTGGTGTATAATAGAAAGAGTCTGGGCATTGGAACTGCAGGCCCTCTGGACAGGCTAGCTAGCAGAATTCGGAACCCATCCTGAAGCAATCAGCCAACGATCCGACGTCAAGTAACGATTTCCCTCGCTGCGGCGATTTTTGTGTCTTGCTGATTACACTACCACTTGACACCACACACGCTCACACCCAGCAATGATTGTGAAGACAAGAAGAGACACCAAAACACGGGCTTAGCCAACGACCTTTTGTTATTACAACCAAGGAGTACCTTAAGCCGGTACCCTAAACAGTCAAACGCCAAATCCACTGTCCCCGCGTCATTTCTGCTTCAATCGATACAGCTCTATCATTTCTATCATTCAGACAAAGGAGTCATTGATCTTGGATCTTAATTTACCTTGAAGAATATATTAAACTAATGGAATAGACCACGAGTACGCCCACCAACACTTCCCATAGTTATTGCTCCAAACTGAGTTGGGCCTCCATTTGAGAGAAACTCGGTCAGTTCGGAATTGATCACAAAACAAAGGGTGGGCGCAATAAATGAAAGAGTTCGTAACCTATTGACGTGCTTCCTGATTAGGATTCTCTCTGGCTGAGTGGGACCTCTCTTGATGTCGCCAATTGTCCAGCGTTACGCAACACGGTCAATCGAATAAGAGCGCGCGGGTGGACATCCCGGCGAGGGAATATGAAATCAAACGATGTCGCGTCCGAGCTTAAAATAAGTATTAAAGGTTTTTTTTTTTCATTTTCATTAAACAATTTTTGTCAAAGGAGCGTATAAGCCCTCAATGGTTCGAAAATTAAAATGACTGCTTCAGTGAAAATGAATGTTTACCTGCGGGCAAATGAGGTCTAAAATAGGATATCGTTTGAAAGCGGGAACGATGTAGGTAGTAAACAACATGCACGTTGCTCCTGTCATGGTATTACATACCCTTTTGTCACATCACCACGACTCACAAAAACGTTTCAGGTTCCGAAAGAAGAACAGATAATATTATATCACTCATAATGCTTTTACGTAGTGTTTTCGCCAGTTTCTCCTTCAACGTACAAGAAAAATAACCTCCTGAACATCCTCTTTGCCCATCATCATCTTAGCGAAATTACCAGAAGAACTTCCGACAGCTAAGATATAAAAACGAAAACGAGAGAAACCCCGTACATTGAGAGAAAACAGAAACTTCAAGGGAAAGGCGCGCAAGTAGCGGGAGGAAACTCGTAAACACCGAACACTCGCTTGTGATTAAAAATGCAATTAGGGAACAAAATTAGTCTGTAGGAGTCGGTTTTTGCGGGATAGCTCCACTGCGAAGGGGTTGAAGGAATAAGGGCAGGAAGGTTCCTTCTTTATTAATTAAAGCAAACCGGAGAATAATTAGATTGTATAGCGACCAACGACCAACGGTAAAGACTGTTTTTTCTTCTACTAAAGTGTTTTTTTTTTTTTTTTTTTTTTTTTTTTTTTTTCCTTCTTCTTCTGAGAAGAGGAACTAGATAATGTTTTCAGATTAATTTCACTGCCCTCTTCTGGTTAAACTTCATGAGAGGCCAGTTCTTTTGAGGCGTTATGACCTTCAACCAAGAAATCTTCTACCAAAATTGAGTATAATACTTGATAACGAGGTCCTTGAGGAATCTCCAGCTTGATGAATCTTAATAGATTAAAGGGCGTAGTTTGATATTCTCATTAACTATACGAATCTAACTACATTACGTCAAACTTTTAACGAGGGGTAAATCTATTTTCGGATTCCGAATATGCTTTAACCCAAATGAACCTTCTAGTTCCATTTTTTCCTAACACTCTACCTTTAGAATTGGTGCTGAAATAAAACCTCTTAAAAATCTATATTCTCACGTTTGCCTTTCTCATCTAGGGTCTTTCAAGCGTCTGGGCCTGAATTTCCCAGGCTATGTCCGAGATCAGGAAATAAAAAACATTATCCTACAGCATGGGTTCATGACATAAAGATCATTCTCTAATAGAAGTATGCTCCATTTTGGGCTCATATTTGTTGAATAACTAAATATTTAACTAATCGTAAATATCAACACCTATGTATAGATTACGTTAAAAATTACATTTTCGGAGGAGCCTGGGCATGCTGGTAGCACATGGAAAATGTACATAGAATAAATGGGAAAACTAGTAACAAAATATCATGCAGTCTAAACCACGTTTTCAATTTCCCCAGTTACTAGGTGTAATTGTAGTAGTCTTCACTTTTATGAACTTCCACCCATATTTTCACGTGTAAAGTAGGCGTCAAGAGTCTTCAAAGAGAATGTCAAATTACAAATAAAATCATTAAAAAAATGATAAACTCGTATTATTTACCTGTTTTTACTTACTTCGGGCATCGAGCTATGAGTAAGCCTTGAAAAAGTCCGTCGCAACCAAAGATTCTGTTTAGTTCCATAAAATCCCTCAATCTTATGTCAACGGAGTTATGTCCGGAAGATCGACTCCTCATGAAATCTGTCATTACTTATTGGATTCTTTGGGAACATTTCCAGGCCCTCGTTGGGGATGTTTAACGCTACAACACACATTTGACGTCATATCCGCCGTTATGATGAAGGGACCATTCATGGTGTTCTCACAGCACACTCGTCGTCTGGACAGAGACGTCAAAGGATTTAATTTTCCTAGAAATAAAAGTGGTACACAACATTTTTGGCTGCCCGGAATATTGCAATGGCGCGTAGATCACGTCATACCGCGTGATCTGACTGCATCTCTAGAAATATAGGAGCAACACCAACCAAACTTTTAATGAGGAAAAAGTGAACTCCCAGAGCACAACGGTTTCCTTCCCTCAATTTCTCTAAATAAGGCCCCCTCACTTGAAACATCTTAAGGTCCTTAAAACTTCACTTTCAAAATCCTTCCTGCGTTTTCAGAGTAAGGACGAAAGTGAGTAAAAGAGGGAAGGTTCAGACAGCATTAGTCTTCTTGTAATTGTGATACCTTCTTTAGGAGAATATTCTCGGGCCCTTTCCCAACGAGTAGAAAAGGAGCTTGAGGACGAAAAGTTTCCGCTGATGTCAACTTCCTGTTATACTGTTATAACAAAGTGGAACGAATAAAAATGTTGGAGTCATCCACTTTCCTCGCTACCAGTTCAACTTTAGCTGTCATCTTGTGAAGGGATCGTTATGAAAATCTGAAGATATAATTTTTCTTCTGGAAATCATCGAGTTCAAGTGGGCATTTCACCTCTAATCGTTGGCAATTCACATCACGAAGACTTGACGAGTCCTAAAATGAGAGAGACGATTAAAACTCGAGCACATCATCCATGGGAACCATTACTCTTACATCAATAATATAGGGGGACCTGAGGGGGAAATCGTTACCGCGATTTCGTTTTTGAACAGAGAACGGAACAACCATAGAGAGAGAGAGAGAGAGAGAGAGAGAGAGAGAGAGAGAGCGATAACGGTAGTTTTCCTTAGCAGTTTTCTCATCTCCGTCAAGATTAAACTTTTCGTAACTCTGTCCTCGAAGTTTTAGACTGACTTTACTTTTATACAGACGCTTCACTTCCCAGCAATAGGTGTGATTGACGCGGCGGCTGGACGTCCGCTTCAGGCACTCCAACGTTCGGAAATTGATGGCTTCAGATCAATATTGAGGAAAAATCCGGTGTAACACAAAGCTCTTGGGACCAAAAAATGCTGGAGAATCATTTCGATAGTCATAACTTGGCGGAGGAGCACACGTGTGATGAATTGAACAGGGTCAAGTGACTCACACAGTTCTCGTCAATATCATTATTCAAGCCCCATTGTTGTTCTAGCAAGTGATTTACTAAACTCCAGCCAACTTGTATTGCATCATCTGCATGCGTAGTACATGATGTTCCCCACGATCTCATATATGAGTCCAGTGAGGATGTTGTGAATGTTTCATGTCTCAGCGAAAATCAAACATTTCTAAAATGCCGATCACGACCCGAACGTGATTGGCGATCGTCCCGAATAGATTTTGCCGTCGTTTCCTCCCCGCGCAACTCTAATAAATTATACATTTCGCTCTCTCGGAGCGATGCAGAAGGGTTCTTATTTATCGAACTCAATTCTCCTTTGCCCAACACACTGCATTCCTCCAGATTCCCTATTTCTCGCAGTAGTGAATGCACTCCGATGTAAATGTATGCAAGAGAGGGATGCTGACGCGAAGTGCTTTTAGATGAGTTTCTCCATTCTGCTTTTATCTGGGATTTGTAATTACTTAGTTGGTGGAAAATATAGTGAGTGATCTTCATGTCTCACAGTTTCCTAGTCACATCAATCAGAGTGAGTGGGGCTACAGCTTCAAGTTTTTTGATTTTTAACAATTCTAACATTTTTCCAATTTTAAAAATTTAACAACAAAAATATCTCCATTTGTGGTTTGGCATCTACCTCATATTCTGTAAAAAGATATTTTCCTCGAAATAATTGTAACGCCCCACGGTTCTGCGAACTCTGACTCCGCGTCAGCTAGAGGGTAACCCGCGCTGCGAATGTTCGGTCTACCTGTTACTCGGACGAACTGGTTAGGCACGATCACCGATAAACCCGTTCGAAAACAGTACTGCAATATATTTCACATTTATCACATCACATCTGCAATATATCATTTATCACACCAAAAAAACACAATGAAATAATTGATACTATAGCTCAAATAATTTTATTACAACTTTAGGAATCTAGGGTAGAGTTAAAGTAATCCCAAGCCATTGCTTTTATCCTACTGGTTTCACGTCATACTTTCATACTTAATAATAACTTCAGCTGATAAATTCTCAAACGAAGAAAATACATCATACCAAAAATGGCAAAATTTCGGTCGATGACTGACAAAGAGTAATTTCACTGCTTCCCTTCTTCCCCAAAACTGCCAGCTACCAGTCATTTTCAAACTTGGGTGAGGACCTTTGCCCCAAACTACGGCATCTGGCATGAGCACATACTGGTTGTGGTTAGCTTTCAGAAAAATATTTATATAGACACGAGGCTTTAACTCTATATTTCATTAGCTCAGTTCAACATTATAGTCATGAAAGAAAAGTATCTAAGTAACTCTACATTTGTTCAATAGCTCCAAAATTCCTATCAGCTGAGATATGTATCAAAATAAATAATCTAAAATTCTCCTCTTGTAGAATTTATCAAACTGCCCTTCCTTCAAGGTGAGGGCCGATCATTTGTAGCCAAGTGAATTATCCAGTGTCGGGCCAATCGAGGGAATTGTCCTCAGCTCAATACTTGTAACGGAATCAATGTTCCGTACTTCTGAACAAGCTTCAAAACCGAAACCGGGTTTTCCATTCAATTACCACCGAACGGAAAAGGCATCAATACGCAAATTCTCCGAGTTCCAAGTCAAGAGAACGGACGGGAAGGGATGGAAAGCCTATCAATTCACTCCCTGACAACACCTCGTCTCTTTCAAAAGGGCCTCTCGCTAGAAGGGGTTCTTGGTAACTGTGCGCCTCCACGGGGCTTGTGTTTGACGAACCTTTGTTCAATTTCTGGTCGTTGTTTAATTGGCTAAGAAGAACCAAAGGCATCCAGGTGCTAGCCAGCCGAGGGTTTTATCAGGGAAACTCAACTAAACCACTCTGAATTGAACGCCACCTCGACGATTCAATCCTAATAAACCACAAAAGGTACACAAACCAACTTTGACTCAGGTTGAGTTAGATTTCAGAGAACTATATAATTAATGTTTCAAACCGGACTAAGGGTTGGGACATGGAATATGTTATAGTGTGGGCCTCAAAATCCAACGGTAAATCGAACTCTCAATAACGTTGCCTCCCGTTTCTGTCAACAAGGCGAGCCGATACAGCAAACGTGACCCAGAGACCGTAAAACCCTCGGGGGTGAGCCGAAATGAAATTCGAGAATAAATGGGTCACTGATTTCGATTCCCCAAAGGCTTTAGGTAGTGTTATTAGTCGTCTTCCAGACTGACAGAAATCGCTAAGCTGATTGAGTAAACGAATTTCGGAAATTAAACTCATTAGTACCCACACCTTCTCGAATAATCTTACTACTGGGCGAGTTTGTTATTCTTCAGTAAAACATTTTCTTTGTTTATTATCTTATATTATTTTTGAATCATTTACTCTTTGAATAATAGTTGTTAAAAGAGTTTGATTTGTACAAGCTCGTAATTTTGGGGGTCCTGCCATCAATACATGGAAATTGTAAGAGGAAGATTAAAGAAGCCAAGATTGGACTGAGCTTCGTATATCTCAAAGATTACTCCAAACACAATGCCTCATAATGTAATAACAAATTTCAATTCTGAAATAAGTACAACAATTCCGTCATTGTGGAAGCGGCAAAGTTTCGTTTCTGTTCCGGTTGATGAATGCTGGAGCGCTAGTTGCCGGACTTCTATCACAGACACGACCGTTACTCCTCCCATCCCCTACAACGCAAGAAGTAATTGGTTCGCTTGATTTACCGTCAACGTTTGTGACCCTCTACAGGCGAGATAGCTTCCTATCTTTCTCTATTAACTGTGTTAATTACTCTTAATGCTTCTTGGGTCCCACATACGCTCTCTAGACACGAAAAGTCAAAATTGTCCTCCCTCTTTTCCAAATATGCCAACATTTTCCATACTGCCAACCAAATTTTGTAGACAATACCAAGAGAATAAGCACATCATTCACTACATTCAGGATTTGAATGATTGTGGATGATGTGATTATGATTTTGCACAATAATTTTTGGCAAGGTTTATGCTTTTTGTAAGGAATCCAGTCTGGCGTTCAGATTTTTCGACCTACGTTGGCTAACCTGACCTCTGTCACTGTCACTTACAACAAACGGAAATTGAATAACCACACGCGTTATGGCCATTGATAGACGCAGTTCCATGCAGTTACTACGGTTTCATCATACTTTGATGACCAAAACAACCAATGGTTGGCCATCATGAAGATGACCTGAAATTATTGCACATTTTGACTAATAATTCAGCATTTTAGATTTATTATTTTTATTTCACTCTATTATCTTCATTATTTCAAAGTGGTTTATAAAATTTATGTGTTGATTGTGGTTATCACATGGCGTTTTGACCAGTTTCATTAAACGAAAAAAAAATCCCAATTAAAATCTCAAAAGTCGTCACAGCTGCTGCCACGTGCGCTTTTCTCTCTACTCTTCTCTGGATGATACTCACCTTATCTCATTTTCCCACCGCTCAATACCTCAGACGGATCCTTTCTCACCGTTTCAGTCGCCTGAAGGAAACCACTCCACTCAACGTGAAGGAGTTGGGCCCTTCGCTAGCTTTCAAATATAAATTGCGAGTGCATTATCTAGATTAAAACATAAAAACTTATCCTTGGGTAGTGTAATACGCATCTAACGCCGTTCCACCATGAGCCTCTCCGCTTCAGCAGCTAGAGCCTTGAAGCGTTATTTTTCAATTTGTTATGTTCCTTGTAGTGAATTCTCAAACTGCAATAGCGAACAGATTGCGGCATCGCTGTATTATTACTCATTAGATCACATTATAGAAGTTCTATGTTAACGAATACCGCCTGAACATCTGTTCATTTCCCAGAAATACACATATTACACTCAAGAGACTATACTCAAAATAGAGTGTGTGTGTGTCCTTGTGTCAGGTGCCAGGCCCTGCAGTTGAAGGATCTGACGTGGTGAACGTATGAATAGGAGTTAAGACTGCTCAAACTTTCTTTTCGCATGACCTCCGACGAAGCCCCCTTTTAACATTCACGAACGCCTAACCAGTATTTAACGATTCCCGGTTCCGCATTTTGAAATTAGTTGAAGTGAGAAAATTCCACTCCTAGAAAGGTTTCTCGATAACGCGTTATCTATTTTCCCTATCGGGTAGGTCGAATCGATTATGGAGAGAATTTAAAATGTGCGATGTGCGGTAGGAACCTGCTGATCCTCTACGGTCATTGGTTGCTCATTGACCCGAGTTTCTCAGCTACGAGGGCCCTCAACGTAATAAAGTAATAACTTCCCATCCTCGCGGAAACCCCTTCTAGTGCCTTGGCTTCTTCTCGCTAACTCTGATTAAACATAAAAGTTTACTCCCAACAGTAAGAGCGACCCTTATCTAAAGGTGGATGGGGGAGGGTGAATAAATTTTCGCTCTTTCCCCAGTTAATGAGTCTATCCGGTGGCTAACTTTCATGTATGTACAGGGCCCTTGAACCGATCGTACTATCCCAGCACCCTCGGTGTCCCTTCTTCCTCAAGTTACAACTGACAACTTTTGCTTTGTCCTCCTACCTCTAACGGGAGTAGTTAAAACCCTAGAGTTTAGTAAAGTTCGTTAGTCGCTCATCACGGGCTGATGAATGAAACGTTGTGGTAGAAATTATAAATCTGCCTCGAGATCGGCGAAAGCAGATTATTGCTATTGTCGCAGAACTTGACGCAATAGGTACAAAACGAAAAAGAGGAAGACAGTTCAGTATAGAAACAGTAGAAGTTTGGATCAATCAATTCTTTTTGAACACAAGAACGAACAACAATAATCATAGAGTGAGTCCTACCTTGACGGAGCGGCTAAAGTTAGAATTTTCACAACAAACACCTACCAAGAGAATGCCTCCGTTTGTTATGTATTTTCGTTTATTATACGTGTGTTGGGACTGAAACCTTTGAACACGAGAAAAATACGGGAAATATCAATGTCAAACAAATTGTCAATATCTACCACCCCGAACCTTAACCCTGGCGTTATTAAAAGGGTGTAACACACGTCCAAATACCTATACGAAAGGCAAATAACATAGAACAATCAGCTGAAAAATATATAACAAGATGTCATATTGAAAAAAGTGTTGATACGTCATCTGTTGTTCTCAAAAGGGGATGGCAACTTTCCGCTTTCGACCAAAAGAGCGTGGGACGGCCAGCTGAGAATTGGAAGAAGATAGGTATTCGTCCAGAGCCTAAGGAAAGAAGGGTGCCCATTCGTCAAGGCTCCCAATTTGAACTTATTAACATAATTATTCCTTCTGACATGTACATGCGCTAGACTGTCTTCCTGAAAATGTGTGGTTGAAAGCTTTCATGGTGGCATATTGCCGAAACAATAAAGATTTGATGATGGAAATTCTCTCTGTGAATAGTTTCTACGAGTATTTGTAAGACGTCTTGAGCCCACAATTCAAGAGGGTATTGAGCTGAGAGCGCTGTTACAGCCAGTACAGTACTGGCTTGAGCTGTGGCTTCATTCTCTTACAGGATACATCGTCGAATTGACATGCAGTCTTAATGTAATTCTGAGAATGTGTTGTCACTCCCACATTGAACAATAGTAACAATCCCGTTCAATTGCTGGTTGGCTCGTAGCAGATCGAGGAATACGTGACATTGTTACGTTATTGAAAGCTGTTTTGGTTGGTTATTGCTTGAATAATCAACCTATGTTTTCATGCAAAAGGTCAACCTCTCCGATTCGGCTCAACATTTTTTTCTGGATGCATATTCTTACACACGGGTTGGTAATTCCTCGAACCAGGCGCATGGAGATTCATTTCTTCATCATGGGTAAAATGGGGTAAACAGTGGGTGTGTGGCGGGTCCCAGACCCATTCCAATCGATTCAGGGTCCAAAATTTAGTGGAAAATGATACCCCACACGCCTAGGTATCAGAAATCTCAAAAATACATATTCAAAATTGGTAATATATACCCCATTTGACCCATAACTTCTTCCAGTGGGTGCCAATCGTTCTGGGACCCGTTTCATTGGATTCAGCGTCCAAAATTTAGTGGAAAATGATACCCTACTCGCCTAGACCGCCCAAAATCTCAAAAATCCATTTGTCGAAAAAAAAAAAAAAACATTTTGACCCCTACCCCGCCCAAATTTGGTCCGATCGGTCTGAAAAGTTTTGAGGACCGTTCTCGGCCGGAAACAGACCCCTGACCCAAATTTCAGATTTTTAGAAAATTTATAACTACCAAAAATGGCGCGGACGGTGGGTCAAGAAGTGGGTCAAATGACGGTGAAGTTATGGGTCAAAGTGGGTATGTATCTACCCATTTTGTATATGTATTTTCAGGATTTCTGGTATATTGGTATTTCTGGGGTATCATTTTCCACTAAATTTTGGACTTTGAATCGATTGGAATTGGTCCGGGACCCGCCACACCCACTGTTTCCCCATTTTACCCGTGTTGAAGAAATGAATCTCTATGCGCCTGGTCCGAGCTTCAAATTAGTCTCCATGCGCCTGGTTCGAGGAATAACCAACCCGTGTGTAAGAATTTGTAGGTTATTTCCTCGTTTTCAGTATTCTGTGTCCGGTTTCTCAAAAGAATATCATACTCCACTTGGCTAACCAATTGCAGAAATGACATGGTAAGGTTGAAGTTGACGATGTACAAGGCCAAAGTAGGCCGATTACTTGTGGGCATTAGTGGGTAAACAGAAACAACTTTCTCAGGACTAGTACCCTAGGAACCTGCAGGAAGGACTGCAAATAGAACGTCCGAGGTCCCGAGAGATGGTACGGGAAAAGGGACCCGTCCACCCAATCAACTGACGTAATCAAACATTTACTTTGTATCGTCCACTTCACCCCGTGATGTTTACTTACTGACGTGCCGGGTGGGACGCAATCAACGGAGGTGAGGTGAGTACAATTCACTTCAGTAAGGCAGTGTTTTGAGGGACAACAGGAACATTTTTGATTTCGCATCCGAGTCTGAAAGCTTTGTTTTCCTTTTCACAATGAAAACAATTTCGATGCTTTAAAATAAAAATTTCCCCTTGTTTAAGCTGCCTCGTAAACCAATTTGGTCATGAGTCTATTTACCCATTCATAACCAATATTGCTCAAATAATAAAAAATATACCTATTCAAAAAGTATTTCAATTTGTTCAAAATTAATCTTAAGCACCACTAAGCTATCGTCGAAATAATTCAATATGTGTAATTATGAGGTAATCTGAGCAGGTAATCAATTTTAGTTCTTAACACAATCCTAAAGGATTTTATTCCAGCTTCTACAGTTGGATTTGTTGGAGGTGCCTGATTGGACCAGTCGTAACTTAAAATGAATCACCTTTACTTGACTCAACGCATACATTTTTATATTCACAACCTACTAAGATCCAGAACGTGGATCTAATACAAATGGGACAGCTCAACATAAATAGAATGAGCCGATTCACGTGGATATTTTGCAAGGGGATCGGTTAATTGTAAATGCTTTACACAACCAAATTACAAAAGCCTCCAGAATAGTCTCCCGAGGGAAGCCTTTCCCTTTAAGACGCTCTTCTTTGGTGGGGGGTCTTAAAAGGAAATCTCTACTAGTAACAACCACTCCGAAGGGAGGCCCAAATGACACTTATAAACTGCACCGCTCTTCGCCCTCCGTCGTGTAGAATTACCGTTAATAGTCCCGTTAAACACACCTCTTGCATTAACCAAGTTTCTTAACAATTGTTATAGCTTTCTCCGGTTACTGCTGTTGTTTCACTCTTGAAGGATCCTGATTTTCCCCTCCGCAATATCAACCACCTCGTCTCGAAGAATGGAGTTGAGAAGCTTCTAGTAGAATGAGATTTGTTCTAGTTTATTCGACGCGGTTTCTTAGGCAACATTAGAGAAGAATGTTAGTTATAGTTCCAGCATATACGAAGGAAACAGTTAGAATTTTCTGATGAATCGATTGCATTTCACATATTGACCGACTAGTGAATTTATTTCATAGAAGCGTGGCATCCAAGTAGTCGTTTCTGCAGAAAGGTGGAAATTCTTCAACAACGGTTTATTATTCGTTTAGAGCTGTCAGGACTCATTTTTATCAATTCAGCGACCAACATTATTATGTAAAATGTTACCCCACACACTAGGTACGCATAAATCTCAAAAACGCACTTTCAAAATCAGTAGATAGTTAACCATTCATTTTGAGCCAAATACCCCTCCGGTGGGCGCCAATTGGTACGGGACCCGTCTCAATGGATCTAGCGTACAACATTCGTTGGAAAATAATTCCTCACATGCCTAGTTCCAAAATTATCCTGAAAACCGAGTTTCAAAAAACATTAAATTTACTCATATCCTCCTTACATTAGGGCGGATCGGGTTGAAAAGTATCGTATGAAAGTACTAACTAAAGCCGGAATGAGTTAACTGACTAATATTTTGAATTTTTAAAAATGTTACACAACCGGAAATGTTTGAAAGGTGCTGTGTGAGGTGGACGGTCTGGCAGGAGACGCACGTTCCATTTTGGGAATTAGGAACTGGGAGGTGGCAGCAAGAAACACAAATGACTGGCAGACATCACACCAGGAGGCCCTGATCCGTCGCGAATTGTAGCGGCACTGAAGAAGAAGAAGATGTGATGAATAAGTTCCTCATTCTAACAAAGAGAAAAAATAGACAAACAATTCTCCCTCACACATACATACAAGTGAGAATCTTTTCCGATGTATTAAACTTAACGCAAGAGGTTTGAAGCCCCGCAATGAGCTGACACCAGAAAAATGGTGTCTAATAGGTGGGTCGGGTTGAAGTAAAATGGGCATAACAGTTAGCTTAGTTAGTTAGCCTCAGCATAAATCACGCGTATCGATTTGAGTAACGTCTCTACCTCACGCTCAAGCTCGCACTCGTTGGAGTTTGACGAACGTCAAGTTTTCCCTTATGAAGTTCCAACCGTATCCAGTGAGTATCTCCATCATACGATACCTTCGCGGGATGACGCGGAAGGGCAGGTGGAAGGGCGATTCCGTGAAATAATGACGGCATCAATTCAAACGAAGCGAGCCCGATACTTGATAGCCGTAGCCAAGCAATTACCGTGCACGTAGCACCCTGTGTCAATCTCGTTTCTTGCGATCCATTAAATGGTTTGATGAAACGAGCAGGGCTCAGCATATTCGCTACGAGTAAAATGAACGCTTTTCTCCACAGTTTCCACGTGCCTGGATAAAGTTCATTTACCGGTTCCGTCCAGTTTGTATTGCTCAAAGCTCATATATTTGGACCGTGCGGCATATTTGTTTAGTCGTCCCGTCGTCAAAATTATACCTGCTTGCTTATGCGGCGGGACCGTTCAGTTTAATATTACGGGGTCTTCAATATCGCTGAGTGCAGCCTTCGTATTGGTACCAAGTCCCATTCCGTGCCACCTGGCGCCAGCTTATCTTGCATTGCAAATGAGCTCTGCAAGGATATTGGAGATCAAACCATGCGTCGAGTGGAATATATAACAAACACCCTGAACATGCATTCAAAATCTCGTTAAATCGAGGAACTGAAACAAAGCGTTTGTCTCTTAAGGTGCATCTACTGCTTCCTGAAGGATAGGCAAGATAATCCTAATGAACGGCTTCGATCTCGTTTTGTAGCATCTGTTTTACTGTAAGTCTATACGACAGTGATAAAAAGTCACTAAGCTGCTGTTAGAAAACAGCAAGTTCATTAATAGTAACGACTTCGAAGGGAACTCCAATGTTTCGAGAGGGCATAGGTGCCTACGAACGGAAGGAGCAGAAAGATCTTTCCATTTCAATTTACTTGCAAATTCTGGTTGACGGAGGTGAGAAAAGGGAAGGGGAAAAGGCGTAAGGCAGGAAGGCGCCCTCTTCTCTCCATATTTAATACATTTTTCGTCTAGTTTACAGTAGAAGGGGCGCGGTAATGCATACCAAAACCCCGTGGAGGCCAAGTTCTACCGCGAAGGGGATCGCAGTTCCTTGGAGCAGCGCCTGGAGCAGGGGCAGAGAAAGCAAGATTGAAACAGAGTCTCATTACCATGAACAGGTTACCTTCCTGACACGGGTTCATTTAAATACGAATCTGCATGTGTCTACATGCGAACTTGACACCTTTTATTACGTTAGTGGGGGCGAGGTAGGGGCTTTGGCGGGCTTTAACCCATGCGGGCTTCATAAATAACCCTCCTTACCCTTCTTCCACTTGAATACGGAGCTGTCTAGATTAGAGGAATATCATTTATAAGACCGGGTGTACCTATTTAAATAAATTGTTGAACCGTGTGTCATGAACTCGATCTCTCCTGCGTGGCACTCACAAACACGCAGGAGAATTAATTTTAAATTCAATCCCGACCATGTTTATCGGGCTAAGTGAAATATAAAGATGAACAAACATGCAGCGAAACTTGAGGGATTACCTAATTACCAACTTAATCGCCGTTCAAGAGAAATGAGAGACGAAATTTCTACACACCGCCAAAGGGCCTTTGTTCGCCAAAAGGTATGCAAAAACATTATGAGTTCTAAAAGCATTCTCCGGGGGATCCTAAACTACTATACGAAGCTGAATTTTCCTATCAAATGCAGAAAAAACCAAGGATCTATGTAGTGTAGACGAGTCGGAACAGCATTTTGAAATAGGCCAAAAACTTTAAATGCGTTTTACCGGAAATGGTGATTTCGGAGTTGCGCCCCTTGTATTCTCGCAGTGCGATGTCTATCCAAATCGCCCTAAGTAAAAGAAAAGTGTTTTTGCGATTTATCGGGCATCTAGGCGTATCGTTTTGCACTAAATTCTGGACGATGAAAACTATGGAGATAGTTTTTAGTGGAATTGCCACTGATGGGTTTGGACCCTCCCAAGATAATACACTTCTTGTTTGGCTCAGTAAGCATACAAGCGCAGCATACAGTCTTTGGGCTGTTTTTGCAATCCGTAGGAGTTTGTTCTCGATTACGAATATGAGCTAGTCATGTAGGAAACTACGTAAAATCGGGAAAAATAGTTTGAAAGTGCCAATAAATACATTTAAAAACACTGAAAATGTATCATTAGAGTGGGGAAGATACAATATGAAATTGGTGGCATTGTGTTGCATTTTCAGTTTAGTTTGACGCTATTTCTCATATTACTTTTTTTCTGAATAAGGAGAAACACGCTGTGGGTTTGATCATTTTGAAGACAATTAATGGAAAATGTATTGCCGTAGGTGGAATAAGATAAATATGCTCGCGTATTTGCACTCGTATGAACCACTGAAAAAATGGGTATATACGGTTGTTGGGACTGGAGTGTCAACCAACGGGAACAAACAATTTCAACGAGCATCAAAATGAAACCGAGAGCCAATAAATTCTAGAAGAGACGCCAGTGAGGAATAATGGTGATCTGAATGCGTTCTCTTAATAAAACAAGTGGAAACTCGTCGTTTTGACGCAGACCACAAATTTGCCTAGTAGTTTGAATACGCTTTATAAAAGCCAAGCCCGGACTCAGTTGAACGCATGGTAATTTGTTCTCTGTCAACTCTTCTCGCTAACCCAGAAATCCGACGGAACAATTTTTTTTTTTTTTTTTTTTTTCAAATACGTAGCAATAACGTTGCAAAAAGTCTCGACCGTGAGCCGGATTTCTGGAACAAAGACCCAAACCGCGGTAGAAATAGACATTTTTCATGTTTTCAGTGGAACCGCTCGGTAGCGAGTTTTTTCCTCCTCTTTAGATTTTTGTAAGAAAAAGAGCTCGTAAGCTCCATTGTTCCCGTCAGACGAAGGGCTTGGACAATAAACCTGTAAATTACTAGCGGCTTTTCCCGGTCTTTCAACCCGTATTTCCAACGTTATCAGAGGCTAAAAGAAGGAAGTGGCTCTAGCTTCGGTCTCAAGGGAAGTATAGTTGACATTTTTGCCTTTATAAAGTACTTTTAAATCCAGAAGTTGGTGCACCTTATTGAAACCACAGAGACGGAGACTCCACGAGGCCAAATTCTTCTTATCAAATTTTAGTTCATAAGGCGTAGTATCTTCGGTTATTCCACGAATTGTGGACTTCACCATGAGTCATTAATAACTATCCTAGACATCTATGAACGTTGTATGCAGCAGATAGAAATGGTTATATACCTGCTAAACACAGAGTTGAATAGATTCACAAAATTAAACTCGAGACCAATATGATAATGGGTATTGTACAATCGGTTCTTTTACTGTCAGCGATAAATTGCGTTTCATAGACATTCGCCTTGAGCACGTTTTTATGGAGCTTCTTATTGTAGGACCATTTTACGTATCTCTAATAACCATCCTGTTATAGAATTCGACGAACGCATTAAAGAGCACTAGTTGGCATCAGCCAGACCAACAAAGGTGAGCATATCACGATGAATTAAATGTACAAAGCACAAACGGGTATTCAACTGATTTTGGCCGATTAGATGTTTTCATTAAGCTGACAAGTAAATCTTTGACGTTAAACAATAATTCATAGGTTGAAGTTCGAAATTTTAACGCCATCGAAAGGTTAGGTTCAAGTCAACAATTGCTTAACGTACCTCTAATCTGGCAGAATGACGATTTGGTCAACAGACCCCGAAAAATGCTGCACTTTATTACGCAATAGCTCATTAACCTAGCTGGGTATCTCTTGTTTGGGAGAGCGAATCCGTAGTAAGTACAAACTCGTTTTATGGAAAAAAGTGGACTTATTTTTAATGCTATAAATTTTTAAAATGCCCTTCTGGCCCACACGTCTCTCTTTCTCAATGAATCGATTTGGTGTCTAAAGTATAGTGGAGATTGAAGTCGCACACACCTGATTCTCCGCAAACATTTCGAAATCCTTTATCATTTTCATCCATACCGTGCCTCCGTTTGTGGCAATCAGTCCGACGACAAAAAAATGTATCCTCTTGTGTCGGTCCTCTTGTGTATCTGGTGACAACTACTTTAAATAGAATGTTTGACTTTTTGATAGCCTCAGATTGTTCTCACGAGTATCTCATCGCTGAATTTTATAAAAGCAATACATCAAGTCCACTTAAAGTTGGGGCTTCATCCATCAGAGCTAAATGAAATTTTTATGAGAATCAACTCACTCCAGGGTGTGAAGGCCACACTTTTGCATAATTTAAGGTCAATTTGCCCTGCTCTGCCTTTTTGGACCTTTTTGCTTCTCTGTGTCTTCAATCAGCAAACTGGTTGAATAGAATGGATGGAAAGGGGGTGGATTGAGCATTGGAATCAAATGAGCAGAAGTAGAGGAATAACCCGTAAAGGGCATCGGGCAAAAAGAGGGGTGGGAGGGGTGGTGCGGAAATTGGGTTGCGGAGGCCTAACTGCGGAAGGTTGAAGGGGAAGCTAATTTGTGGACGAATGGGCCCCTCCACGTCCCTCCCTCGACAAAACCAGCCTCTCGATTTGGCAATCCTCCAGCCAACATGTGGAAAAGGGTGAGAGGAGAGGGGAACCCGTTTCTTCCTTTCCCCTCGTTTTCCGACGAGTTGGATTATAGTGGGGACCACGAGTAGAACTATAGGTCTTCCTCACCTGCTTGTATGTTCAAAAACCCGTGGACTCATGCCAGGCAGACAATTTTGAATCGTCGAACTCACATTGGAACGACGAGTATGAAGAGACAAAAATTAATCGGTAGTTTCTTCAAGTACCACAAAATTTCACAATAAAGACAACAAATAGTAAAGTATTGAATGAATAATATTTGTTTGTTGTCGTTCGAGTTCGAATCATCAAGAATTAAAATTTTATTATTATCTCTGAGCAATTAATAGACGGGGAAAACCAAACTTTACGATATTGCCCACTGAAACCACATGAGAAGTTCGAGATAAATGTGCCGGGTAACATAATCAATTCAATAGCGTCGGAGTTAGAAAGGAAACCTTCAGCTCTCTTTGGCCACCCACACAAAATCCCTTTTCTGCGATCGAACATGAAGCGATGGTCAACCAACCAATTTAGTGTGGAAGACAACGAGTGAAGACCGAGAGGTGAAAACTTCTGTTGTAATAAAGGAAAAGGAGCAACCTCTTCATTATTACCTTCTAAAACCAAGGTACCCCCCTCTCACCCGCAGTACCTTCGTAAAGTTAATTCTCTCTCTCTCGCTCCTAATTGGGTTTACACCTCATCCCCTTCTAAAACCGACAGACCAACCTCCTTCTATTAATAACAATTAACGTTCCCTCACCCTTCATGTCCCTTCCTGTCTCATAACTAATAGTATGAGTGTAGGGGGAAAACTTTGTTCCCGAGGGAAAATAATAACATTTTCATTTACGCTCCCCTTTTTTCAAGCTTTTTTACTAGCCAGCGTTAACTTATGATTTGTCAAGAAGCACCTAACGCTATTTAAACTAAAGGAATTGGATTCATGATAAAGCGGGTTAGTTGTGTAGGTGTTGTATTACGTAATGGAATTATATATATTATATAGAATTATACGTATGTGTTATATTACGTTAATAGAATAATTGCCCAGGTGACACTTTTCTGGGGAGGTTAACAATTCAATAAATTCAGAGGAACTACGAGAACGTAAGGTCGGGATGAAAACCGGACACTTTCCACTCCTATTCAACTAATTATTGTAACAATATCTTTTCAGGTGACGGTATGAAAGGTGTATTCACTGTCATCTTCTTCCTTAGCGCGCTTGTCCTTCTGTTGGCTCTCCCCATACAATGGAAGAGGATGAAGGAAATTTACAAAGAACTACCCGAATTTTTCACTGGAAAGTTGAAAGAAAAAATCAAGAAAATATCCGCTCGTAAGATTTTGCAATTTGTTATAAATCCAAATAATCTGTCGATTTTTTTTAGATACGAATCTCAATTTTTATCGTGATCACTTATTTGTATGAATATATATCTACCACTCCGTTCCCTCAATTTTGGTTTCAGATGACCTTTCTCTAACTGGTGATAAACGTCATAAACGAATCAGGATGATGTTTACTGGTGAAGAATTGCGTTTATTGCCAATCGGACTCAAAAAATGGGTTGACTGGGCTGAAGAGAAAATGGAGTACGTTGGATCTCCGAAAGAAAAGGCACAATTTAAAAAGCTAGCGAAGATGTTGACCGGCTTGATTATGAAGAAAGCAAGAAGTAAGTCGGGTTGAAGACCCCACGGAGGAAAAACAGGGACGGACTTGGGAAGAATAAGAAATCAATAGAAGAATGAATGGAAGACATTTAAGAAGAGTCAGAGGTGTTATCTCAACGGGTCGTCTTGAATTACCGACTTCAAATCACCTCTTTTCAGCCACTTGGCGATGACAATCAACGGTTGACTTGTCCTTATTAAATCTTCACTGTAATGAGCCATTTTCCACAGCAACACAGCTTGCAGCGCGATTATTATTGTAACCATTGATTGCGCTGCCTCACTATTTATCCTTTTACTCATCAATATTATTCAGGCAAACCCAATTCAACATTAGAGTTTGTTCACTATGTTCCATCATTGAGAACATGACCTCATTTTGCGGCCGGAACCAGCACTCAACAGCAAGTTATTGCAGGTCTGCTAAAAGGCGTTGTAACAGCTCTCACAAAGTTCCATCTGAAGCTCGGTCGTGATTTGAAATAAACCACTTTCTTCAGCTCGTTCGGACACACGAGTACAACAATCAAAGTGTCACTGGCCAAACGAAACGCTCGCCTAAGGAGTTTCCCAGAAGGAAATTAACGATGTAATCAGGGAAGGAAATTCCACGTCGAGATAGCGGGACAAAACATGACACCTTTCAGGGCCAACTGTAATGAGACAAGTTTTTGTCGTGCGTGGACGAACCCATTCAAGTTGGGTTTGACCGCGAATTGGATTCTCTTTCTGGGCACTGAAGGTTGTCGGTTGAGTAAACCAGAGGTTTTATTCGTCTTTTCGCTTCCACAACAATTTTACTTCTTATTGGACACAGAAGACTTTTTCTTTGATTTGTTAAAAATTCTCTGAATTGTGACCCAAATGTAAATTCCTGACTACAATAATTGTATTTGTTCAACAAATTGGTATGTAGTGGTAGTCGGTCCTAATCAGGGGATAAGGGGGGACCTATTAAAATTGGGCGCCAATGAGTAAAACCGCCTACTCCCCGATTGCCGAAACTCCTCGCCAGCGTATGTATCTCTTACTGACCCGAAGCTACCCTTGAAAATGTTAAAAGTGATCGACCACCACCCCTTCTTAGATAGGACATTCAAGCGATCGGTTTTACATTTATTAAACTCCAAAAATGTATATAATTTTGCATTTGTTGACTCGTCGTCGTCTCCTGACTCTCCTTTGTCATTTTTTTGCCTTATTATGTTATTGAGCCATCGCATTAGGTCGTTACTCGGATATCCAACGTATGTTTCCCGGGGAAAAACCGCTTCCGGGGCTGTGGTTGCTTCCTATTCAGCCAGGTCGCATGGAAAAGCAGGCCAACCTCCCGTTCCTAAGGCGTATCCGTTGAACCGTGACGAATTTGCTCCCACTCCTCTATCCATCTTCCCGTCCAAGATTTTAATGATACCATCCCCTGTAACCCTGTTCGATCCTGTTGCTTTGTGATCGAAATAGAACCAGAAACCGGCTTCCCCGGAATTAATCCTTTCATCCAGCCCAGCGGGTTTCCTGGGGTATAGACTACAGACGTGATTCAAGCCTCAATGATTATCCCACTCCCCCTTCGCTGTATCATTCTGATGTGTGTTACCGCGTGGCGTAACGCCGGAAATGCCTCTTAACATCATAATAAGGGTACAGTCGTCATGTACACTAGTATAGATTGTCGTGAATCCACACTATTCACCATGGTATACCCGCGTATTATACGTAGTTGTACTGTATTTGACCCAGCGGAAGACATTCTATGCATGACCGCAACATGAAAGAAATGGATTGCTGCATCGGCCCTCGTGTACTGGCGCTCTCAATGTTGAAGGTTAACTCAAACGTAAAAACCTCCAACATCATCCTCCTGGCTCTTATTGTTACTGAGTGGGCTCTTCATAAACCTGGATGGGTGACCCCCTCTCTCGTTGACTGCTCGAGCTCTTAAACTCTCATTAGGGGCCCTAGAACTTCCTACGTCTCCGGCCGTTGGAGGGGAAATGTTGGGAACTGGGCGAGTAAATTGGGCCTAAACCTTTTCCTGTTCCCTTCCTCCTCTTTCCATCTTCTATGTTAAAAACGCATTAACTCTGATGCTCTTATCCTTCTTCCAGCCCCTAAATATTACTTGTGGACTGAATTCCCGGGTACATACGAGCCTTTTTTCCTCTGGTATCTCTGTCGAGATTTTTCCAGCTTTAGAAATAAAGATTGCTGCAGCTTACTCCGAGAGGAAGAGGATTTTAACGTTGAAATGAGCCTACGGTCTTATGGGCCTTGTAAACGTAATAAGTACTTAATATTTAGGTAATGTCCTTTCTAAACTACCACAGAGTGAACAACTTCTGTCGCTACTAAAATATTTGCGCTAGACATCATACTGACTGGAGTTATGTTTTACGAATCAGTCCGGTGAATATGGGAGTACACCCTATCATCAGACTGACAACCCTCTCGCTTCACACCCATAACCTCCATGCCAACATAACAGGCAAATCAAGATTCCAATTTCTATAGAGGCTGTGGACGTGACATAACATCAGAAGGTTGCTCTTATCAATCAGCTGATGATAGAGTGAACTCCCATTTTCTTCCTACTCGAATCATTACAGCAACCTTCCATTCAATCACACAAATCGAAGTATTGGATGTGAGCAGGAAGAGAGAAAATAAGCAATTCCTACGAACGGCATTGCTCACAATTCAAGGAATAGACAGCAATTGCTGTCTCACATCCGACTTGGTATGACAATGAAAACCACTCAAGTGGATTGCACCGCGATCTTGTTCACTCAGAACTAGGTAGGTTGCACCACTGAATAGAACCATTGTAGTGCTCTTGAAAAGAATTTTAGGGCTAACAGTGACTCTAAGACAGTTTCTTTCGCTGGCATGGGAAGATGGAATGCAGGGGTGAAGGGAAGCTATTTTTTAGAAAACCCTTCGGCAGCGTATTCCTCAACTTTTCTTGGCGTATCTCAAAGGAATGTCCCCCAGCCCCGTCCCTTACCTGTAAATAAACATTTTAATAATTGAGAGAAAAGAATTCGAAAATAAATCATATATGTAACGTCGTAATGTGTGCGGCAGTAGGTCGACTCGTCAGAAACAATTCAGCATCAATAACATCGAAGGCTCTGTTTAAAAATACATTTGGAATCCACATCTCCATTTGGTCCAGTGAATTGATGATTCAAGTGGTCTCCAAAACACCAAGGTCACCTGTCCCAAGGGAGGGAAAAATATTAGGGATCAGAAAAGGAATACATTCGTAATAATGGGTAAAATTACTTGGTTGAACCTGAACACTGATCCCTGACTACTTAAAGTGGGGAAGCTTCTTTAGGAAACGTATTTTAGCTGAGTACGATGGAGAGTGCTCATCCCCTTCAGATTGAGAAAAATTGGTGGTAGTAACCGAAACATCGCAGAAATCTGCCTTTTATCCCTCCACTTCCAGAGGCATCCTTTTTGAGCGCTTCCTCACTTCGTTTCCGTTCGTTCTAACCGCCGCCCGACACCCGAAAATCCTGTTGGAATGTTATTGTTAGGGAAGAGCATCTGTTTCTTCAGCCCTGCGAAAACGCCTGGGTGCCTAAGTAATCTCTGGAACCAACCTAATCCTCACCAACGCTCCTTCCTCCCTCCCTTCAATAGGTAAGTAAAGGAGATCGGTTGGCAAGGAATCCTCTCCTTTCTTGAGACATATCTAGATCTATTGCAAGGATGTAGCGAACCGATTTACGGAACCGGCGGAAAAGGCTTACCTAAATAGCCTCATTTTCATTTTGGCAAGCTTCCACAAGGGTAAAGAAGCGGTATTTGTCGATGATTCTTTTTCCTCCTTTTCGAACATTATCCGGTCTTTAGAGGAAATAATTTATTAGGCAGTTAACTCTCTCGCTGTTTCTCTCGCTTTTCAATTTATTAAACCGCGTTAGTTTGGGTGTGACCAGCAGAAGAATTATTGAACTGAAATGCAATTCTTCGGGAGGCCTTTAATACGTGAGTATACCTCATTTAAGCTCCACAAGAAACTCACTTGAATTTCCTCTTAATAAATTCAAGGATTTTCTCCATATGCTCGTTAGTTTATTAGTACTTATTATTTGATTGAATTACTGAATTACTCTCGTGAACCTATAAGTTCTATGCAAGGTGGGCTTGAGTACTCCAGTTCTCAACTGCCTTTATAAATATTTGATTGATAGGAACTGAGTTTGGGCTTCCTCTAACCGCTGATATAATTGTCTCTTGGAAAGCATTAATTTCACTCGTACTGGTGATTAAATCTAGCAGACAATCGGAATATATCGCCACGACTACGTGGATTTAGTGTCCGGATTGATTCATCACGCTAGGTTCCCGTAAATCTCCATTTTCAAAATACATCAGCTTTTAGCGATCAGGTAAAAAGTTTTGGGCACCAACTTGAGCCGGAAGGGAATCACAGAACAAAATGGTTACGTTTTAAAAAATTTTCCACACTGACGCAATGTTCTTGGAAATGACCCTTTACTCCAACCCTGGGAAAAATAAGGGATATGTGATACCAAAAAGGCATCTTTGAACACCAAATGCCAAATTTTCAGGCAAATTGGAGAGATCAACGTCAGGCATGAAAACGGGTTCATCAATTGTGAAATAATGAACTTAAACCGAAATTTTCGAAACATACGAAATATTTGGTGAACTATCATCATCGTGCCTTAAATCCAACACTAGCGTGCTAACAGGTGATCAGCACTTATGTAACCGTAGATGTAACTCAATAGCAACGGACAACCCGAAATTGTTCAATTAGCCTTCCATTCAGTTGGAAAAACTAGTGCTATGTCTCCCTTTTGAATCATATCTATTCAACAGTTACATGGGGAGTTCATTTAATCGACTATCAAGAGATCCCAGAGACAGACAAGATTTGGATTGCAACGATGGGCGAAGGATAGAGAGTGATCTACGAAACCCTGCGGTCTGTCCACAGCCAGACGCTAGCAGACAAATAGTCCTGATCAGTGAGGACGAGCAAGTGAGGATCATCAAGAGGATGGGTAACATTCAACGGTTGCCCACAAGTCCTTATGAGCTGCCCGATATGAAAGAATGTGACATATGCATGATCGAGTATGCCAAAGGGGACAGCGTCAGATACCTACCGTGCGCGCATTTCTACCACACCCGATGCATTGACGAATGGCTCATGAGGAGTTTCACTTGTCCTTCTTGCATGGAACCGATAGATTTTGCTCTTTGAAGGACTCTCTTTGAAGTCATACCTCGACTCCGTGGATCTTCTGGGCCCAATTTGACCTTAATTGACTGTTCCCCTGTTGTCTTAATTGACTGTTGCCCTGAAACTAGACTAGCACCGTCGACTTTGGACGCCTCATCCGACATTTCACCGCTGAATGATGAGCTAAAACTTACAATTTACAAATGGGTTGGCACAAAAGCAGGTTCTTTTCATAACAGATGGAGTGAAGTTTTACAAAAATAAATACTATTTTAATATATTTTAACTTTTGCCACGTGTACAGTTTGCCGAACAAAATATTGAATCGTCGCCTCTCCCAATAACAGTAGAACTGTCTCCACAACTTACGCTTTTATACAACTATTTCCTTGATTGATGATTCTGAGGATATAAATTCGCGCGTGGTATGATCGATCATCGGGATGCCCAGTTGTTCCTGAACACACAGCTAAACTTGGAAAAAGCTCCCAGCAATGCCATTTCAACGGAGCTCCATTTTTTTCGGGTTTATCACTATTGCAAAATATCTCCTCATATGAGAATGAAGGAAGAAATACACTTAGAAGCCCAATTTTCTACCGCATAGGCTCAAAAACTCATCACGTGCAGGTTGAATGCATGTGGTCTAGGTGGATAGTGATTCATATCCTCAAATATAGATGGAATGAGTATAGAAGGTATTCCTATATGGGTGCGCTTTGTTTAGTTTTTCGCTTCAAATATCAAATACCTCAATACTTCTCTAATGTGGTTATGAGCCAGTTCAGAGTCAATTCCGTCAGTCTATTTCACCCCATTATCAACGTGTGAGAAATCGTTAAGAACGGCAATTGGATCGATATCACAGTCTTTTGATGCAATGGACGTAACACGCCTTTCATCGTTTATCATCTTAATAAATACTGACTGCAATCAACTCAGTTGGGTTTCTCACTGTACTGTAATGAACTATTGATTCCAGATTAGTATCGATCAACCCATCACAATGGAGTTGGCCCTTCCGTTCATAGCCCGCCTGTCAGCCAATTTACTCCGGGGAAACGCGGGTTCCCAACGTTCTACTGTCCATGTTTGAGCAGGGGGCAGATGGGGAAATTAATTTTAAAACCCCCTCTCGGAAATCCGGTTTTATTGGAAAACTGGGTAATCTTGAAGGGTATTAGTGAGGGATTGGGCGAATGTGCCCGTTCGCGCGAATACTGGGAATATGCTCGTTGTGTATCAAAATAATATTTTTCCACTTTTTATATTGCCAACAAAACGAGTAGTCACGTAACTGATGGGCTCTAAATAACACTATTACTAATTCCTACCTCTCTATCGACGAATTTATTTTTATTACAAAATCCTAGTCGTTCCTCTCCTCTCAAATGGTTTATTCAAAACTTCAAAAGTTTTTCGTTGCGTCCTTCGATCTATATACTCGTAAATTGGAAATAGACATCAGCGAATACCGTCAAATTTCATTCATTTGTAACATAACTTGTCAACAGTACTGAGCTCTCATACTCGAACATCAAATGTGACCGTACATGTGACAGCAAAAAATGATACAAGGTGAGTAAACCCAGAATGTGACTTCTACACTAGAGCGATAACCATAACCATTGCCGAGTTCATTTATGCTGCATAACGATTATCACTGAACCAGAGGCTCGTCTAAGTGTTATAGTGCAATATAAATGCATGAGATGGGCTTTCGGTCCACCTATCCAAGCTTCTAAGATATTTTTCATCACTTTTTTTTTTCTTTTCTTTTTTTTTCTTTTTTTTTCACACTTTCATCGTCACATTCAAAGCGGGGTCCTCGCAAGGAGAACGGGAATGGAAAGGCAATTCCAAAAGGCCAACTCCCACGAGAGACGTTCGGTTTTTTTCCGTTAGACATCCGATTTACTTGTGCTGTTTCCTTCCCCTTATACTCTCTTGTAAGTAAATTTAAGTGCAAATGTGGCCACGTATAGAGTTACTACGGAAACTCATGATAAGTTTTCCCGATATTTTTCTCTTCCTCTGGCTTTCCTTTCTGCATAATTTTATCTGGAGGCCCTAACCATCTACTTCCTCACTACTGCGCTGAATTACTTTTGTTGTCTGGGAAGTTTGCCCCTGACGGCGTTTCCTGGTTTGGATACTGAGACGAAAGTTTACAAAGTTTTGGATTAGATTTGTTCGACCAACGCTACCTTGGATCAGATATTGTGTTGATTGACTTGGGAACGATGGAGTGGGAAACACACAACATGTACTTGTTAAAATGTTGGTATTGTCTCGTAATAGGAGGTTTGTCCATAATTGAAATCGAAATGCACAAAATATCCAATGAATATTGATAATTTAAAAGTAATTCAATTGATCAAAATGTGTGAAGAGAAGAACTTATTTAACTTTAATAACATTGATTTGGCAAAAACCTCTTACTTTAAAACACCGTCTCCTTAGGTTACTCTCTAATCCATTCCGTCGGATTCAGATCCCGTTACGGAATCCACAATTGAAGTAAAGTGGATGAAAAGGACGAACTTAACGTCCCCGTTGATAAAGTGTGGTGTCTGGTTCAGAGAAAAAGCTCTATTGAGAGACGAGGCTTTGAGAACTACGCGGGCTTTTGGCTTAAAGAGGTGATGAGGAGACAAGAGTTGAAATAGACAACGAACGACGATGTTTCCCTCTTTGCATATTGATAGAAACTCTTGTTCACTTCTCCCGTACTTTCCATCATGAATGTGTTCAATCAGAAACTGTAATAAAAGTTTTAAAAGGGTCTCTCGACGAACAAAGGGTATTTCGAGCCTACCGAACGTGATAACGACAAGCTCTAATTTCTCGTAGAGTGGAAGTTGGAAAGCCAAAAACTCTTTTACTGAGATTTTTTGAATTGGAAATAAAACCGTTAGTTTGAGTAGGTAATTAATAGTTTTGAATATTCTCCTACGACGAACTTCAAAATAAAAACATTTATAACTACCAAGAGTACGATCGGACAGATAAGTTGAGAAGTGCATCGGCCAAGAACGTAATAAGATTGAAAAAAGAAAGCAAAAATGCACGATTAGTAATTGCATTGATCATTTCGGAAATGTAGATAACTGAAGTAGGTATACACTACAGGTTACTACTAACAAATGAAGAATGAAATACTGATTATCCCACAAATTCTTGGTTTGATAAATAACCTGTGCAAAAGGGCGATAAAGAACGTCCAGTAAGAGCAAAACTCGAATGGGCACTAGCTACAAAGTGAAACTTGACTGTTGGTATGAAAAGTTGACGAATTTTGCAGCGTTCGTTAGGTGAATCAGGAGATCATATGATCATCGACGGCTAGTCTGAAGACAGAACACCACGTGTGTTCACTGGACTGCGTATAGGTAATTAATTATGTACATACCTATATTTTTTTAGAGAATAATGAAGAACTTATTCCTAGACTTACCTTTAAATGCAGCAGTAGAAACAATCAGCGGGACCTGCGAATAGACAAAAATAACGTCAGAATTTATTGATTTATTTGTGTTGGTAAGAATGTATTGAGTTTATTGGTACTATCGTATCACAACGTAAGCAAAACTGACTGAAAAATGTATGTTCACTGATGAACTCATATTTAAACGTGAGTACAGAAACAACGTTCCTCATCGACTACATAGCTCGGTCAACCAATCGATCTGATTTCGCTTCTCGATAATTATTTTCGGAAGGAGTGAAGACCGACCAAAAAATATTAAATATTCAAGTGCTCAGTGTAATACCCCTCCCTCCTCTCTCCCTATTCAGTGGAAAATAATTTAATGGCCGTTGAAAGTGAATATTTGGGTTCAGACTGACTGAATAATGAGTCATCTCTCCTTGAGCTCTCCAGGATCTTGAGGATTAAATAAATTGAATTTGAGGTCGGTCCTTTATGTGAGGTCCAAGTAGGTGAAGGAGTGAGAAAGCTTTGTGCCGCAGGGTCGATGGGATACAGGGAAGTAAAAGGACTGTCGTAAAACAACGTGATGGGACCTCCGCGGAGATAACCTTCCCCTTGTCCTCTCTTGAAGATGTTTCCCCCCGCAAGACTTCTGACGGGAAACATTACCGCTCTGAAACATTACAAAACCATCTCCAGGCGTCTCCCTCTGTCCTGAAGGCCAGGGAGCTGAAATGACGGAGAGAGGCTCAAATCGCTCGAGGAGCATCGAGAGGGGGAGGGGATCAGGACAAATAAATTTTACCGTCTGGCCCGGGATATGGTTTCTTGTCGCAGAGGCTTCAAAGATGCCATAACCAGAAGTGACAATCGACCTATACGTGACCCAAGGGAGGAATGTTCATTACTGCTTAGAAACATTCAAACATCGTACTCACATCGTACGGTCAAGCCAGACTATATCCCAACGACCCAAAATTGCAAAAACACTCCCTTTTTATTCCTTTTTTTTTTTTTTTTTTTTTGGTTGGTTGGTTGGTTGGTTGGTTGGTTATTTTCTAAATGTGACGTTTTGGGCTTCTCAAGGTGATTCTCAGCTAAATCTTGCCAATCCAGTCATTCTCCTGCCGCTACTGCTTAATGAACTAATTTCTTCATAAACTGTAATTTGTTAGTATGAATTAAACGAGTGTGCAAGGACCTATTTACACTGACACCGGCGGTCTATACACTTCGGGATCTTGTTGAGGGTGTCGGGATAAACGTTTCGTAAGCCATTTGTCATTTGGGGAGGAAGCTTGAACGATGTTAATTTTGAAAACCCAGGAAAATTTACTTTAATAACTTTGGAG
Source organism: Cyrtorhinus lividipennis (assembly GCA_019603395.1). Lineage (NCBI taxonomy): Eukaryota > Metazoa > Arthropoda > Insecta > Hemiptera > Miridae > Cyrtorhinus > Cyrtorhinus lividipennis. The sequence continues at coordinate 25,634,722 of CM034000.1, read as the reverse complement.
ACCTCCGGCTGGTATAATAAACCGTTGTTTGGATGTATTTTCTAATTTCTTTTTCGATTAACTCTTTGGGTAATTGAGGTCTGTTTTGGTTTTACTGAGGCGTATTGATTTTTGAAAAACGCTACTCCACTTGCTTTGTGTTAGGTGAGTTCTAGGGCAAGTGCTTTCTCCTTGGGTGAAAATCAAAATCAGTTACCATATAGCACTTCGATTTTTACGCCAAAACATTATGCTTATATCAGCGAGTAAGTATCGAAAATGTATGTAATCATCGCGTCAGATCTGCACCCCCCTGCAGTCTGCACCCTTCTTGCATATCGTCACTAAAAGTTTGGATTCGTAGAATATCATTTAGGCTGATTTAACTATATAATTCGATTCGTAAAGGGTACGTGACGGTGACAGAACGGAAACAGGAAGAAAACAGAAACTCGAAGGAAGAGAAATACTACTCAAAGCGTGAAATTATTAGCGGGAAAGACGTGATCCATACCCGAGGAGTAAGCTAACGAGAAGCGATCGCGCAATACATCCCTCTTGAAGCCCCTATACCAGTATATACGGACGAGGGCTTAGACGTCGCCGTTAATTTTGAAATAATTCCCTACAACGTATGAGGGAAGTCTCTCTTCGTGTTGGTGAGTGAGAAAGGGCGGGAAGCGTGACATAGTGCCGAGCTACACAGATATACACAAGAGACTAATAGGCCCCCGTAACGAACAGCAGTACTCCGTGGCGCTTCCCCCTTATGTTCTTACAACACGGGCACCCGGCAAAGGAAAATTACAGTTCCTACTAAAGTAGAAGCACTGGAGCACGTAAACATGAACTTGGTTTTCGTTTATTTGAGGATTCTCCTTGAAAAAAAAAAAAAAAAACGAAATATGAAGGAAGTAAATGAAGTTTCATCATTTTATTCCCAATGAAGAAGCAGCAGTGCGTGTTTGTAACCATTTCTCAACGGAACTAGGCACATTCTTATTTGAAAAACCATGCTCAATATTTTTTGGAGTATTTTCTTTCCTCTCCCCATAAAACTACCCGCTCTTTTAACAGTTTCGCACTCTCGAATGATTGGTTATTGGCAAAATGATGCAATGACGTGATGGAATGTTCTAGTTTAAACAGAGTTTTTGGTATATTATCACTTTTACCCGACAAGTGTTCTAGGTTTACGTAGAAAACCGCATCAGCAATAAAAGCAGCACAAGCATAGGAGCATAATAGGGAGAATGGCGTATTTTGCTGTTTTTGCATAAAACTGTAGATGATGTAGATTCTTCATTCTTCAAGTATTAAATTAACATTTTATTTTTATTTTGGAAACACCCTATCCTATTTGATTAACTTGACAAAAACTTTTTTTTCACTCTTTTTGGGGCTACGGTCGATTTTTGAAAGAATTACTAGTTAGTGTTTAAGTTCGTCCAAATGTTATTTAGCTACTTTAATTATTCATCCCCTATCTTATTTACTTTTTGGTACTTAGCAATTATTTTGGGGTCTATTATAAAAAAGAAATACCTTTGGGCTACTAGATGTGCAACTGGTCTCCCTTCTCTTAAAAAAAAAAAATTCTTGTTTAATGCCAGCTAGGCTAGTAGGTTTCAGAATGGGCGGATATCACCCCTTTCTGACTTTGCAGCACCCTGGGGACTACCTCTCAAGTGTGACACACCCTTCTTCGTCTCAAGCAAGGCCGAATTCGAAGTACCTAGTCCATTACGTACCTAACTCACGGCAAACAATGACATTCCGAAGTCAGGCAGGCCTTCACTCAGCAACACCTTGGCACTAGCCAATTGCAAAAGGTGGCGAAAAACCTTTTCCAGTCAAAAGGAAAAGGGCCTCCGGGCAAGGAAGTTAATTGCATTCCCTAGAAGCTAATCAGGTTTGTTGAAAATCCGCTTGGTCCAATTCTTCCTTACCCACGTCGGCCTGCATATTTCTTACTCCCAAAACGACTCTGAGCCCTTTCCAAAAATCCACGTCTATTTTGCCGAGAGAAGTTCCAGTCTACTTAATCTTCACCTAGTAAGTATATTAATTACTTCAGAGTTCGGTTGAGTCGAGCTGAAGCTTTCATTACCAGTTCCGTCCTTCATAGATTTATAGATTAAAACGAGGATCCCTGGGATTATTACGACTTAAATAACGAAGAGCTTGAAGTAATCAGTTTTATATTGGAGAGGAAGAGCAGGGAAATAGTGGAACTTTATTAATTTCTTTGCGCCAGTCACGCAGACCCCACTCATTTATCCCATTGACCTGAAGATTCCGCTTAGCTATTCCTCTACACCCCTAACAGCCTTGTTCCACTGAAGGTATTTGCTCCTCAATATTTTGCTATCCTATCAACCATAGTGCGAACCATGCAAGTCGGATCATTGTTTACCAGAATCCTTTCTCTCCCAATAACTCATATGGTGAATGTCGAGGGCTGAGAAGGCAATATTGCTTTCAAGGAATATGAGAATTTCCTTCCGTTCTGCAGTATTGAGCCCGCTGAGGCGGAACGTATACCTTATTATTGTTTGAATCGCTTTACTCGTTGCTGAAGCAGGAGCCTCATCTGATGAGTTGGATCGCATTCGAATGTCTGTATTCAATTTCATTTAAATAACCCCTGAATCTCGTCAAAAGACCAAATAAAAAATCTTGATACGGAGCAATATCTGGTATCGGACGAAAGCCTCGCTTCTTCATAAAGCTCCGGTATTTCAATTTTGACGAAAGGTAGGTATGTGCCACGATGAAATAGGCGACATCAAATATTCATTCGGTTCACACTTTTACATTCGGAGTGAAAGACCTCGTGGATCGGAGATATTCATGTATGTACGAATGGTGTTCGAATGGGTACGAAGTTTTCTCATGATTGACTAATAAAAATTCAAACCGATGACTCAGACGAGGAAAAAAAGTTTTAAAAAAATGAGGGAATGTTAATTTGGATAATGTATTCATAAACATTGGTTAAAACGACATTAGATCCACGGGGTGTGCACTTATATGTTCTTATACCACTACCTACGTTCCGAAATGTATACAGACAATATTCTGGTAGTGAGAAACTCGTATTCCAAGGTGCTCAAAACATACTAGTACTGTTCCAGACACCATACTTTCCACGGAGGAGCTTCGAAATCTATCCGAGTGCCTTTGCCTTCAGCATTGGGGGGACGTGATAAACCTTCTGGACAGGACTCATCGGTTGAAATCCCTCAAAAGGACGGGTGAAATGCCCGCATACGTGGTTGTTCAACTAGAAACCGCTAGATAACGCGATACGGTGCAAAGCTTACGTTCTGAAGCGCTCACAAACGGCGGTTATGCCGAGAATTTCGCCTGAGGTGAATATAGTTCGTGGGCGGAAACTTTGGATCGAAGATCGCGAGCCACTCATCGATTACTTGTCAATATTACTATATTACTCGCTACTTGTGGCATGACAGTGAGACACTGATTGCCCCCCAGTCGAATGATACTTAACGTTTGGCCTTGAGGGAAGTTATTTGAGGAATTTAGAAGGAAACAAGGGAGCCTGGATACGTTGAAGAATCAATACCTCTACCTCTATACATGCTAAAATTTTCTCATGTGGGAGCAAAGCTTTTTAAAGGTGAACTTTTGCGAATGAAACAATATCACGATGTATATACTCATCTAAAAACCTATGATCCTAATTGAAAAGACAAATCCCTGTCTCCGTTTGTGGTAATTAGTCCAAACCCCATCTCTATCGATTCAGCGTCCGAAATATCGTTGGTAGAAAATTATACTCCACACAAGAAATCAACTAACAACATTTTTAAAAAGTTTTTTTTTTTTCGAAAGTTGTGCGATGTGCAATATTTGAACTGGGGTGTGGTCTTGCTGTTGGAGTGTGTTCACCTTTCCGCCAGGAATATCTGAAGGGTTTTTGGAGAGCGAAGTTGTTGCCTTTATCTCCACATGTTAAGGGCCCAACTCGGGGTGGAATGGCCGCTTCTGTCCTCCACACGTATCCAACATTTCCTTGCGATACGACCCCCACGACCTTCCCCAGATAATACGAGAATTTACGTTCAAGTCCGCCCTTGTACTTACTGGTAACGTTGTTTTGGACCTTCAGCAGTAGATAGCTCTTATCTACCCCGCTTTCAGCTCCAAGTTTTGGATGTGTCACCGTAGCATCAATCAATTTGGGGTGTCAACATTTAGATAGGTAGTTTACCTGCTAACTGCAATTTCTACAAAATTGTGACTATGACAAAATGATGAAGCAAGGATCGTTCGTACCCCATACCCAGCATACATTTAGATATTATATTTATGCAGTTTTATCCTAATGCTGAACCTAAAATTCCGTAAAGCGTGGAGAAAGCGGACATAAAAATACGATTTTAGATTATTTTCCCTTCAATTCAACTGATCAAGCACCAAATCCATTCACATCCAGTGGGAACCGAAACACATAACACTATGCTGAAGTGATCAGTACAAAATGTCATCCTTCTGCGAGAAAGCTGATTTATCCTTCATCACCCACCACGTCGTCCTTCACCCCATTCACGGTAGTTATCGGGAAAAATTGTGGCTTCTTGACCCCCTTAATAAATTTTAGCACCTATCAGATGTCGTTTTTATTTACTTAAATAAAAATGGTATATATCTCTCTCTTACTTCCAAAGTCTACGTTTTATTGGAATGTAAATTTAAAATTTTACATGATCCTTCTGCCGTTCACCGTCCTTCATACTCATTAAAAATCAGTTAATCCTACTCATACAGCTGTAGTTTCCGCTACGAGTATACGAACTCGAGAACAGGAAATTCTCCAGATTTAAGAATAAAACTATTGAGCTAGTTGGTCGCAGATATTGTGCCTTCATAGGTGTCAAATTGATAGATTCCAGGCTATCTTCAGTATGATCTCAACAGCTGTAGCCAAAGCAGTAACATAGTAACATTATTATTCAGTCCGGCTGTAGGCCTAGTAACTCTTTGAATCATTCAATGGGGCTTTTTCACGCAAAAAGGTCAACCTCTCCGATTCGGCTCAAATTTTTTTTCTGGACGTTTCATGGTATCTAGATCAAAAAAGGTCAATGTCCGTCCGCCGTACGTTGTACGCTGTCCACCGTCCGCACCGTTTTCGGTAGTAAAAAATTTTCTAAAAATCTGAAATTTGGGTCAGGTCCGTTCCCGGCTTAGGTCGGTCCTCGAAACTTTTCAGCCCGATCGGACCAAATTTGGGCGGGGTAGAGGTCAAAATGTGTTTTTTGAAAAATGGATTTTCGAGATTTTGTTTCCAATAGGATCTATTTTTATTTATGTGCCTCTGTAACATCGGGAAGTGGAAATAAGGTATAACTGATTTTACCGTGATCAATAAACATTTTGGTCCCTGATACTAAGTAACTACTTTCTCTCGACTCTATTAATCTCCAACCATGAGAAAGAACTGACGATAAAACCTGGAATGAAACGACACTTTTTTCCCTCTTTCAAGTGGAAAGAGATTAGGGGACCTCGGGCTTAGGAGCCTTTAAAACCCTTATCTGGTGCCCCCGTCGTCGTTCTCTTTCTATAGAAGGAAATTTGAGTCTTTATGCCGACCTCTAGAGGGGTGAAAGGGTGGAAGGGTTATTGCAATTGATAAGAAAGTGATCAAACTCCTAAGCTCTTTTAGGATGTGAGGAAGAAATCATTCTCTTACGGGTTTAGTCAGAGGTTAACTGCTGGGTTCCCTAACGTTCCGATTTTTCCGAACCGGCGACAGTATTTCATAAGAAACAGAACTTTTATCTTGTTGATTTTCCTGAAGTGCATTTAGTACTGCTCAAACGATAATGCTGAGTGAGTGTTCCAACAAAATTAGCAAGGATAGATTTCTATACCGATACGCTTGCAACTTGGTGAGCTTCGATAATGAACGCAATACCTATCGAAATAATGTATTCAGGGCTCGCTCAGCGAGCCTCTTTAAGAACCTTGATACACGCTTATCGAAAACAGAGACAACACCGTTCTTGAATTGGTAATTAATTGAGACAACTTTGCAGCAGCGCATAATTTTCCATATAGGATATTACCGCTCTACTTGTTATTTAAAATTCTTTTCTTTTTCCTGAGATACCGATGTGTAACTGTAAAAGCGATTCCGTATTGTGCAGGCTGGTTCAGTTCAAACAATATCTGGACAACCATTCACCAACTCCCATTCATAGTCACCAAAGTCCTCTGAGCTTATTATGCGCCATTTGGAGTCGCTATTGTAGCGGATTTCATCTTGTTTTGGGTGCTCACTTTTACACATGTGGAGAGGGTGAGCTCTATACTTTCAAGAGGAAGCGAGAAATGCGTACATTTATACCGGCCAGTTGATTGTTATTCACAGTAAAAGAGCGGAACTTTCGTACGTCCATTATCACTTTCTCTCTACGAAAGCCGTACAGCGGAGGAAGAGTTTTAAGCCTTTGTGAGCTTTTGTAGAGGAAAGTTGGTTAGAATTGCCCAAATGAAGCGAGAAAAGCTCAAAGGAGATTTTCGACCCACGCATAACTATTGCGCGTTTTATTGAGTAAGCTGGATGCTCCTTGCTAACGTGTCGATAGGTGTCTGGTATTATAGTGAACCACGTACACAGTAAAATGTCATTTAACGCTGAATATTATTCCACAGTGGTTGATTATTCTAGGCGTGTCTTGCTCGTGCGGGAAGTCATTTGAAGCCTCCAGATTACAGATAAGGAAGAAATTTCACGAAATTATTATTTGTTACAAATCATTTTGGAACTCCCTTCATGATGCATGACAACCAACACCGCACGAGACCTGCCTGAATCAATTCAGCGTCAGCAATACAGTAGAAAATGACACCAAACGCGCCAGGGTCCAAAAAAATGTCGAAGCGCCTCACAAACCGTAAAGATCTTTGAATGAGGAACGACTGGATTGAAAGGGAAAACCAGCACAATGAAATCACCAGGGACGTTCGTTCTATTCGGGGCAGGTGTTTTAGTGGTTTGGTATACGTCACACTAGAGTGTGGCCTTTCGTACTCCTGGTAGACCCATCCGAATACCTACTCCTATTGGATAACGATGTCAGCTCGAGCTGAGTATGGCCGGGCAATATATACCAGAAAATAGGATTGGGTTGGATTCCAAGTCACAATGCACACAGGTCGTTCTATTTCATGGAGAAGGCGCCGCCTATATAATTACATTTCCCGACGACCTAGTTTTACTGCATCCTATAGCACTCTGAGTGGGAAGACTTCCAAGAGAGAGAACAATGCCTTCTAACCGACTCAACTTATGGGAAGTCGGGTTGGAACTTAATTAAACACAAATATTATGGCGGTTTTCGAGGTTGGTCGGGCAGACGTATTTCCCAGTTAAATGGATGGTCTCGTTTCGGGTGGAAATCTATAACACTGTTGAAGGAAATCAGGTTTGTTGACGAGTTTTCTCGTCAATAATAGATGTTGATTTTACAGTAGAGTTAGTTAGCGAAGCCAACACTTCAAGGGTTATCTCCTGAGTTTTCAGTCAATGTTGATTCTTACCGTAACTTTTGGGATGGTCACTTTTACATAAGGGTGATACCAAACCCTGAATGCCTCGCTTTCCTTCGATCTCGATGAATGTTATAATGTACTAGCCAATAGAATGATAGGATCATTGTCAGTATTTCTAAAAACTCCCTTTTAACCTCTGATAAAGAAGGAGTGCATAGGTGTGTTATCCCAATAGGAATAATAAACCAAAATGGAAACAATAGATTTGAGAACCTGGGCCATTACCTCATCTGTACCGCATATTACTCCTCTAAGGAATAATATTGTTGTAATTTTTACGCGACCGAAGCATGCTTCTGTACACATTTTAGGATCACTAACAACCAAGAAGATGGAGGGAAATTGACAAAACCAAACACCATGAGACATTTTTAAAAAACCAACGATTAAACTATCGGCTGTAGAAAACTCATTAATCACTTAGGAAGCCTGACAGCTTTTGCCGATACACCTCCGTGAGGGGGAGAAAAAAGTAAATATAAATTGCTATTGTGTAAAGGGAGGCCTCTCGATAAATCATTTTGACTTATGAGAGATAATCTGCGGCAACAGATTGCTCCCTGTCCTCTCTGATCTGGTGGAATCATCTCAAATCTGAGCCGTATGGCGAAGTTTCGTTTTCCGTCGATCCTATTTCACGTTCTCGCACTGCGGTAGATATTTTTCTCCCATCAGCTTTTCCCGTGATACCTCAATGTAATTTTTCTAACGGTAGTTGACTAACATTGACATCTTGCTCTGGTTCTCGTGGTGGAAATTTGCTCAGTTTGGATAACCAGAGGACCGATGCATGTGAGTGAATATAACAACCAGAACTTATACTTGGAATCGTAAATGATGAGATAATTCTCATATAGAAGAATCATCGAAATATTGCATTCCAAATGGCAAAACAAGGATAAATTATTTGGCAGGTCTTTAGACGATTTGAAGAAATATTGAATTCGTTGAATTATTTAAGCGAAAAAAGACGTCAACGCAGGTCCCGGCCGATCTTCCGTATTGATCCCCGACTTCTCGAAATACCCTCCAGTTTTAAAGCTCCTGTATTTACGATATAACCCTTGGACCTTCCCTCTCCCACCGCCAGGTTCTTCTTATCCCTCCTGGCCGATACTCTGGGGAACATTCAGTATTTACACAATGGGGGTGCTCTCCCCTCGTGCTCCCATTCAACAAGAACACTCCGGCATACCCCCTCAAAAGGCACAATAGGCACACCTCAAATTCGAGGGAATCCCCTCTTCCGCTCATACCCAGACAGTCACCGTAAATATTTACACCCTTGACCCAATTTCAAGCCCGCGCTCCTGTACGCCAACCTCGCTATTACTAGATGAAAACAAACATCGCTTCGAAGGTACCTACTCTGAAACATCAACACCGTTTCGGCGTTTATTTTGCACTATGGAGCAGAGTATTGTGCACACATGCATACATTACCTACATTAAAGCTGATGGGACCGTGTTAGGTTCTTAGGTTAGTTCTTCCGCGTAAGCACCATAATCTGAATTTCAACCAGACACTGTTATCAAGAAATATTTACCATGTATGAGAAGAATAAAACGGAAGAGCTCTAATATGTACATAAAACGCTAGTTACTCAAGTAAATGATTGTAATTATTATTCGCAATTATTTAATTATCATTGGTTGGTTTGGTATTGAATAATCAACCTATGTTTTCTTGCAAGATGTCCATCTCATCGATTCGGTTAAAAAAAAATTTTCTAGATCAAAATTATATATTTACCTATTTCGGAGGTGGGTTTTCGAGATTTCTGGTACCTAGGCGTGTGGAGTATCATTTTGAATGAGTCGATTGAAATGAGTCTCCATGCGCGTGGTCCGAGGAATAACCAACCCCTGTGAATGAATATGCAGCGTTTTTATTTTTTTAACACTGGCCCACGCGCCTGAATTGGTCCACGTTGTTCACGAAATGTCATTGAGGACTCATCATCGGAATCCGGGCTATAAGTGAAACCAATAGTTCGCATGACTCATACACTTATATTTAAGTCAGGTGTTATTCGAAGGATGCAGTGGCCAGTAGAGAAGTGTTTATCATTGAGTATCTGACCATCTACGACTGTTTATCACCACTCCGATTGGCGCCAAACTTATACAGTATATTTTTTATCATTATCATGAATCCTCGATCAAAACTGCGGCAAATCAGAAGCATTGAGATTCATTCCAACCGATTCAGCATCCAAAATTTAGTGGAAAACAATACCCCGCACGTCTAAATCGTCAAAAATTTCGAACATGGGGATATTGGAAAACAGTGGGGAAACATTTTGAGGAAAATCAGAGAGGTTGACTATTTGCGTGAAAGCATAGGTTGATTATCAAAGGAATAACCAACCGAAAGCGGATCCCTTATTTAAGAAATAATTAACAAAAAAAAATATTGTTAGTTGTTTTCCTTTTGTTCCTTATCAATGAGGTGTTCTTGAACATTCCCAAAACTAGTTGGAGTTATAACCATAGTCCGATCAATGACAGAATACATGAGAAAGTGGTAGCAGAAAGTGAGCAGACACCAATCGAGTTTGTAAGTGATTCTTCCTAGTTTCTTGGGGACAACATTGACCAAACCATACGATCTTTAAGCCTTTGAGTCATCACTCTGAACGATCCCTGTGAGGAAGAACCTCATCGTCCTGTGTTGTTACCTCATTCCTTCCTTCATCATCGCAGCTCTTTCATCTTACCGCAAAGTATCGTTTACCACTGAAACCCTGCGCTTTCATAAACTCCTCTACTTTTCTCGTGTTACGTCGCATCAAAACGAACGGGACACGCACGAAAGAAACCCTTCGCATCGAAAAAAAGGAAAACTCCTCCGCACTGAGAAAACTTGTTGTATAGAAGCCACGACCTGACGTCTCAATTTCTTCCATTCCCCCGCCCGAACAACCTTTGTGGCCGCTCTGCTGTCTGAATGGAGGAAAACTTTCTGCTCGAAGTGGACTGTACTGTCGCTGAGCGTTGCTTTCTTTTTGCCCCACATTTTTCTCATGATTTTTGAAGACTACACGTGAGAAACGGCAATAACTCCCAAGGTTTTAGAGAGCATCTCACTACTCTGAGTCTCATCCACGAAAAAATCTCTCCTGTGGGTAAATTCATGATCGGGAACATTTCTCGGTTAAAGTTAAAACCACAGCTCAATCTATTATAGCCTTTCATCTGGAAGGAAAGTATCAGTAGAAACAACCAAAAATGACCAAAAATTGGCTTTTTCTTCAGATAAGGAGTAGAAAATGTGCAGAATGTTTCAATCAAAATCATGTAATTAGCCTTTTTTGAGCTCTGCGCCCAACATAATAACTTGTTTTCAATAGATTTTGAGAGTCACTTGCAGTTTATTACGCCTTCTAATTTCTATTCACTTCAAATATCGTGGATGATTGAGGGGCTAGAAGTAGAATCGACTAATCGAAAAACTGAAAACGAAGGACTCTTTTTCTTAGTTATGTACTCTCTTAATTATTTATAACATCCAACTGATACAAAAATTCATCAGGTGAGTTATTAAATACCGCATCATACGCATGACTAATAAAAAAGAACAATGCTTCACCATGGCATTTACTAACAGGTTCGTAAAGTCTACCGGCAAATAAGGGAAAAGCCGGGACGGAAAACGGAGCGGCAGAACGTAAAATTTCCCGAGAAAAAAAATATTACTGTCACAAATTGTCGTTTAGGGAATGGGCGTAAGGGTTGAGTAATGTTTAAAAGGGCAAGGTAGTTTTTTACACTTAGGATAATATATGCTGATCCGGGGAAAAGGGAGGTGGCTGGGCCACCTACACGCCTTCGTGGGTTTCTCATAGGAAAAGGGCCCTTTGCCAAGGATGAATAGGATAGTAACCCTGTAACGTTATGGACGAAAAGACGAACGCACGGTATGTTCCTACTCGAAAGAAAAACACATTTTCCATATACAACGGTTCGGCGGCCTTTCTCGCATCTCAACAAGCGCTCTTAGCAAGATCGGATGCATAATCACGAACTTCTTTACGGAAAAGGCGTAAAGAGCGACGTCGAACTTTTATGATAGTTTACAGCCGAAGCAGTACGTGAGACACTTCGAGGCCTGAGAACATAATCTTGCTATGACAGTTTTGAAGATTTAGGATAATCCTGAATCGGCTTGGAGAAGAAAGTTATTATGAATGATGGCATCCACATGAGAAGGACCTTATTATAATTTTTCCGAAAACGAGAAACCAAAATGTCCGTCTGCCGAACACTGGATATTTTTCCAAATAACGTCAAGGCCTCCTTTTTTGACTTGTAGAAACTTTTCAGCAAGGTCAGTACTTATGCTTGAAAATTTAACTGTAACCTTTAATCTATGTTTTTTGGGGCTGTTTTTGATATAAGAGGTAATCGATAGGAATCACAAATGACGTACCTACGCATAAAATACACGAAAGGGGGAGGAGGGTTTATTAGGCCTTACTTTTATTCGTGTTGTTTCTAATGCTGTAGTGATATTGAACAATCTGGATTCATTTGCCCTGCCTCTATCTGACTGTGCTCGGAAAGGGATAAAAATATCCCACATCGATAATGTATTCGAATGGACAACTTTCCCTTCGGGATCCAATAACGAGGTGAAAACGGGCTCTCTCGAGACCCAGGTTTTCGTCACAAGAAGAGCAATAAACATCGAAGACTAATAGGATTCTCACGTAACAAATGTTTTCCAGTTAGACTTCAGGAGTCGAGAGGGGACGAGGGGGAAGCAAACAGATGGACACCTATAAGTAACTTGAAGCTCCGAATGGAAGGGAAAGACTGCTGCTTGGGGAGAGGCCGCATCGATGCCCACTAAACCCAGGCCACCCCACAGAATGTGATGATGGATATAACAAACGAGATTAGTAATGCCTGAACGATTTCTCACGAATCAACAATTGACTGCAAGGTGAGCTCCAAAGAAATTTGATCGTGCGCTAAGGAGATTGCGATTTTCGAACATAATCGTTCTTTACTTGATGACATCACCTTAAATCATGAAACTCATCCACCGATATCGGGTACATAAAATTCACTCAAGAGCAAAATTTGCATTCTTTTGTTTGGTTATCCCTTGAATAATCATCCTATGTTTTCATGCAAAAAGTCAATATCTCCAATTGGGCCCAGAATTTTGTGGACGTGTCAAGAAGGTTTCACTGGAAGAGGTTATGGGTCAAAATGGGTATCTATCTACCAATTTTGAATGCGCGTTTTCGAGATTTCAGGTACCTAGGCGCGTGGGGTATCATTTTCTACTAAATTTTAGCCCCGAACCGTTTGGAATGGGTCCGGGATCCACCACACCCCATGTTCCCCCCATTTTCCCCATGTAGAAGAAATGAGTCTCCATGCGCCTGGTCGGAGGAATAACCAACCCTTGTGAAAGGATTTCAGCGTTTTTATTAAATTATTTATTTATCCTTAAAAATTAAACAAACTCCTTCAGTGACAACTAATGATATTTCGAGTCGACGGTGAGTCTTCTGCTTACAAAAATTTATTATCGAGGAAAACAATTTTTCAGCTGTATAATATGTGAACAACTTCTGCTTTTTTCGTTTTGTAAATTTCAAGAGTTTTGAGAATCCACGTAGTTTAGAGTTGATATGCAGACGAATTCTCATTAGTAGCGTAACTAGACAGACCTTGTTCGCTCGTCCGATTATTAGGAGGCTGCTAAACTAAACGGTGCCATCATCGTCGACTGTCCGGCTAATGGGCGGTTTTCATTCGCTTTTCTAACTGCGTTTCCGATTTCGGTCCGGTAAATTAACCGTGCAAATGACCGTATTTCCACCATTAAAACTGTTCCAGCCCATTTACTTTATTTCATAGCTGGCAGAGGTCAATCCATTCCGAAAGTAGCGGAAAAGGGGCGATCTTTTCCAGTGGGAACGAGACCCTAATTTTGAATGTCACATTAGCCTTATCGAGCCATCCGATCCCTTTCTGGTTGCCGAGCTTGCTGTTTGAGATCTGAGGTCCTCGTTCCGTGAATAACGTTTGCAAGTGTCTCTTTCTCGGTATTCGTTCCAATAGTTCTGTCGGTTCAATGTATACACAAAGGAGCCAAGCAATCCTTTATGAGTCGCTCTGACTAGAAATCTAGTTCGAATGAATCTAATTGAGCACATCTTATTCATTCCCAGCGCTACAAACAATGACGGGTGGGCATTTTTTTAATGCATTTTGACACTACTTGATTGGTATCGGCAGTACCACTACAAGAATAGCAACTGGTGAACAAGCATGGTAGCAATGCATTAGATTAGCATTAGGTAATTTAGAAGAGGATGGACGTCTTGCAGTGGAAGATAATGTACCATGCTATACTCATTATTTTAATATAATATTTATACCTATATAGCATTCGCTCTTTATGTTGAACTTTTGACAAATATATTATAACATCTGGCAGATAAATTTAAACCTTCGACAAATAAATCTCAACTTTCGACTAATATATTTCACAATTGACAGGCAAAGTTAATAATTTGACAAATGGGCTTCAACTTGTGACAAATAGATTTCAAATATTTATACATATTGGCAACTACAGGACTGTTAAATTATTAAACCCTGGTACGGTACCCATCGTCGATCCGACGAACACGAGGGAAATTTCTGTGCTCTCCCTGCGCTTTATGCTGATATACGCCAGGGGTATGCCATGAACAGACCTTAGGAGAACTCATCATGAGAAGACCTTGGAACCCTTACCCTGCTGAGTTATTTACATCAATTCAGAAGTCGATTCGTCGATGCGACGATTGAGTAGCTATGAGAGAAATATTTTAGTCGTCGATTTGTGTTTACTGCTATTTGGAAGATTTTAGGAGGAGGGAACAACAATAAAACAACACCCTGTATACAAAAAAAAAAAAAAAAAGTCATTTTTGTGCGTGTTTGGAATTTTATTTAGTAACCCTCAAATTCTATTCATTCATTCACCTAATCAGATACAAATTTGAATCTGAATTTCTCTTGAAATAATAATGTTTGTTTATTGATGCTTAGACAACAACTACCTCATGAATCTCGTGGGTCATGAATTAAAAACGCTGCAAATTTTTACACACGGGTTGGTTATTCCTCGGGCTAGGCGCATGGAGACTCATTTCTTCAACATGGGGGGAAATGGGGAAAACAGTGGGTGTGGCGGGTCCAAGACCCATTCCAATCGATTCAGTGTCCAAAATTTCGTGGAAAATGATACCCCACACGCCTAGATCACCAAAAATCTCGAAATCGGGGAAATAGCAGTAGATTTCTCATTT